>CM051034.1:61906033-62416033 GCA_027627225.1 Congeria kusceri
TTAATAATAGTAACGGCGTGGTATTAAACAAGCACGCTCAATCATTAATCGATATTATCCGTGTATATTTGGCAAAAAACTTTATAAACTGGACAAATCCGAATGTTATTGCAATATTGTCATAGTGTCTATAAATTTTCGGACACCTGTAATTTGGGATATTTTTGTGTATCTAAATTTTCAAACACAATTATTTTTTTTTAAGTGTCCGAAAACATTAGAGATTTTACGGTAATGCTGGTTACTGCTAATATTTAGGAGAAATCTGCCTGTAATCACACTAATGCACTCAGTATAGAGATGGCTTATAACTTCAGGGCCCCCAGACCAGCTTGAAAACGAGCACCTGAAGACACTGAGGATAGAACTCAGCAAGAAGTACGCCAACCGGGAGCTGGACGGCTACTCGCTGTATCTGTGAGTTGGTAACATTTTGTGTGACAACACATGGAATTATTCTAGTTACTTAGGATATTGAAAATCATAAGATATTGTTAATATTCATGTATTTGGTGTCTGGTAGTGCTAACATAGCATCAGTAAATGTGATTTATTTTCGTAAAATATGGTTGGAAGTCGATTCCACAGTTCCAAAATGTATTTTAGGGTGGCTGGTCTCATAAATTTATAATGCAATCTTCTCACTAAATTGGGCATCAGTATTGATATCTTTAAAAATATTATATCATTCCATAGCTATCAGTATCTGTCAATTAAGTTTCTCAATTTTCAATATCCAATGTTAAGTTTAATAAGTTCCTGCTCCAAGATATTGATAATATCAGGATGCTGCACCCTGATCCAAACAGTTTGTTAATGTTCATAAATACATCCAGACACAGAACTGTTTTCCTTTGTTTTAGGCTACTGAGAGTATATTTAGGTCAGCCTCGTTTTGGAAAGAATGTTTACCACATGTCCCAAGTTGCTCTTTTTTGCTACCTGCGCTGTTATTTTGAACTGAAATTTCACCCTATTGCAGAAAAAATCATTACACAATAACTAGTCAGAATATTAAAAATCAATAGAGCTGATTTGGATTTCAACTGAGTGTGACTGTGCCTAACCAAGTGGAAAACTGATGCTGTGACGTCAGAGATAAGCTTTAACACCGTGACACGCTCGTCTGCAACAACAGGCTACTTAATGATCTGATAACAAACGATGCCCTTAGGTCATGTTTGGAGGCTCTGTGGTAACTTAATCTTCCCCAGTTTTGTTGCAATTGAGATTTCACATACCAATTTTGTCGCATTTGGCGACATTGGCGATCGACAGCGAAACCCCTGCTCCCACCTACTGCCCCTTTGGGCTGGTCAACAAAGGAATTTTCAAGATATTTTAAAATTTTATATATTTTTGCAAATATTCAATGACAAATGAAGATACCGTGTCTTTAGACCTTACCATAATTAGAAGCATCAAAATGAGAAAAAACTTTGGTAGGGCAAATAACTAGAAAATGTCAAAGAACTGATTTGTCTTTCTTCCATGCACCGTTTCTGATCCTACTGATCCTAGAACTTTCCCTACCCTGCATCCTTGCTGGCAATGAATCTTTCAATGCATCAATAAATCGATTCACCCACTTCAAGTTTCAATACAAAACCAACCCATTTCGATTCGATTCTTTATGATATATTTATAGATATTTGTGACAAAACTGTTAAATAAAGGTGGTTGGGTAGATTAATCATGTAAATTTATAATGACAACGTGTTTGCTGTTCTATTGAACTAGTTGTCAGACATTTTCACCAAATTTGTCCATTGTTTTTATTGATATCTACAAGACACATGCGTCGACATAAACCAATACATTAGCATCGATGATAACAAATAAACGTCTTTACTACATTGCAAGTCATGAATACATAAAAACCAGCCAGTAAAAAGGAAACATAAATCGAATCGAAATATTCAACTAAATGAAGTTTCAAATCGAAATTGAATCAAGTAGTGGCTAAATCGACAGGGCTTTCATTAACTTTTGAAAACTGGAAGTTTGAACTTCCTGGCCTCTGATTTTGGAAGTTTTGCTCATAATATTTGGAAGTTTTGACAGTATTGCGCTACATAAGTCCTAAGTATTTCAGAAATGAAATTAAGTAATGTATAAAAGTCAATGTGGTTTTTTAGGCCAAGTGTTTATATGCCAATTTATTTAATGAAAGAGGTTAACATTTAGATAAATTACTTAATTTTTCTTCTAACTTGTTCATCCTTACATGATGGAACTTCCATGGCTGAAATTTTGGAAGTTCTGCAACTTCCATGGCTGCAATATTGGAAGTACTGTGACAAAAACTGGGAGTAAATTACTCCCAAACTTCCCTTAATGGAAGCCCTGAATTGATGCAGCTCTACTGCATCCTGTACCATGTGTTTGTGTCCTCTGCAGGTATGGAGTGATACTGAAGAAGCTGGACCTGTTGAAGGACGCGGTGGAGATCCTTCTCGAGTCCCTGCGTATGGAGCCCATGCACTGGGGGACCTGGCAGGAGTTAGTGCCCTTGGTTGGGGACAAGGAAATGGTATGTGGTTAGAGTAAGGGCCCTTGGCTGGGAACGAGGAAACGGTAGGCAGTCAGAGTTAGTGCCCTTGGTTGTTTACAAGGAAATGGTAGGGGGTCAGAGTGAGTGCCCTTGGTTTGGGACAAGAAAATGGTAGTTGGTAAGAGTTAGTGCCCTTGGTTGGGTACAAGGAAATGGTAGGGGGTCATAGTTAGTGCGCTTAAATGGATACAAGGAAATGGTAGGGGGTCAGAGTTAGTGCTCTTAGTTGGGGACAAGGAAATGGTAAGTGTTCAGAGTTAGTGCTTTTGGTTGGATACAAGGAAATGGTAGGGGGTCAGAGTTAGGGCCCTTAGTTGGGGACATGAAAATGCTAGGTGGCCATGGTTAGTGTCCTTGGTTGAGGACAAGGAATTGAGTAGGTGGTCAGAGTTAGGGTCCTTGGTTGAGGACAAGGAATTGAGTAGGTGGTCAGAGTTAGGGCCCTTGGTTGAGGACAAGGAATTGAGTAGGTGGTCAGAGTTAGGGCCCTTGGTTGAGGACAAGGAATTGAGTAGGTGGTCAGAGTTAGTGCCCTTGGTTGAGGACAAGGAATTGAGTAGGTGGTCAGAGTTAGGACCCTTTAAATTTATATGGTGTACAATGAATAAGCATGACCACAAGGATAAATTTCCTTATATTACAATTGGCTACCAATTGTAATAGTAAATTCACATAAGAATACTGTTTTTAAGGCTGCAGCAGCATACTGTAATAAATGTTTTTGCGTAATAAAATCTTAAAAGGAGGAAGAGTTAACCTCCCTTTGGAGTGTCATCCATTGCAAACATAACAAAAGAAAATTGGATAATCTCAGAAACCTCTTAAACAGACTTCCTTGCAAACTATTAAAGAGTGGCGTCATGAGAAAACCGGTCTTAATGCATGTGCGTTAAGTGTCATCCCGGATTAGCCTGTGCGGACTGCTAATCCGGGACAGTACTGTCCGCTTTTATGGTATTTTCTGTTTCAAGGAAGTCTCTTCTAAACATAAATCCACTGTAGGCAGAAAGTGCCATCCTAGATTAGCCTGTGCGGACTGCACAGGCTAATCGGGGACGACACTTTACACACATGCATTAAGTTGGGTTTTCCCATGACGTGCCTCAAATACATATTTTCAGGCATGCTAATTTTCACAAGTTAATTGCTATTGTACTTACTGCCATTGTATCTGTCTACCTACCGGTAATCAGAATAGTAGCTGAAGCATTTAGTAACGGCATTTAGTACTATTAATTTGTCTGTGATTCTCAATTTCTTTTTGTGACCAGATATCTAACACTCTTCTTCAGGGGCAGTACGGCGAAACAAAAAAAGGGGCAGGGCGGAGTACTCCACTTTTTCCGCGTTTGATATAACACTTACTTTTTGTTTTATTCAGCTTGGAGGTTATTTATTGTTATATCTGTTAAACGACTACTCAAAACACAACTGATAAAACTTCAGTTGATGTCGTTAAGCCTGCCGAGCCACTGGATGAAGCAGTTCTTTGTGGCGCTCGTCTACCTGGAGCTACAGCTGAACGAGGAGGCACTGAGGATCTACCAGAGCATGGAGGAGAATGGTCTGGAGAGCAGCACCTACGTTGTGTCCAACATTGCAGTCGCCTTCCATAACATGAGGGGTAAGTGGCCTTCCATGACATGAGGGGTAAGTGGCCTTCCATATGAGGGGTAAGTGGCCTTCCATAACATGAGGGGTAAGTGGCCTTCCATAACATGAGGGGTAAGTGGCCTTTCATAACATGAGGGGTAAGTGGCCTTCCATAACATGAGGGGTAAGTGGCCTTCCATAACATGAGGGGTAAGTGGCCTTCCATAACATGGGGGGTAAGTGGCCTTCCATAACATGAGGGGTAAGTGGCCTTTCATAACATAAGGGGTAAGTGGCCTTCCATAACATGAGGGGTAAGTGGCCTTTCATAACATGAGGGGTAAGTGGCCTTCCATAACATGAGGGGTAAGTGGCCTTCCATAACATGAAGGGTAAGTGGCCTTCCATAACATGAAGTTTTAGTTTAACAATGATTCACTTCGGTTTAACAGTGTTTGTTTCCATTTCAAATGTCAATGCGCCTCTGACATTGTTCAACGAGCTACATTAGCTTGATCCGTACTGTACCACTGGCATAGCTTCCGTTTAACAATAAATGGTTGCCTTAATGAGCTACATTAGCTTGACCGGTACTGTAACGCTAACATAGTTTCAGTTTAACAATGCTTTACTTAAAATTAACAGTGTTTGGGTCCCTTTCAGACGTTGTCAAGGCATTGTTCAACAAGATACAGAGGCTCGACCTGTACACGTTGGAATAGTTTCATTTTTACCATAAATGCTTCACTTCAGTTGAACAATGAATGGTTCCCTTACAGATGTCGACACGGTCCTGACGTCGTTCACGAGCTACAGAGCTGGACCTGTGATGTAATACTAACATAGCTGAACTTTAGCAATGCCTGGTTCCCTTACAGATGTCGACACGGTCCTGACGTCGTTCACGAGCTAAAGAGCTGGACCTGTGATGTAATACTAACATAGCTGAACTTTAGCATTGCCTGGTTCCCTTACAGATGTCGACACGGTCCTGACGTTGTTCACGAGCTACAGAGCTGGACCTGTGATGTAATACTAAGATAGCTGAACTTTAGCAGCCTGGTTCCCTTTCAGATGTCGATGCAGCTCTGACATCCTTCAACGAGCTACAGAAGCTGGACCCGTACCGCCTGGAGAACATGGACACGTTCAGCAACCTGCTGTATGTGAAGGAGATGCGGTACGACCTCGCCTACCTTGCGCACAAACTCAGCGATATCGACAAGTACCGCGTGGAGACATGCTGCGTCATAGGTGGGGGATGTATTCCTTCAGGGTGGCCACTGACTCTTAGAAAACAGGGAAAATGGAAAAAGCCAAGGAATTTGAAAAATTTGTGAAAATCAGGGACAATTCAGGAATTTGAAAAGAAGGGATACAACAAATCCAAAGTGAAAGTTAACAATAGTAAAATCGGCTAAAAATGGAGATTGGTGGTCATATTTATGTACACAATCACCACATTGCAATAATTGTACCAGTAATTTGAAATAAATGTCGGGGACAATCGCATTATGTTCAGGTAAAACTCAGAAAAATATCAGGGAATTTTACTTTAGAATTTCAATGGCCAGCCTGTCCTTGTTAATTATAATGCATATATGACTAATTTTATTAGCAAATTATTAAGTAAGTTTGCTTTTCTCAGTTCTCATTCGTACCACCTTTTTGTTTCCTAGGCAACTACTACTCGTTGAGGTCAGAACACGAGAAGGCGGCCCTGTACTTCCAGCGCTCGATCAAGCTCAACCCCCTGTACCTGTCGGCGTGGACCTTGATGGGGCACGAGTTCATGGAGATGAAAAACACAAACGCAGCCATACAGGCGTATAGGCAGGCACTAGGTGTGTAAGTGGTGGTTAAAAGAAAGTGAAATCTCAGTCGATTTATTTGTCTGTTGTTTTGCGGGAGGCATGTTGTGATTGTCTTGTCCGTCCTTCCGTCCGTGACAAGGTTAAGTAGATTTTACCGTTTCGTCTAGCATCAGCACCACTTACTACAACACTTGGATGCCTACACAGTTGTTGCTTATGACCATTCCCTATCCACCCATATCATCCAACCTCACTTTGACCTTGACCTAATTTGCACTTTGAATAATTCAAATGGGCTGTTTCCTGGTTAACTAGATTTTACCGTTTCGTCTAGCACCAACCCAGCTTGCTACAACACTTGGATGCTTACACAGTTGTTGCTTATGACTATCCCCAATCCACCCATATCATCCAACCTCACCTTGACCTTGACCTAATTTGGACTAAGAAATGGACTATCCAGCACCAACTGGGGGCATGTGTGTTTATCAAACACAGAATCTTGTTCATTAACGATGTTTGTTGCTTCGCCATACAGTAATTATATAGTAATTTTTTGCTATGTTACTTTACACCTGTACATAAATGCTCAGGGAAGCTGGGCAATATGACAATTGATTATTTTGCAAATGTTATGTGAGGCCTCTGTTGGGGGGGCCTTGGGGGAAAACCGAACTTAATGCATGTGCATAAAGTGTCGTCCCGGATTATAATCTGGGACGGCACTTTCTGCATTTATGGTACTTTCTGTTTCAAGAAAGTCTCTTCTAAACATAAATTCACTGTAGGTGGAAAGTGCCGTCCTGGATTAGCCTGTGCGACACTTTACGCACATGCATTAAGACCGGTTTTCCCACGATGCGCCACATTATATATTTTCGTCCATATTCATAAGAAGCTTAAATGAAAAATATCAGATTTTCTATGTAGAAGTTGAAAACAGAAACCTGACGGTGTATAGTTTTTATTTTCTTGAAAGTAGATCAAAATACAGCAAAAACGTTTTCATAACACAGATGTACATTTTAATTTTTCTGAGGCATATCGAAATATATATTTTTACATATTGGTTAACATTTAACCACAAACAAAAAAAGATTATGTGTCTGATTTTGGGGAGGCAGAGTATATAATACATTTACAATGTTTGAAAACATCAAGCAAGCTTTTACTTCTATATTAAATAAAGGACCTTTATTGCATTCTCACAGAGGTGAACAAGCGCGATTACCGAGCGTGGTACGGTCTCGGACAGACATATGAGATCCTGAAGATGCCCTACTACTGCCTTTACTACTACAGGAATGCCCAGAAACTCAGGTTGGTCAGCCCATAGTATTCATAGTACCCCTACTACTGCCTCTACTACTACAGGAATGCCCAGAAACTCAGGTTGGTCAGCCCATAGTATTCATAGTACCCCTACTACTGCCGCTACTACTACAGGAATGCCCAGAAACTCAGGTTGGTCAGCTCATAGTATTCATAGTACCCCTACTACTGCCTCTACTACTACAGGAATGCCCAGAAACTCAGGTTGGTCACCTCATAGTATTCATAGTATGCCTACTACTGCCTCTACTACTACAGGAATGCCCAGGAACTCAGGTTGGTCAGCTCATAGTATTCATAGTACCCCTACTACTGCCTCTACTACTACAGGAATGCCCAGAAACTCAGGTTGGTCACCTCATAGTATTCATAGTACCCCTACTACTGCCTCTACTACTACAGGAATGCCCAGAAACTCAGGTTGGTCACCTCATAGTATTCATAGTACCCCTAATACTGCCTCTACTACTACAGGAATGCCCAGAAACTCAGGTCGGTCAGACCATAGTATTCATAGTACCCCTAATACTGCCTCTACTACTACAGGAATGCCCAGAAACTCAGGTTGGTCAGCTCATAGTATTCATAGTACGCCTACTACTGCCTCTACTACTACAGGAATGCCCAGAAACTCAGGTTGGTCAGCCCATAGTATTCATAGTACCCCTACTACTGCCTCTACTACTACAGGAATGCCCAGAAACTCAGGTTGGTCACCTCATAGTATTCATAGTACCCCTACTACTGCCTCTACTACTACAGGAATGCCCAGAAACTCTGGTTGGTCACCTCATAGTATTCATAGTACCCCTACTACTGCCTCTACTACTACAGGAATGCCCAGAAACTCTGGTTGGTCAGCTCATAGTATTCATAGTACCCCTACTACTGCCTCTACTACTACAGGAATGCCCAGAAACTCAGGTTGGTCAGCCCATAGTATTCATAGTACGCCTACTACTGCCTCTACTACTACAGGAATGCCCAGAAACTCTGGTTGGTCACCTCATAGTATTCATAGTACGCCTACTACTGCCTCTACTACTACAGGAATGCCCAGAAACTCTGGTTGGTCAGCTCATAGTATTCATAGTACCCCTACTACTGCCTCTACTACTACAGGAATGCCCAGAAACTCAGGTTGGTCAGCTCATAGTATTCATAGTACGCCTACTACTGCCTCTACTACTACAGGAATGCCCAGAAACTCAGGTTGGTCAGCTCATAGTATTCATAGTACCCCTACTACTGCCTCTACTACTACAGGAATGCCCAGAAACTCAGGTTGGTCACCTCATAGTATTCATAGTACCCCTACTACTGCCTCTACTACTACAGGAATGCCCAGAAACTCAGGTTGGTCACCTCATAGTATTCATAGTACCCCTACTACTGCCTCTACTACTACAGGAATGCCCAGAAACTCAGGTTGGTCATCCCATAGTATTCATAGTACCCCTACTTCTGCCTCTACTACTACAGGAATGCCCAGAAACTCAGGTTGGTCACCTCATAGTATTCATAGTACCCCTACTACTGCCTCTACTACTACAGGAATGCCCAGAAACTCAGGTTGGTCAGCCCATAGTATTCATAGTACCCCTACTACTGCCTCTACTACTACAGGAATGCCCAGAAACTCAGGTTGGTCAGCTCATAGTATTCATAGTACCCCTACTACTGCCTCTACTACTACAGGAATGCCCAGAAACTCAGGTTGGTCAGCTCATAGTATTCATAGTACCCCTACTACTGCCTCTACTACTACAGGAATGCCCAGAAACTCAGGTTGGTCACCTCATAGTATTCATAGTACCCCTACTACTGCCTCTACTACTACAGGAATGCCCAGAAACTCAGGTTGGTCACCTCATAGTATTCATAGTACCCCTACTACTGCCTCTACTACTACAGGAATGCCCAGAAACTCAGGTTGGTCAGCCCATAGTATTCATAGTACCCCTACTACTGCCTCTACTACTACAGGAATGCCCAGAAACTCAGGTTGGTCAGCTCATAGTATTCATAGTACCCCTACTACTGCCTCTACTACTACAGGAATGCCCAGAAACTCAGGTTCGTCAGCCCATAGTATTCATAGTACCCCTACTACTGCCTCTACTACTACAGGAATGCCCAGAAACTCAGGTTCGTCAGCCCATAGTATTCATAGTACCCCTACTACTGCCTCTACTACTACAGGAATGCCCAGAAACTCAGGTTGGTCAGCCCATAGTATTCATAGTACCCCTACTACTGCTTCTACTACTACAGGAATGCCCAGAAACTCAGGTTGGTCAGCCCATAGTAGTCATAGTACCCCTACTACTGCCTCTACTACTACAGGAATGCCCAGAAACTCAGGTTGGTCAGCTCATAGTATTCATAGTACCCCTACTACTGCCTCTACTACTACAGGAATGCCCAGAAACTCAGGTTGGTCAGCTCATAGTATTCATAGTACCCCTACTACTGCCTCTACTACTACAGGTATGCCCAGAAACTCAGGTTGGTCAGCTCATAGTATTCATAGTACCCCTACTACTGCCTCTACTACTACAGGAATGCCCAGAAACTCAGGTTGGTCAGCTCATAGTATTCATAGTACCCCTACTACTGCCTCTACTACTACAGGAATGCCCAGAAACTCAGGTTGGTCAGCCCATAGTATTCATAGTACCCCTACTACTGCCTCTACTACTACAGGAATGCCCAGAAACTCAGGTTGGTCACCTCATAGTATTCATAGTACGCCTACTACTGCCTCTACTACTACAGGAATGCCCAGAAACTCAGGTTGGTCAGCTCATAGTATTCATAGTACGCCTACTACTACCTCTACTACTACAGGAATGCCCAGAAACTCAGGTTGGTCAGCTCATAGTATTCATAGTACCCCTACTACTGCCTCTACTACTACAGGAATGCCCAGAAACTCAGGTTGGTCAGCTCATAGTATTCATAGTACCCCTACTACTGCCTCTACTACTACAGGAATGCCCAGAAACTCAGGTTGGTCAGCTCATAGTATTCATAGTACCCCTACTACTGCCTCTACTACTACAGGAATGCCCAGAAACTCAGGTTGGTCAGCTCATAGTATTCATAGTACGCCTACTACTGCCTCTACTACTACAGGAATGCCCAGAAACTCAGGTTGGTCAGCCCATAGTATTCATAGTACCCCTACTGCTGCCTCTACTACTACAGGAATGCCCAGAAACTCAGGTTGGTCAGCTCATAGTATTCATAGTGCCCCTACTGCTGCCTCTACTACTACAGGAATGCCCAGAAACTCAGGTTGGTCAGCCCATTGTATTCATAGTACCCCTACTGCTGCCTCTACTACTACAGGAATGCCCAGAAACTCAGGTTGGTCACCTCATAGTATTCTGGTGATTATTAATATTTTCAACTGTTTTCCATGAAAAATGCATGTTGCTATCGAGATGTACGACATTTACAACATTTTCGACTGTTGCCTGGTCTGATGAACTCTTTGATGCGCATGAATGAAGCACACGAATGCAAGTCTAACTTGTGACGTATGTATTTTTTGCGCATTGTATTTGTGAAAAAACAAGTCCAGGAAATGGTTAAATTCTAGTATCTGTGTTATGTATATTTTCATTATAGTTTATATAAGACATTTAAATAATATGAAATTATCGCAGGCTTTAATTTTTTTCAAGAAAGTTAGATCTAGATAATAAACATCATCCGTGACACATCAGGACAACAGTTTTCACTGTTTTCAAACACCTATGCTATAATGTACCTTTACTTATGCACCTATCAATATTTCCCCCGGGGGGGGGGGGGGGGGAGAGCGGCGGGCCACCCCAGGGGAATTTCACTAATTGTATTTGTTGGGGTCTAATTCCCCACCCTAGAGCCAAGCATTTTTGTATAAATCCCCTCAATTGGAGATGCTTAGTTGGTGTATCAAATGGCCCGGGGCCAATATTACCGGGATCTAAAATCCGAACAAAGTCTATTTCCCAAGACCCGGAATCATTTGGCATGTCATATTCCTGCCTGTCGGGAATTGCTTTCAGTCTAAAGTCCCGTATATGACCGCCGCCCACCCTCAGGGGGAAAACATTGATAGGTGCATTATTGCAAGTACTGATGTGTGCTGCAGACTCAATGACAGTCAGATGATCAAGGGAGTAATATAAATTGTATTTGCTTTAGTGTTCTTAGTTACATACCTACTTGTGCCGCAGGCCCAATGACAGCCAAATGATCATGGCCCTTAGTTACATACCTACTTGTGCCACAGGCCCAATGACAGCCAAATGATGTGGCCCTTAGTTATGTACCTACTTGTGCCGCAGGCCCAATGACAGCCAAATGATCATGGCCCTTAGTTAAGTACCTACTTGTGCCTCAGGCCCAATGACAGCCGAATGATCATGGCCCTTAGTTACATACCTACTTGTGCCACAGGCCCAATGACAGCCAAATGATCATGGCCCTTAGTTATGTACCTACTTGTGCCGCAGGCCCAATGACAGCCAAATGATTATGGCCCTTAGTTACATACCTACTTGTGCCGCAGGCCCAATGACAGCCGAATGATCATGGCCCTTAGTTACGTACCTACTTGTGCTGCAGGCCCAATGACAGCCGAATGATCATGGCCCTTAGTTATGTACCTACTTGTGCCACAGGCCCAATGACAGCCGAATGATCATGGCCCTTAGTTACATACCTACTTGTGCCGCAGGCCCAATGACAGCCGAATGATCATGGTCCTTAGTTACGTACCTACTTGTGCCGCAGGCCCAATGACAGCCGAATGATCATGGCCCTTAGTAACGTACCTACTTGTGCCGCAGGCCGAATGACAGCCGTATGATCATGGCCCTCGGGGAATCGTATGAGAAGTTGGACCGGCTCCAGGAAGCCAAGAAGTGCTTCTGGAAGGCGCACCGGGTTGGAGACATAGAGGGATCCTCGCTACTCAAACTGGCCAGGTATGGGCTATGCAAGTGAGCGGATATAAGAGATTAACATTCCTGTTAAGCGAACCTGGTACTTGTTTTACAAATGACTGTCTTTTAACATACAGTGGAAACCCTCTAAACTGGATCCTCTCTTAACCGGAATCCTCTCCAAACCGGACAAATTTTCTGGTCATATTTTTTTTTTTACTATTTATTAATATGTAATAAATCTCCTCAATACCGAATCCCCTCAATTTCGGAAACTGGTTTAACTTTCTAGCATAATTGTTTATTGTCACAAGTAATTTTATCCCTAAAAACCGTTATGGTCTTTGTTTATCGCACCTCTGGCCTAGTGTCAAAAGTTGGGTACTGCGGATTAAAGTCGCGCAAAATTAACAAACACATTAAAAAATAAGCAAACTGTGAAAATCGCAAATCAGTACCCGGAGACAATCAAGGTTGTGAACACATTGGTCACGTGAGTACAGCCATTGACGTGCGTTTACAGCAAATACCTACAGACGAGGGTACAGACACCACTGCAGTAATATCTAGATCACATGTAATGGGCGAAAAACTTTGATTTCATAGTTATGTTTATCAGGGGTATTTCATATTTTTGGGACTACTTTTCGCCTTTATACCACTGCGTATGAAAGTGAAACAGCGACAGTAGAAAAGATAAATGCACACTGCAAATATGGTATTAAATTTAAAAACAAAATAACACATTGACGTGAGCTTGATATACGATTGTAATGTATTGATAAAACTACTGCTGAATATTTACTGATATGATGTCATTCTGAATTGTTTGTAATACAACATTAAATGTATAATCATGGTAAATAAATCAATAAAACATGTTAAACTTAAGTGTTTTTAGAAGAGAACGGAACAGAACAATCCATTTTTTTTTATTTATTTTTTTTAACTGTTGACTGTAAGCTGTTGAGTGCTTCATCAGTAGAACGTATTAGCTACTTCCCCTTCTAAACTGGAATTCTCTCTAAACCGGACTAGAGGGTTTCCACTGTATTCCACTGTGAATAATGACTCTGTCTCATAATTAGAGGGTTTCCACTGTATTTCACTGTGAATAATGACTCTGTCTCATAATTAGAGGGTTTCCACTGTATTTCACTATGAATAATGACTGTCGCATAATTAGAGGGTTTCCATTGTATTTCACTGTGAATAATGACTCTGTCGCATAATTAGAGGGTTTCCACTGTATTTCACTGTGAATAATGACTCTGTCGCATAATTAGAGGGTTTCCACTGTATTTCACTGTGAATAATGACTCTGTCTCATAAGTAGAGGGTTTCCACTGTATTTCACTGTGAATAATGACTCAGTTGCATAATTAGAGGGTTTCCACTGTATTTCACTGTGAATAATGACTCTGTCACATAATTAGAGGGTTTCCACTGTATTTCACTGTGAATAATGACTCTGTCGCATACTTTTATTTATGATATCAATGCTTATAAAAACTTGAAATATAATTATTATTTGTATGAATTAATTAGCTTTTTTCTTAAAAATGTCCTTGTTAAAATTTTCAATATGTATGTTATCTTGTTCTTACATCCAAGGTATTTAATATGTATATAAAAACACTTACAATACTGGTTACTTGAAAACAAGGGTGTTGTACCTATGTTGTTCTAGCTAGGTTCTAAATTTCAGGCTACACTGTTCTAGCTAGGTTCTAAATTTCAGGCTACACTGTTCTAGCTAGGTTCCCAATTTCTGGCTACACTGTTCTAGCTAGGTTCTAAATTTCAGGCTAAACTGTTCTAGCTAGGTTCCCAATTTCTGGCTACACTGTTCTAGCGAGGTTCTCATTTCAGGATTAACTGTTCTAGCTAGGTTCCCAATTTCAGGCTACACTGTTCTAGCTAGGTTCCCAATATCAGGCTGCACTGTTCTAGCTAGGTTCTCAATTTCAGACTTCACTCTTCTAGCTAGGTTCTCATTTCAGGCTTCACTGTTCTAGCTAGGTTCTCAATTTCAGGCTGCACTGTTCTAAATAGGTTCTCAATTTCAGGCTTCACTGTTCTAGCTAGGTTCCCAGTTTCAGGCTACACTGTTTTAGCTAGGTTTCCAATTTTAGGCTTCACTGTTCTAGCTAGGTTCTCAATTTCAGGCTTCGCTGTTCTAGCTAGGTTCTCAATTTAAGGTTTCATTGTTCTAGCTAGGTTTCCAATTGTAGGCTTCACTGTTCTAGCTAGGCTCTAAATTTCAGATTTCACTGTTCTATCTAGGTTCCCAATTTCAGGCTGCACTGTTCTAGCTAGGTTCCCAATTGCAGGCTTCACTGTTCTTGCTAGGTTATTAATTTCAGGCTGCACCGTTCTAGCTAGGTTCTCAATTTTAGGCTTCACTGTTCTAGCTAGGTTCTAAATTTCAGGCTTCACTGTTCTAGCTAGGTTCTAAATTTCAGGCTACACTGTTCTAGCCAGGTTCTAAATTTCAGGCTACAATGTTCTAGCTAGGTTCCCAGTTTCTGGCTACACTGTTCTAGCTAGGTTCTCATTTCAGGCTTCACTGTTCTAGATAGGTTCTCAATATCAGGCTTCACTGCTCTAGCTAGGTTTTCAATTTCAGGCTTCACTGTTCTAGCTAGGTTCCCAATTTCAGGCTGCACTGTTCTAGCTAGGTTCCCAATTTCAGGCTGCACTGTTCTAGCTAGGTTCCCAATTTCAGGCTTCACTGTTCTAGCTAGGTTATTAATTTCAGGCTGCACTGTTCTTGCTAGGTTCTCAATTTCAGGCTACATGAGAGACTCGGGGAGGAGGCCCAGGCTGCTGGAGCATACAACGAGTTTATTAACAAGGTAGATAGTACATGTATGTCGTAGTCAGTGAATCTGCCCATTGATTGTCAGTAAGCTTTATACACATGAATAGGTCCTATAACCCATGCAGAATTGCTAGAAAAAGAAGTAATTGAATAAAAATAGCATTCCCAAGGAAATCTGTGTTAAGGAAGGAAATATTTATGTAACTGACAGTGTTTATGAAAAAATACTCATGTGCAATGAATATGTAGTTAGTGAAATTTGTGCCTGGATGGCTAGATTTTGGGGTGCCAGGTTTGATATCAGATAATATCATATTATTATATTATTAATATATATAATATTATATATATTTTATATTAAGCATTTTTTCACATAACTGTGATATAATAGAAGTAGACATCTGATAATTTAAGATTTTATATAGCACTGTTTTACGTGTACATAACCATGATTTATCCAGAATTAGACAGGTGATAAAATAAGATAATGTCAAGCACCGTTTTACTTCACTGTTTGTTATTTAGCCAGAATTTGACATTGGGTAGAATCAGATCTTATGAAGCACCATTCTACATTAAAACTGTGATAAAGCCAGAATTCTACATCTACTACAATCAGATCTTATGAAGCACCATTCTACATTAAAACTGTGATAAAGCCAGAATTCTACATCTACTACAATCAGATCTTGTAAAGCACCATTCTACATTAACACTGTGATAAAGCCAGAATTCTACATCCACTACAATCAGATCTTGTAAAGCACCATTCTACATTAACACTGTGATAAAGCCAGAATTCTACATCTACTACAATCAGATCTTGTAAAGCACCATTCTACATTAAAACTGTGATAAAGCCAGAATTCTACATCTAATACAATCAGATCTTGTAAAGCACCATTCTACATTAAAACTGTGATAAAGCCAGAATTCTACATCTAATACAATCAGATCTTATGAAGCACCATTCTACATTAAAACTGTGATAAAGCCAGAATTCTACATCTACTACAATCAGATCTTGTAAAGCACCATTCTACATTAAAACTGTGATAAAGCCAGAATTCTACATCTACTACAATCAGATCTTGTAAAGCACCATTCTACATTAAAACTGTGATAAAGCCAGAATTCTACATCTACTACAATCAGATCTTGTAAAGCACCATTCTACATTAAAACTGTGATAAAGCCAGAATTCTACATCTAATACAATCAGATCTTATGAAGCACCATTCTACATTAAAACTGTGATAAAGCCAGAATTCTACATCTACTACAATCAGATCCTATGAAGCACCATTCTACATTAAAACTGTGATAAAGCCAGAATTCTACATCTAATACAATCAGATCTTATGAAGCACCATTCTACATTAAAACTGTGATAAAGCCAGAATTCTACATCTACTACAATCAGATCCTATGAAGCACCATTCTACATTAAAACTGTGATAAAGCCAGAATTCTACATCTACTACAATCAGATCTTATGAAGCACCATTCTACATTAAAACTGTGATAAAGCCAGAATTCTACATCTACTACAATCAGATCTTGTAAAGCACCATTCTACATTAAAACTGTGATAAAGCCAGAATTCTACATCTACTACAATCAGATCTTGTAAAGCACCATTCTACATTAAAACTGTGATAAAGCCAGAATTCTACATCTACTACAATCAGATCTTATGAAGCACCATTCTACATTAAAACTGTGATAAAGCCAGAATTCTACATCTAATACAATCAGATCTTGTAAAGCACCATTCTACATTAAAACTGTGATAAAGCCAGAATTCTACATCTACTACAATCAGATCTTGTAAAGCACCATTCTACATTAAAACTTTGATAAAGCCAGAATTCTACATCTACTACAATTAGATCTTGTAAAGCACCATTCTACATTAAAACTGTGATAAAGCCAGAATTCTACATCTACTACAATCAGATCTTGTAAAGCACCATTCTACATTAAAACTGTGATAAAGCCAGATTTCTACATCTAATACAATCAGATCTTATGAAGCACCATTCTACATTAAAACTGTGATAAAGCCAGAATTCTACATCTACTACAATCAGATCCTATGAAGCACCATTCTACATTAAAACTGTGATAAAGCCAGAATTCTACATCTACTACAATCAGATCTTATGAAGCACCATTCTACATTAAAACTGTGATAAAGCCAGAATTCTACATCTACTACAATCAGATCTTGTAAAGCACCATTCTACATTAAAACTGTGATAAAGCCAGAATTCTACATCCACTACAATCAGATCTTATGAAGCACCATTCTACATTAAAACTGTGATAAAGCCAGAATTCTACATCTAATACAATCAGATCTTGTAAAGCACCATTCTACATTAACACTGCGATAAAGCCAGAATTCTACATCTACTACAATCAGATCTTGTAAAGCACCATTCTACATTAAAACTGTGATAAAGCCAGAATTCTACATCTAATACAATCAGATCTTGTAAAGCACCATTCTACATTAAAACTGTGATAAAGCCAGAATTCTACATCTACTACAATCAGCTCTTGTAAAGCACCATTCTACATTAAAACTGTGATAAAGCCAGAATTCTACATCTACTACAATCAGATCTTGTAAAGCACCATTCTACATTAAAACTGTGATAAAGCCAGAATTCTACATCTAATACAATCAGATCTTGTAGAGCACAGTCTTATGCTGTCATCAGTTAACTCGCCTGTTTTCCGTCAGCTGGGGAAGGCATACAGCTACGAGGGCCAGAGCGAGGCGTACAAGTACATGGCCTACTACTACCTGAAGAACGGACAGCTGGACGCAGCCGGTCAGGCGGCTCAGACGTGCTCAGAGTTCACTGAGGTTTGTGTGTAGTCGTTCATAGTTCACAGTGGTTAGTGTATTTATTGTTTCTTATTTCACAGAGGCTTGTGTATTTAAGTTGATCAGATTTCACAGAAGTTTGTTATTCCAGTTCACTACTGTTGTAAATTATGTTTGCTTTGAATTCACAGCAGTGTGCACTCTTGCCGAGTTGAGAAGTTTATTCAGTTCACAAATATTTGTTTATTGTCAAAGCTATGAATTCACAGGTTTTTACTTCCAGATTTCATAAAAACATATATTTATGAGTTTGTTAAGACTTATCTACTTTAAAATTCTAATTTGCTAAATTGCCATCTGGTGTGGTCTTTGCAATAGTAATGGAAATGCCTTAAAATCTAATTCTGCTACAATTATAATATGACTAGAGTAGCTCTCAAATGTCTCCAATAAAGTGATTTGATTGGGAACTGAATGAAGTGTTTAGACACTACTAGGTTAGTATTGAATGAAGATAAGTTTATTTAGCGAGGCTTAAAAAACCTGAACCATGAGTGGGCTAGTGGTTCACTGTTCTGTGCTGAGCAATTTAAATTATTTTTATTCAACGCTAACCTAGCATTCTATCTATCCCATTATTGTGTGTCTTTGTTTTGAAAATAAACATGAAATTACATAAAATGATGTGTGAAAATGAACAAAATTATGTCATTAGACTGCTTGTATTTGCTTTATTGAACACAATGTGAAAATACAACTAAGTTTATCCTATGGGGGAATTATTTTGTCAATGCCAGCATGATAATGGGATAAAGATTAGTTTCTCCCATTTCAGACACGTGAAGAAGCTAAGGCCATATTGAAGCAGATCCAGCAACTGCGCCAGGAGAAGCCCGGACCGCGCCGCGAGGTTGCCATGGACGACACGTATGACTCCATCTTGAACAACGACTCGTTCCAGTCCCATAACAACACACCGCTCAATCTGCCAACTGTCATGAACTTGAGATTTGATACACCTTGATGGAGATTTCTCTGCTGTTCCTTTTGTTACAGTTTACAAGAGATTAAAATGTGTTCACAAGAATAATAAGAAATTGGATCTGTTTATGTTGTCTTATACTTGCGTAGAAAGTGGCTGTGCTTATTTAGATAAGTTATTGATATTCAGGATTTTGTAAAACTTGTTAAAAGTGAATGTGCATCTTCAGTAGTCGGGCACGGCTAGCTCAGTTGGTAGAGCGCTGGACTGTCAATCCGGGGATCGTGAGTTCGAGCCCCAGCCCGGTCACATAACTTGTGTGGGGATTGGTCATTCTTGGTTACTTCTATGGCCATTCTCCCCCTACCTCTGATTCAAGTAGGACAGTTGTCAGTTACTGGCATAGGTATGTGCACTTAGTACTGGTAAACCGCTTAGATCGGCTAATCTTGCCCAGGAAAAGTGTGCGTAGGTTAACTAACCGCCATGATATCACTGAAATACTGTTAAAGCGGCAAAAAATCCAAACAAACAAACAAAGCATCCAAAGTATGAATAGATGACATTCAGGATATTTCAAATGTATGTATCAGTAACAGTACATAACACTTGAGGTTACATTGAAGTAATAGATCCATTGTTCAGAGTAACCAATGAACACAGTTTAGCAAATGTTCAGTGATTCACTGTGTATCTGATCATCGGCAATTTATCAAATGTTCAGTGATTCACCATGTATTAGATCATTGGCGATGTACACAGTTTATCAAATGTTCAGTGATTCACCGTGTATTCAATATACACAGTTTATAAGATGTTCAGTGATTCACTGTGTATTCGATGTGCACAGTTTTTCAGATATACACAGTGGTTCACTGTGTATCCGATGTACAGTTTTTCAGATTTACACAGTGATTCACCGTGTATCCAATGTACACAGTGGGTCTAATGTTTATCATGAGTAAGGGGGATTAAAGGGATCGGTAAAATTGCAGATTTTTCATTGTGTTCAACAGTACATGCTTTCGTATGTCTTCGTATTGACTTGTAGATGTAGGTTGATGTTTGACTTCACAAGTTGTTAATACTTGATTCATTGTTCATTATTAATATTATTCGTATATTTAATACTACCAATGGAAACATGCTGTCTTTATTGTGTATGACAATCTACCTGTGAACTTGGATGTATTCCACTACTGTGGGATAAATTGAACATGTGCTTTCGAATGGTGTAATTTGATGTTTGCAAGTTATTTTAAAGTTTTCTGTCTTTCCTAATCAAAACTAAATTAAGAAATGAATAAAGATATGTCCAGAGCAACAAAATACATGAAGCGGGTTGTGGGAAAACTGGACTTAATGCATGTGCGTAAAGTGTCGTCCCGAATTAGCCTGTGCAGTCTGCACAGGCTAATCCGGGACGGCACTTTCCGCTTTTATGGTATTTTCTGTTTCAAGAAAGTCTCTTCTAAACATAAATCCACTGTAGGCAGAAAATGCAGTCCCGGATTAGCCTGTGCAGACTGCACAGGCTAATCCGGGACGGCACTTTACGCACAGGCGTTAAGACCGGTTTTCCCACAACACGCCTCACATTAACTACTTGCCAAGGTTTGTGGGTCAGGTTGTCTAAGCTTCGTTAGATAAGGCCGTACAAATTTGATTCTATGTTTAGCGTCCCCATGATTATTCAAAACCTACCAACCAGGCAGGAAAAAAACAAACAATGAGTCGATAAAAAAAAACAGTTTTCTTTCACAACTTATTCCCGGCAGTGGTACATGCTATGGCAAATGTTTACCTGCAAAACTGTTATATATATCATCTTCATTTTGAGAACATACTTTCACACAGTATTTCAACTATGTAAATTGACTAGTTGCACACTGTTGTTACGAATATTGGAAAACACATCTGAGTCTTTTTTTCCACATTTTTATATGCTTTCCAACTGGATTTTTCACATTGTCAAAATTGTTGTTTTTTTCGTTCAGGCATCCAAAAACCTACCAGCCCGAGGACGCTAAACATAGAATCAAATTGGTAGTGCCTTAACATCTTTATTATATACCTTTAGATATTCTGACTAAAATGCTGGTAGTTTTTCAGTATATGATGCAACCAGCCAGATTTAATTGTGGCGCGTCGTGATAAAACCGGTCTTAATGCATGTGCGTAAAGTGTCGTCCCGGATCAGCCTGTGCAGTCTGCACAGGCTGATCCAGGACGGCACTTTCCGCCTAAAGTGGATTTATGGTTAGAAGAGACTTCCTTGAAACAGAAAATACCATACAAGGGGAAAGTGCCGTCCTGGATTAGCCTGTGCGGACTGCACAGGCTAATCCGTGACGACACTTTACGCACATGCATTAAGACCGGTTTCCCACGACGCGCCACAATTAATCATTTCTTTCACAGCGTATTATTTATCCTAAGGAGGTATATAATAAATGCAGGCTCGTGGAATACAACTTGACACAATCAACTCAAGCGACAAAACAATCCCTATTTGTTCAACACTTAATCTAGTATTCTATATTCATGTTGCTTAATATATTACTTCATTCTGGAGTCTACATGCTTTTATGCGGTCGGAATAGGATAGTAGGGGCAGCGAGACAAGGTAAGATGTTCAGACATGGAGAATCTGTACACAATTCTTGTTTTGTTCACTTTATTCAAACTTCATACGTGTTACCATCAAAATGTATCATTCAAATATAAAACATAGCACTTACTGCAAATTGTGGAATGGAAGATGCAATTAATCACTATTGCATTATTTGAAATCATTTTATTTTTTTTACAAAGTCAGTTTCATCTTTTTTTATCATAATTTTTGTGTTGAAGATGAATTATCAAATCGAAACATTGGTTTGCTTTATAGTAGTAGGTAACTTGATGTCAGAAAAAAAACCACCAAATACCACCTCTAAAGTAGGGGCATAAAAAGTGTATAACAAAATGTAAATATTACATTCGGGCAAAAAATGCATCGTAAATTTAATATACATTTGCTTTACAGCAAACATAAATTGACAAAATAATCTTTAAAAAAAAATCACTAAAGATGCCAAAAGGGGAAAAACATATTAAAAATAAAATGGAATTCACAACTGTGGCATTTGAATGTTTTTTGTGCACGGTTATTTACATAAAAATCATGTAATACATTTTGAAAAGGAGAACAAAGTTGTTTTGCTTTACGTTTGCCGCAACTTCACAATACAAAACTGATTATCAATGCACCAATTGCCAGTAAGGGTACTTTTATCTCACTACTTTTTATTGCATTAATACATCAATTGCCAGTTTGGTTACTTTTATCTCACTGCTTTTTATTGTATCAATACACCAATTGCCAGTTTGGGTACTATTATCTATCACTGCTTTTTATTGCATAACTATGATCTCAAAAGATTTGTTTACATATCGTATGGTCTAATACTGAAAAGTGTAGAGTTAATAACAAGCTAGAAAGCACTCAAGAGAGCGCCAGACCTCCACCAATGCTGCTCAGTTCCCCAAGGGTTGTTCAACTATTGAGTTGTACAGCATAATGTGGAGTTCTCTCAATAATAAATCCTTCAAAAAAGAATTCTGGATCCAGACAGTTACCCGAACCAGCACCCTAATCAAATCATTGTTCATCTGGCAAATCTGTCCATAACCTTTTTGCGTAGTTTCTAGACTAACAAACCAAAGCGGGCAAACACATGACCTCCTTGGCGTAGATAATTATAATCTCCAATGAGTAACCCTGCTCTGAGAAACAAAGTCACAACCTCAGAGATTTAACTGGTTCCGAGCATAGCTCATTAAATTCTTGCCGGTAACCACTACGGGGAGTTTGACAACATCAGTCTGTAGGCTTGCAGCTGTTGTTCTCTGGCCATCAGTCACTGATGAAACCATAAGCCCAAGCCAAAGAAGTTTACTTTTGTCGTTTTCTGTAGAAATTTTAACTATTTAATTTTAACTTTTTATACATGTATTCCAATACTCGCCAACACTGTTAAACACCAAACGGTTTTGCTGCCTGTGAATCATATCAATGGTGAATTAGATTTGGAAAAGAAATCTAGGCACAGATTTTAGAAATAGAAATGTTTTATCACATGAAATCTATTGGTGACTCGATGAGTAAAATGCATGTATTACAAACAAAACAAGGACAACAATGTGGAATGCAACCCAACATAGATAATGTGCGTTCAAACAGCACCATATGTTGGCAGACTATCATAAAGAGTTTTCGTTGCCTGGTACTTCCGAGCATGACAACCAAACCCGACAGATAAAAGCAGAAACATTCCAAATAGCACAGTTAGGGAGGAAAACGCGGCAGTGGAGATGAAGTTCTGGGGCTCTTGGGGATCGATGACGAGACTCGAGTTTAACATGTAACCCAACGTCCAGCCAATATCTGTCTTGTTTATCTGCAAATACAGGCAATATTTCAGTTACACAAATCAATTTCGTAAGTTGCAGGGACGTAATTTCAGACAAACACAAGGGCATGAAACTACAGTAAACACCGCTTGCAACAATATTGAGCGGACCACCGGATATATATTGTTATATCTGAATATCGTTACATCCATTAATAGGACACCAAGAGCATGAATATATAAATATTAAACAGCAGCAACACTGAAAATTTTACATATATAAATTTAATGTAGGACTATGAAAATGGGAAAACATCAAGAAATGTGTTTAATTTATGACAAATAAATTTTCAGGATTATTATCAAAAATCCTTTATAAGACTCAAATATCATAACGAAAAGTAAATATTTGTGACTGGGCCGTGAAACCAACATCTGTATACCCAAACCTTTGTTAAATGCGATATCGTTACAACTGGTGTTACATGTTTATCAATTGAAATATGTAGAGATCTGAGCGGGAGATAAAAAGTGCTGACTGGAGGAAGAATCACTCACCTTTACCTCAGAGTAATGTTATTAAGTACTAAAAATGTAACTTATTCTACAGTCGAAACGCGATACTACGAATAGTCACGGGAAACACTGATTTGTTCGTAGTATCGCATTTTCGCATCTTTCTGAAATTAACTATTAACATATTTTTTCTTACATCACGTGTAATTTGCGTCATGTTGTAGCGTTAATGAGCATTATCACACTTATTAAAGTAATTGCAGTTATAATTACAACTGCGTATGTATTGCATTATAAATAAAATAATATGAAATCAATGCACGCACAGTAATTGTATTCGCAGTGACATACACGAAAGTCATTTAGACAAATGCAAAAATCTCACACTGCGTCAAGTGGCTTAAAATGGTTAATAAATTTGTTAACAGCTATCTTTGTCCACGGTGCAAACAAACAGGCTAGGTGTCTAACTGCGCAGAGGTGTGAAAACTTCGTTGAGAAGGTGTGAAACATCTCCTTGCCAATATGATTTGTAGTATCGCGTTAACAATTCAATACAAAGCTTATGATGGGACCGGAAAATCTGTTCGTAGTAACGCATCTTTCGTAGTATGGCGAATTCGTAGTATCACATCTTTTTGTAGTCAAACATATAAGGAAAAGGGACAGGACCGGCAGCCTTATTCGTAGTATCCTGTCATTTCGTAGTATCCCGTCATTTCGTAGTATCCCGTCATTTCGTAGTATAGCGGTTCGCAATATCGCGTTTCGACTGTATATGTGACAAAAATTGTAAGAGTATCATAATTTAAAATCATTTTATGCCCCAGTGGCCTGATATTCAACTTTTCCGGTCCAAACAATTAAAAACCCTGTGTACATTTTCTTGCATGATTATTAAAACAAATAATAATGAAAAATGCCTGATTTTAAGACCAAGCAAATAAGCTGTTTTGAAAGAATGTGCAAAATTTAGAGAACGTAAAATAAAATAATTTACAGTTAAATGCTTACACAATGAATGCTTCATCTCACCCATTCTTGTATACTAATTAAAACCTAAATTAAATCTTTAGAATTCATTGGATACTTTAAAATCACCTGTTTTCTGGCTCCATCCTTGAACTGTTTATCAGCACTGATAATGAGTTTTCCTTAATCATACAAAGTTATCATCTCGGATACAGATATACCAGCTATAAAAGTAATTTAATTATTCTTACTGCTTTAATGAACTCGATATTCCTCCAAGTTTTACTGTCAAACTTGTACGCATCTATGAGCAGCGTGTAAATGTAGTGTCCTTTGAAACAGTACCATCCCAGCATGCTCTTGCTGTCTGTTGGAATTACCTTGACCTTGAAAAGTTCATACAGAAAAAACTATACAGTGTATACATAAAACATGATAAGTGGGAAATGAACACATATGATACAATGAGGGCTTGTAAAATAAATATTAACGCTAGTTGAATGAATAAAAGAGGCGTTTTGTGGTAAACCAGGGCTTAATGCATCCGCGTAACGTGTCGTCCCAGAGTAGTCTGTGCAATCCGGACCACACTTTCCGACTACGTTTATGTTTAGAAGAGACTTCCTTGAAACTGAAAATAAAGCGGAAAGTGCCGTCCTGGATTAGCCTGTGCGGACTGCACAGGCTTATCTGGGACGACACTTTACGCACATGCATGAAGACCCACCACATGCCTCATTTGTATCTCAGACCCCTGTTCACAAGGCTTAAAAGCTAGAACCGCCCTCATATTTATTTTTATTAATCTGCTGCAATTCCAAGCACATAAAAACATTACCACATTATGTTTTACAATATCACACAGTATAGCAGTAATTTATGTGTAATGTGTGATGATGTGTGTGGTAATAACCTGTACAAAGGTTTTTATATAAATTGTAATACTATAATTAAATTATGAGAAAAGTTGAAAAGGTACTTTAAAATTGTTAAAGTTGTTTTACTGGATGTTTTACTGGAATATTTTTTGATAAAATCATAGCTGAAGATCTCTGTAAAAATAATCGTAATTTATTATATCATACATGATATTTTTGAAAGAGTCCAATAACATTTGGTACCAACAGATTAGTCTTATTTTCATTAAGTGTGTGCAAAAACATTAGGCATCCAAAATTTTGACTCAAATTTGGTAAATGCTAAACGCCACTGTTGTTACTACCTGGTCCCAGGTCAGGTTGCAGAGATTTGCAAGACTGGTTTGGAACTCTTCAAGACTGGAGGCCTGATGGGTCAGGTTCAGGAAATCCATCTCATAAAAGAAGCTGGAAAACGCCTGGTATAGAAGATAATGTTTAAGTTTCAAATACAAGAAAACAACTTACATATACAACATCCAAGAAATTTCAAAACGTCTGTAACAGAACATTGCATTTTAGAAGAGTATACCTTTCAAACATAACAACAGCACAACTTGACTATGAAAGCTGTACATTAACTTGACTATGAAAGCTGTACATTAACTTGACTATGAAAGCTGTACATTAACTTGACTATGAAAGCTGTACATCAACTTGACTATGAAAGCTGTACATTAACTTGACTATGAAAGCTGTACATTAACTTGACTATGAAAGCTGTACATTAAGAGATGTTATTGAAGAATGAGAATGCATTCGATGAAAACACTGATAGATAAACTTGAAATCAACCAGTGTTTATTGTACAATTATTTCAGGCAGGAACTATCTACTTGAAGCATAAAACATTAATGCTTTTCATCTAAAGTAACATTAGCAATTCTAATATTCCATCAACAAAAATCAGAAACTTTATATACAATGTATCCTAACAATAAGCCCTTTACAATACTGGAGATGTCACATTTCTTCAAAACTGAATATTTCTGTGTTTTATTTTCTTGTTTTATATTTCTTATTAGAAAGGCAAACAAATGGCAACACTTTGTTTACGTGGGAATGTGAAAAATATCATAATCACAGACACACTATGCAGTACCAGTTGACTTACATAGAATCTGCCATGTACATGCGGCTGATATGTTCCGTTGAAAGTACACGGGGGGTTCGTGCAGTTGGCATCGAAGTTAAACAGCTGCCGTACGTACGTCTGACACTGAGATGCATTGCCCGTGCCAACAAACGTGTAGTTGGCAACCTGAAGACAGTCAGTGATCATATTTAGGACATGTGATCATTGTGCAGCTGAACTTTGTTGTCAACAAAAACAATGGATCGTGACTTTAGATAAACAAACAGAAATAAGTGTAAACTAATTAATTTGCAATAGGTAACTACATTGTCACATCCCCAAAACAATTAGTTGAAAGTCTGATGTAACCATACATATCAAATAAGGAGGTAAAGAGTTGGAATAATGCTTTCATAAGACCGCACCAATACCACAATGTGAAGTTTATTTTGCATCTGCACCCTGAAATTTCATAGCATACAAAATTTGGAATGTAACTACAATTTACCGCCCTAAAATGTTTTGAAATTTAATGTCTCCACTTTTTACCAATTTGCAACATTGAATGTGAAACAAGATATTGTTGTAGGAACCAATAAACATATTTTTGAGACTTCACTAGTTTGAATGCTACTAACGGCTTCATCCTTATCCAGTGGAAGGAACGATTTGAAATGTGTAGAAAACTTGTTGGCACAGGGGGCTTCAAATATGTCTGAGTAAGAAATTGTTGTACTGTAACCGTCCGGTCCGCATGGGTTTAGAACTGTTGATGTGTTGTAACCCTGGTTCTAAAACACGTGGAAGTACAAGTAAACTGTTAGAAAAAAACAACACAATGTGTTATACCATAAACATTTTCTTACATTGTAATTGTATCAAAGGCTTATTTCTTTGACTTGTTACAAAAAACTGCAATAAGCTAGTCGAACTTCAACAAATAAACTTCAACAAATAAACTTCAACAAATAAACAAACAATTTTTAGCAAATCTGGGGTCATCTTCCAAAAATCTCTTAATAAAAAATCTTATCCTGAACTGGCAAATCATCATTTTTCGTTTACTTCTTATTCCACTTGTGTATGACAATGTGCTTAATGTTTCATAATTATAAACTATATTACAAACTATTGTTTACTGTTAACTGTAAAATTCATTAGGTAGTCAGGTCAGAAATTTGACATAGCAAGAATAGGAACTTAAGTGGAAATAGTTTTAAATAAACTTAACATGTTTCTGGGATATGAGCCAGTGTTTACAACGCTTTTTCAGAAAGTTTTCAGTTAAGTTGAAAATTTCAGATAAAATTTTTATGGAAAGTGCAATTATTTCTGTTCAGAAAAGGGTAAAATAATAAACATTTTAGCAATATTTAGTAGTTTAAACCATTAATGTAACAAGACTTTTACCTGAAACAGCCACAAACTTTGAGAATTTTATGAATTTAAGAAATTTACTGGTACTGGTTACTAAGAAGTTTTGTGCAAATGGGCTCAGACCTTAAACAAACTTGGGCAGGACTGATAATTTCACCACACCTTAACCAAAATGGCCTGGTATTGGCGCATGGCCTCGTTGAATCCGTAACACAGGTAACTGTACGTGTACACAGTGTACAGTTTCCCGTAGAGGTCAAGGTCTTCCCGGTAATCGGTGGGAATCTCGGCTTGGTCTGGTGTGTAGAACGTGATCTGAGTAGAGGCGCCGCCCATGTCCAGGGCTCCGATAGTCGCCTCCTGATACATCGGATCTTTAAGGCCCAGGGCAGGTTTCTAAAATGTAAAAGTCAAAACATTGTACAAGTTAAAGAAAATGTCTAATTATCTTCACTTAATCATCGTAACCACAGAACCAGTTACATAATAGTTATCATTTCATCATAGTCATTACCTATACCACAAACACCACTGCATAATCATCATCACTAAATAATACTACCACCACTAACATCACCAACACTAACATCATTTTCACACCTCAATTACACAAAGAATAGTCATAAAACCATCATAATAACCATAATAATTACGTAAGCAACACTGTCAGACTTTAAATCACCCATCGAACAACTTTCTTATAACAGTCATTTATCTAGTACTCCACGAGTCAGATGTGTCGCCTGACGGGGCATAACTCTAGTACCATAAAAGCCGAAAACCAAGCTTAACCTTCCTTTTATGCCTACTAACACTTCCCTAAAGTTTCATAATGACTGCACAAAAACTTCTCAAGTTATTGTCTGCACAAGCCTTATTTGAACTATTTGTGTTTAAAGGACCATAACTTAAGTACAATAAGAGCAATTGAGCCGAAAACCAAACTTGACCTTCCTCTTATACTAACACTTTCATAAAGTTTCATAAGGATAGCACAAAAACTTCTCAAGTTATTGTCTGCACAAACTGAAGGGGCCGCCGCCGCCACCGCTGACAACTCTGCCGCTGACAATGCCAACAATAGTGACCAGTATAATGTTGCCTTTTCGGGCAACACAAAAACTAAACACATACAAATTCCCAAATTGGAAGGCATTACATAGAAGCTCTGTATCTGCCAGTCCTACCATCATGATCTTCCTGCAGGGACCTTACAAACTTTTGAAATCAAATTTCCTTCAGTTTTCCATGATACAATCAAAACATACTAAACTCAAAATAGTACACTCATATCCACTACACATTTTATTTGATCTACATATAGGCCAATGCCCAACCCGTAGAATAGAATATAATTGCTGTAATTCAGCAAAAGATGTCTGTCCACCATTATGCTCTTGATTGATTGTTATTTGGATCATTCATATGCACTAACTTCAAGGATACTTTTCAGCTTTCCATGACAATTTTTTTTTAATCCAAATCATCAAGATTACATGATTTTTCCAGACAAAGCCCATTTTCCATGCTTTTCCAGATCTTTATGAACCCTATGCCTTACCACTCCTAGCTTCCCAGAAACGTAGTTCGCAGTTATCCACCCAAACGTCCCCTCTTCCTGCCCTGTGATAATCCGAGCCTGTACGGAGGGGCGGGGAAAGTAGAATGAGCTGTTCGTGCTGATGGTAGCCCGAACTTGAGCCAGTATGTCGTCACTCCGCTGAGGATCCACCTCACTAAACAAGGCATGAATATGTTTCTTGATTCTTGAAATGTACACGTTCCATTTTTATTTAGATCAGCCATTACAAAATCAGATACTCCACACAAGCAAAAAGAATCTCATTTTTACAACTTCCATAAACCTAATTGTGGCGCGTCGTGGGAAAACCGGTCTTAATGCATGTGCGTAAAGTGTCGTCCCGGATTAGCCTGTGCAGTCAGCACAGGCTAATCCGGAATGGCACTTTCCTCCTACAGTGGATTTATGTCTAGAAGAGACCTCCTTAAAACTAGCCTGTGCGGACTGCACAGGCTAATCCGGGACGACACTTTACGCACATGCATTAAGACCGATTTCTCATGACGCAATTATTTTACCTCGATTATGTAGAAAGCCTGAGACTTATTGAGACACTCGTGTCCGTTTCCTGGGTAGAACCAGTACTTGGGTAGCTTTTAAAAAAGATCATGCAAACACTCCCTTAGAAGGGATCGAACTCTTGAACTCCCAATGGCAACGTGGATATTATATCCATTTCGTAACTCTTACACTAATAACTTTAGAATGCATTTTTCCAGTTCTTTAACTCCTCCCCAGCTTTTATTTAAAGATTAATGTACCTTTATAAAGCTTAACAAGTGCTTCACACTGTAAAGTATGTTCACTGTTATTCATGTGAGTTCCAAGTGCAACGATTGGATAAAACATTCTATTACTGACATATAATTGCCAACTGTGGAACTTATTGTGATACTTATAATCAACATTCTAAACTACTGTGATATGTATAGCTAACTTGAGCATCCTCATTCCTGCTGTAGCTCCCAGAAATATGGGTGTGGTCCCCCGGGATTCTGACGGGACGTAGAATTTGGCCTCTTTCAAACACTCCGACATGGGCCCCGACAACAAAGCGGGGTTGTACTGGTAGCTGGTTAGCCCGCCACCTGTAATTAGATGCGTGCAAAATACATGTGTGAATATTATGGATGTGTGTAGTTCATGTGGAAACGTATACGCAAAGGAAACGTTAAATTATTGATGTTTAAAGTACACATGTGAATAGTATAGATGTGCGTAGTACATGTGTGAATAGTATAGATGTGTGTAGTACACATATGAATAGTATAGATGTGGATAGTACAGATGTGGGTAGTACACATGTGGATAGTACGTGTGTAGTACATATATAAATAGTATAGATGTGGGTAGTACACATGTGAATAGTACAGATGTTTGTAGTATACATACGAATAGTATAAATGTGTGTAGTACACATGTGGATAGTACAAATGTGTGTAAAGTATACATGTTAATAGTATAGATGTGTAAAGTATGCATTTGTATAGTACAGATGTGTAAAGTACACATGTTAATAGTATAGATGTGTAAAGTACACATGTTAATATTACAGATGAGTGTCAAGTGCACATGTTAATAGTATAGATGTGTAAAGTACACATGTGGATAGTACAGATGTGTAAAGTACACATGTTAATAGTATAGATGTATAAAGTATACCTGTGTAAAGTACAGATGTGTAAAGTATACATGTTAATAGTATAGACGTGTAAAGTATGCATGTGTAAAGTACAGATGTGTAAAGTACACATGTTAATAGTACAGATGTATAAACTACATATGTGGATAGTACAGATGTTTGTAAAGTACACATGTGTAAAGTATGCATGTGTATAGTACAGATGTGTTAAGTACACATGTTAATAGTATAGATGTGTAAAGTACGCATATGTAAAGTACAGATGTGTAAAGAACACATGTTAATAGTACAGATGTGTAAAGTACACATGTGGATAGTACAGATGTGTGTAAATTACACATGTTAATAGTACAGATGTGTAAACCATGCATGTGTATAGTACAGATGTGTAAAGTACACATGTTATAGTATAGATGTGTAAAGTATGCATGTGCATAGTACAGATGTGTAAAGTACACATGCAAACATGTATAGATATGCACAATGGACACATGAAAATGACAGTAAAGTGAAAACTTTACACCCGCCTGTAAAGTTACATACATTTTATTGGAAATGTTTGGAAACTGTTGAAAATGTTTTAAAAAGTGCATTGGTGGTCATTTAACTTTTTTATTATAGAAGCTTCAATAAACACACAAAGTTAAATGAAATCATAACGCAAACAACTTTATTTATAAGAATAATCTTGTTGAAGTATATCATCTTCAAATTTTGATCAATTATGCAGCTATTAAAATTCATATATGGGTTTTTGTTTTTTTCTTTTTGCTGTCTGATGTTGTTGTCATCATTTTGTTTACACTTTATTGATTGAGGAATGGTGGATTTAAATATTATCTGTAGCAAATACCTGTACACATGATGATAATTAAAAAAAAAATGCATTTATTGTCACATCTTTTGAGTCCACTAACCGTCTACAGTGCAATCGTGTATCTGTATAGCTAAAGCTGTGTTTTCAGTCTTCTGCCCATTCCACTTGTACACGAATAGCTTGGTGTGTGTCGATCCAGCGTCCAACACCACGCCATACTGCATCAACAAATATATACATTTTAGTCAAGATACATTTGTGTGTTTTACTTTTCATATGTTGTTTCTAAATATGTGCATGAAAATGACAAAAGTTCATGCAGAACCATAAAATGAAGAATGAAACACTAAAATATTGTAAAACAAGAGGGCCATAAGGTTCTAGGCTGCTCACCTGAGGGGCTAAGGTACTAAACTGTTCTGATAAAGTTTCATGAAGATTCGGCTAATATAGTGGCCTCTAGTGTGTTCACAAGCTTTTTCTTCAATTTGACCTAGTGACCTAGTTTTTGACCCCACATGATCCATTTCGCACTTGGCCGAGATAGCATTGGGACAAATGTTCTGAGCAAGTTTTATGTTGATTAGGCAAACAATGTGGCCTCTAGAGTGTTAACAAGCTTTATAAAGTTTTCAATATAGCCATATAATATGAAAAACAGCCCCGCCCCCTGGCAGCCATGTTGTTCAACTTAGGGCAACCTTTTTTGAACTCAACCGAGATATCATAACAACAAATGTTTTGAGCAAGTTTCAAGAAGATTGGGCAAACAATGTGACTTCTAGAGTGTCAACAAGCGTTTTCTTCGACTTGACCTAGTTACCTAGTTTTTGACTCCCCATAACCCAGTGTCAAACTCAGCCAAGATATCATTGGGACAAATGTTCTGAGCAAGTTTCATGCTGATTGGGCAAAAATTGTGGCCTCTAGAGTGTTTACAATTTTTTTCTTCAATTTGACCTAGTTACCTAGTTTTTGACCCCAAATGACTTAGTTTCCAACTTGGCTGAGATATCATGTTCTGAGCAAGTTTCATGCAGATTCATGCAGATTGGGCAATAAATGTGGTCTCTAGTGTTAACGAGGTAAATGTTGACGACGGATGATGCATAACAGACAACGGACAAAAGTTTTGCTCAGGTGAGCTAAAAAAAAAGTTTGTTAAGAAACACTAAAATGCTATTCGAACCTCACTGATCTGTCAGCTGTTTGATTAAACAAAAAAACAACAACATTATCTTCAAGACAATAATGACAATATATCCAGAAATATGCAGCTTTCAGGCACGAGAATGAACATTTGGAACTAGACACGTGTCCAAAGGACACGGATGCCTCCGCATTCCGCTGGTTGTCACAAAACCCTATTTAATTACTATACCCAGCTGCACAAGTTCACATGCTGATGAATATGTCTATAAAGTTTCATCATTCTAGCAATTCTACTTTTTGAGTTACACGCGACACAAGTCCAAAAATGTCATTTTCTACTAAAGAAAGGTCCACAACTCCGCTGATGTCAAATCAAACTGCACCAAAATACCCAGGTGCACAAGTCCACATTCTGATGAATAGGTCTATAAAGTTTCATCATTCTAGCAGTTATAATTTTTGAGTGACACACGATGCAAGTCCAAAAATGTAATTTTTTACTAAAAAATAGGGCCATAACTCCACTGATGTCAGAAAAAAACACCAAAATACCCAGGTGTGCAAGTTCACATGCTGATGAATATGTTTATAAAGTTTTATCACTGTAGCAGTTATACTTTTTGAGTTAGGCACGACACAAAAATCTAACGGACAGACGGGACGGACTGACAAGGGCAATCTGTATGCCCCACCCACCCAAAACTGGGGGTATAAAAACTAGTGAAACCCCTAAGCGTCTTCAAATCTTGGCAGTTTTACACAGATATGACAAAGTTCAACAACTTTTCTGGAGAAAGTTTTCAGTGCAAAATAAGGAAATCAGCTCAAAAGAGGCAGATTTCCATGCCTGACCTTTCGTGTCATCGTCAAATGACGCTGTACTAACCTGATACTGGGGCTGCCCATTTCTCATGAAGAGTATTGTGATGGCGGTGATCCCTATGCCTCCTATAAGCAGACTGATGGCAGCTACAAACCACCAACTGTTCCAGCTGCAACTTCGGTGCACATGCACTTCTTCTGATAGAAACAAACCAAACAAAAAGAAGGCTTAGCTCTCAAAGGAAATCACAAAAATGGTAGTTAACCAAATATTGTTATGTAATATTACTTATTAATCACATGTTTTATCATTTTCATTTAACAATTTGCTCATTATTCAAAGTCAAGACCTAACAAGAGCTGTCTAAGGACAGCACGCTCAACTATTCAAACCGCTTTGTCAGAGTTATGGGCCTTTGTCAGTACAAAACAGCGGCATAATGCTGCTGAAATGGTGGTCACAGTTATGGGCCTTGGCCAGTGACCTTATATAATGACCCTGAAGACGTGTGAAGTTGTAATTTAATATCTGTAGTAGATAAAGAGATATAATGTTGTTGCTCAGAAACTTTAACCTGAATTTTCTATGTACAAAAATGTGCATAATCTTGCTAAATTGCAGGTCAGAGTTATGGGCCTTGGTCAGTGACCTCACATAATGACCCCACAGACATGTGCAATGTTTCAATTGAATATTTAAAGAAATCTGTACTTTTTGCACGCAAACCTTAACCAGAGCATTACAAAGACGCCGACAAATGGGTGAGTAGTATAGCTCAAACTATTTGGTGAATAGTCTAGCTAAATATACCGCCATACCTTCATTGGTAAGGTACAATATATCCCCATCCCTGACACCACAATGTAACAACGTCTGTGACCACTGAAGAATTTTCCCTTTCTTGTTTTTCAACGCGAAGGAATTTCTCATCGGAATGGCATTTTCCTTGCACACTTTTCTGATGAGCCCTACGGCACTGTTACGCTCTGGTGTGGTCACTATAAACTGCTTTGCCTCATACTCTGACAGTTCGCACACTATATTCACTGAGATGTCATTCATCATGGAGAGCTATCTGATACAGCACTGACTAGGAATTCATTCTGAAATTTACAGAATATACACCAGGTAGATAGTTTAAAAAATAACATTAATAGCACCATTGAAATGTTACACGTCTGAGATTAAAGGGACCTATTCACAGATTGGCAAATTGACTACCCAAAATTTTTGTCATTGATTCCAAAAAGAAAACTACGCTTAATACAAAGAAGCATAATGCAGAAATCTCCTGATACAGAAATGTACTCGAAATAATGTGTTTTGTCTTGTTGATGAATAAACATCTAGTGAAATGCAAACATTATAAATGAGGCGTGTCATGGAAAACCGGGCTTAATGTATTTGCGGAAAATGTCGTCCCGGATTAGGCTAATCCCAGTTTTCCCACGGCATGCCACAAATCATTTGCAACGCTTTTCGTCGATATTTTTTCAAAACACATATATGTATCACTTACATAGCGTTGAAAGTTTCTTAAATACTGTTTAATACAATGTAAAATGTAACCTACAGCTATCATATATTATAACACACTACCTGGTCCAATAGCTAGCATTTGTGACAATGATAGTGTTCAATGTTGTTGTTTTCAACTATTTATTAATTATGGCCATTTTTAAGGTCTGTTTTCATCAATAACTTTATAAGATGGATGGTAAACGAGAACTCAGAGTACATATAGATTTAATAATGCTGAATATAAAAAAATTTTGAATTACCGTGCTGTCAATTTAACGTGTCAACCTATCTGTTCACAAGTATAATTCGTCCCCATCAACCATTACTGTAAATTGTAATGACATGCCTGGGTGGGGAGTTTCAACTTTCGATTAGATGAAACAACGTGAAAATGCGATTAACACCTTTAAGCACAGACAGAAATAAACACTTTGAATAAGACCCTAAATTTCAGTCAATGTAAACCAAAACATAATGTTCTATATATTTATTTCAAAAAAATCGACAACTTTCTACCCTCAAATACTACCTGGACTTTGACAATTAACAGCTTCCGTCAACAAATGATGGTTCCCTCAAACATTTGCTCGGCTTAAATTGTTGCTGTTAACTCATTATTGGGAACCAGCGATTTCATTTTTTATGAATAAGCGTATTTTTAAAGCAAAATACTTAAAATATCGAAGTTTTGCGCCAGAATGCAAATAAAACCTCTAAGTTTCGTTTTCTGCTTAAAATAAATATTTTATAAACGCATTTTATAAGGATCAAGGGCGATGGTTATAATGTATGCTAATGAGGTAGCAAGTGCTCTTTTTATATTTTGTGACGTCATTAATTAGTGTCTAAATATATCGTATTGTAGAGGTTACATGTACATTCTGAAATAACAAATATAAAACTCAATAAAAGATGAAATGGAGGACGTAAAAGTGAGGGTAAATATTATATTTTTTATTAACAAATCATTCTTCAATGCACTATACGTCTGTTAACACATTTTTGTGCTAAAATATGCATTTAAACGCAGTTATTTATTGTGTAAATGACCTACTTTATTGAAAGCTATTTATCTGATATTTTGCGGAGTGAATTATACATGATGATATTGCATGGACTGTTGGACTCTTAATGGAGAAAAATGATTAATTTTCAGAAATATGGACCAGTGTGTGGAAAACACGGATCGAGTACCTTTTACAAGGCATTTAAATATAGAAAGGATGGAAACAGCAAAATAATCAGTTTAGGACAGTTTTTCTTTATGAAGATATTTGACTCCATTCCTATATGCATAGCCGAGTTACAACTGGTTTGGGAAGATAAAAATTCGTCGTCCGATCTGGCAAGCGTACGGCTGTATTTTTTGCCAGAATGTACCCCTGATGGGAGATTGCCAAGCCACGGAGAGGTAATAAATTATTTTCTTTATAGCGTACGTGTTAATTAATATTTAATATTTAATGTACTGTTCTTGATTTATCAACACTTTCATTTAAATATCAGCACGTACGAATAGTCTTTATCAATATAACAATACAAAAAATTTCTTGCAAACCAAATATTTTACTCATTTATTTATTATTTATTAATTATTTATATTTTGTATTTATTTCTTATTTTATTTATTTTTGCCTACTTTAGGTTATTACAAATAAGGTCCATGGAAATATTAATAAAAGTAAACTGTTTTGTTCTGTAACAAAACTTGGGTCATGTGCTCTTTGTATAAATTATGTTTTTGTTGTTGTATTTATCAATGTTCCAATAAACATACGTGCTAATTAACATTTGTATAAATCGGACTGGAGAGAAACGTAAAAATTGAAATTAATATATTAAAATAAACTTCAAACATTTATATTTATTAGTTATTATCATTAGGGCTTATGCTTTTCTGACAGGTGTGAGTTATGATCAATAAAACATTTCTCCAAGATTCGCTATGGCTGGCACATCATATTGTTGGGGGTCAGCACAGGGAAATAAATTAATGTCAATACTGCTCGGTGAACGCGCCGCGTGTATTAATAACATGTGGCAAAACAAGGATAGATAGCGTTTCGTTGTTTTCAATTAAATTTAACTCGAAGATAGTTATACCACGTAAATAGGGGGGTGCATATTTAACGACGATTTTGTAGATCTGGGTTTACAACAATGCGCAATTGTGTGTAATATTACATGTACTCGATAGTAATATGATATTTTATAATGAATGTACGGTCATCAAGATGGTTATTGAATAAATATTTTGTTGTTGTTTTTAAGAGAAATCATTTATTTAGAGTTTTATTTTAAAATGAAATAGATATTAAATGCATCGTAAATAATTGTAAGCGTAACTTTGATAACCAAAAAGTGCTATTATAAATTTAAGCCCCCCACCCTATAATTAATAATTTATTTTAACACAATAACATTATTATAATTATTTTAATTACAATATTTGTTCTTATGTCATAAGTGAATATATATTTTTGTCCGATAAGTTTAAACATAATCTTTTCAAATGCAAATTTACTCAGGCTAATCTTGTGCTAGCTATCGCAGCCCGTCTTTGTCTAAATGTTAAGCCCTCCAATAAACAACTACCCCCGACTACCGGCTTAAAGGCAGGGAAGTGTGACAGATAGCGATACAATACGCAAGTGTGATATTGTACAGCTAAATATAATCGACATCTGGTATCGACTTACCAAACCCAATTTGGGCCCCATTATAATTAAGTGTAATACTATGTTAGTTATTTCCGAGCGCACTGGTGGCCCTTTGGGGCCCCAATAATGTTTCAGTAGAATTTGGCATGAAAAAAAATATGTTTTGTTTTTATCACACTGTTGTCACGTGTCCCATATTTATGGGATAATATTATATTGTTTATTCTTTTACGTTAGACTTTCGTTTATACAACGATTTATAATATCATTCAAGTCTGGAAAAATTCCACATCTTATTCAACTTCAAATTGATGAAAATTCGTCTGCTAATATGTTATCTTGCACTGCAAATTGCCGTTTTTTCGCTAGAAATAAATGTTTAAACTCTTAAATGTCTGTTGTGAATGATTTAGTAAACAGCTTTTATTTTTTACCAATTAATGTTAAAATCTTACAATTCCAAACTGATCGTGACCAGAACGATTTAATATTTATTTACCGAAAGATTTATGAACTGACTTAGTCGATCACAGCTTAACTGAGCCTCGTTTTAAACAATCGATCAGTACGTTGGTTTATTGTATCGTTGTTTATTGTATCGGTAAATAGATAAACCGACAAATAACGTGTCTCTTCAGCTATTAATTGAAAGATCATTACTTTTAATGATAAACCCAATTTCGGTGTAATATAAAACCACGATGGCTGTTTATCGCTTCGGGTCAAAAAATTGACATTTGCTATTCGTTACATCTGTAATACACAACGCACAAGGCTTGTAGTTATATTTGTACATGTGTTCATTCAATTATGCCGGTCTGCCGATAAGAAGGAGAGATTGTTGATACTATCTCGCGTTATTTCTCTGCGCTGAGTAGATGTTCTGTACACGAGAATACATAATCGTAACACAGTGATTATATGCCACTTGTGTGCTGGCATATTTGTACTGTAGAGTAGATGTACAGATATTATATTATTATATTACTTCAAACTTTAAGTTCACACACTTATAATTTGTCGGCAAAAAGGAGCACGGAAACTAAAATATAATAATAATAATAATAATAATAATATAATAATAATAATAATAATAAGTAATAGTAGTAGTAGTAGTAATAGTAGTAGTAGTAGCAGTTGCAGTTGCAGTTGCATTAATATTTAGTAGTAAGAGGAGCAACAGCAGCAGCAGTAGGAGTAGCAGAAGGTAGTATTGTCATCATTTGTTGTTGTTGCAGTAAAAGAAGCAGCATCAGAAGTCTCTACATTTGGCGAATTACTTTAGGAAAATAAAGAGATGTGCATGCGGAGTAGCTTTAATGAAATCGAAATTGCATTATGTCTTGGAGAACTAATCGTGACATGATAATTTCTTCGAATGCATATCTGAAACAGGCGTCTAGTAGAGTGAGTGGTCCGCGTATCGATTTTAGCCTAAGACCTGGTTCTGTTATGTAAATGAATACGTATTGATTCGTTGATGGTAATTATTTTTGTAACATTTTATGTTCAGAGTAATTATTATGTAGGAATAAACATTTGTCTGTAAATGTTATGTATGCGACTCATCGCGTTTTTGAATTTAGTTAGATTATTATGTCGTTGATTGAAAGCAGTTTTTGCATTCAATTAAAATACGGTCGTGTGTTGCGGTCTTTTTTATTGTTTATATTCTACATTCTGGTGATTTATATAAAACATAATTTACATAATCGGACGAAAAAAATAATTGTACGTACCTGATGCGCGTGATAGCGTATGCGAAATTAATTAATAAAGGAGAGCGATGTAAAATATGTAGTTCGATAGAGTAAATAGTTTTTAAAGGGGTTTTAATTTTTCAATTTAACCATTCATAAACATGTCAATGCGAACTTTCGTACGTACATAGCGTCATTTATTATTAAATAGACTAAGAACAGTCCGAATCCGTACTTCAAATTTATCATAATACCGCACTCGTTCTAATCTGCATGGTCGCTACATATGACGTTGTCGGCGATCATAAATTACGGAGTAATCTGGAGAGAGCCGATGTTACACGATCGCGAAACCGAGGTCCGCGCGCAAATACACGGTATAGGGTTTTAAAGCACGTGCAACATTACACTTCCGTAGTAAACAGCTACGGAAAGCAGGTCGTTTAACAATAACTAATTTAATCTAGCTTATTGAACGAAATACCAAACTGGCAATGTAATAAGGTAAATTGCACATTTTGAACAGGCGTGTCGTTCTGTATGCATGGACTATCAGACCTTGTAGACTTACGTTAAATTCCAAAACTATCAACGACGTGAGGCATCGCGTGGCCACTTAGCGGGCGACAAGTTATTCGTTATTGTTTTAATCCAGACAAAACTTTGGTTGCGGTTTCAAAACAAATGTAAATTTTAACAGATTGAGTTAGTGGGGCGAATTTTACGACGAATATCATCCAAAAGTATCCATTAAAATATTTAAATTGTCTATACTCAGCAAAGCTGCAACCAAAAGAAATATATTATTCATGGGATATATTTATACAATGGGATCTTAGTTCAAATTCTGTCAATAAATATAATGTTCTTTGATAAAACATTTACAGTACATTTATTTTCAGGATGAAGTCCTTGCCTACTATGAAAAGATTGTTCTCAAACTGAGTGACCTGGCCTCGCTGATCGTTCACGATGTGTCATGGAACGAGGGGCGGATGGCGTTCACTGCCAGGAACCACCCAACCGAGGCGCGGTACAGGGATCTTGCAGACGCGTTCTCCATGAACAGTTATGGGCTCGACAACAGGGAAATAGAGAGAGAAAAAAGTGCCGCAGGTAGGAACTGTTGTGTTTTCTGTTGAACTTGAAACCAAGCTGTGTGTTCAAAACATTATAAAATTAAAGTTAGAAGCGATAGTAGTCTTATTTACAAGACGCAACAAATTTAGTGTTACTTTTAATTATATTATATATAGGGCTAAATTTGCGGGCGAATATTGCCATGATAAAAGGTAGATCAATATTAACCCAGCGCTAACAAGTTATGTTAGGAGTGTTAGGAGACTCACGGGACAAACCCATTTGCAGTCGTTAAGAAAATGTCTGATGGTCACTTCCGAGGTGGTCTGGTGGAGTAAAAAATTTTAACAATGATTTCAACTTACCATATACAACTGTTACAATTTTAATTTTTGTTATTTATTAAACGAAACTTCAAGCGAGCCTTCTTTTACCATTTCTACTGACAATGACATGCGCTGATTTCTGAAATAGCACCGCAAAGAGGAGAAAAGAACAGTAAAGTTGACAGTCATATTTGCGTAACTTTTGATAATAATTTTAAACTCAGCTAGGTTTTGTTTGTTCTTAATGAAATTCATTGTTGACCATTTCTGAGCAAGTCACACAGTAAGCATTTCTATTTTGTTTCCTTGAATTTGTTCTTGAGAGAGTGGACAGAAGCCTCTCTTGTTAAAATAATGAAAGATCATTCATTGCATTCAAATGATAAGACTTGGGTTAAGTACATGTATTGCTGTTTTCTTCAAGTTGAACTAACTTGTTGACACAAGTGGCATGTTACAGTGTTGAATTGCTGCAGTGGAATTGTATGTTTACAAACATAAAAGCAACTTATAGAATTGCACATGTTTATTTACAAACATAATAGCAATATAGAGAATTACACCTGGGGCCTGTAACAAAAAGCAAATGTCAGTTAATAATTGCATTCATACAATAAATATAAGTGTTTTACTGTTGCTTTATATTCTCTATGTTAGCATACACTTAACATCTCTTTAAAAAAAAGTAATATAAAATCCTGCATGCGGGTACAGATTGTATTATTTTATCAGGTGAAATATTACTGTTATATTAGTAAATTAATTTAATATTTATTTAAGAGTGGATAAATATTAAAATGAGGCCTGTCGTGGGAAAACTGGGCTAAATGCATGTGCGTAAAGTGTCGTCCCAGATCAGCCTGTGCTGTCAGGGATGGTACTTTGTGCTTTTATGGTATTTTCCGTTTCAAGGTAATCTCATCTAAACATACATCCACTGTAGGCGGAAAGTGTCATCCTGGATTAGCCTGTGCTAGCCAGGCTGATCTGGGATGACACTTTACGCAAATGCATTAAGCCCGGTTTTCCCATGACATGCCTGATATTAATTATTTATTTAATTACAACTTGAAGCTAAATTATAACAAAACTACTGTTCTGTTCTGGTATTTCTAGTTTAAATAAAGATTGTGTTACAGTATATTATGTTTGAAAGGATAAATCCAGTGATAATTTATTACTAGATAAATGCAATGTAAATACATGTACCTTTAATTTATTTAAAAGTTTTTTATAAAAATCTTCTTTCAAGTTCATGTACTATTCAAGACCATTCATTCGTATTAATAATACCACAGCCATTTTCTTGACAGATAACCAGTGATAACTTGTTTTACATCACAGTGTTACTTTGTATGCAACATTGTAATCTTGAGTTTATTTTACATCATTAATCAAACAGTCTCAAACATCAAGTTTCGTTTTCCAATATCTTTGCCCCTCCAGTAAGATAATAGGTTGTCTCATATAGTCTGGGAATTCATTAATAACACATGGTTATTGATTAAAATGTTAGCCTTTTCACTTTTTGTTAGCAGCTGTTATTGATGTTTTTATCATCATTACCTTTGTGTTTTTATGGATTTATCTTGATATCCTTATTGTTTTGGTGAGATGTTATTTTATTTATATTTATATTGTTACACACGTTTGTTTAAATTATAGGTTTCCTATCCTATATATTTTTATTTTTGTTTCAAAAATTTAAATACCGGTAACTTTATTACATGCTATATTAAAGGGGCCTGTTCACAGATTGCCAAATTGGCAATTATTTTTGTTGTTGTCATAAATCCCAAAAAGAAACAAATACATTATATATAAACAAGCGAAATAACACAACTGACAAAGAAATATATTGTAGATATAGTGTCATTTATGAAAAATCATCAAGTAAAGCGTTTGTAACACTTTTCATTGGTATTTTGGAAAACACCTGTATCATTTACATAGCCATAGAAAATTCACCACAATGATCGGCAGTCAGAATAGCCAAGAGGTGACAGCGAGAGATTTTTGATCCCCGCGGACATGGTTTGAGTCCCGCGGACATGGTTTGATCCCCGCGGACATGGTTTGAGGCCCAGCAAAGGCATTTTTTTATTTTAAAAAATGTTTCTTTACATATCATTTACTTTGCCATAGAAAATTCACCACAATGATCGGCAGTCAGAATAGCCAAGAGGTGACAGCGAGAGATTGTTTATCCCCGCGGACATGGTTTGAGTCCCGCGGACATGGTTTGATTTTCGCGGACATGGTTTGAGTCCCAGCAAAGGCATTTTTTTATTTTAAAAAATGTTTCTTTACATAAAATTTACATTGCCATAGAAAATTCACCACAATGATCGGCAGTCAGAATAGCCAAGAGGTGACAGCGAGAGATTTTTGATCCCCGCGGACATGGTTTGAGTCCCGCGGACATGGTTTGATCCCCGCGGACATGGTTTGATTCCCAGCAAAGGCATTTTTTTATTTTAAAAAATGTTTCTTTACATAAAATTTACATAGCCATAGAAAATTCACCACAATGATCGGCAGTCAGAATAGCCAAGAGGTGACAGCGAGAGATTTTTGATCCCCGCGGACATGGTTTGAGTCCCACGGACATGGTTTGAGTCCCAGCAAAGGCATTTTTTTATTTAAAAAAATGTTTCTTTACATAAAATTTGTTTTTTTTTTGGTCAGTGCAACTTCTTTAGTTTTTGCAGTTAAGACATAAAATGACATTTTTTAAAAATATGAAAATCTATGAACAAGTCCCTTTAATATGTTTGAGGTAAATTGACCCAAATTTGTTATTAGAACAAACTAATAGGAAATCATTTTCAAACATGTTTTTGTTCACAGTGAAAACTGAAGAACAAGCAACTGCCTTATCCAGAAAGCTGTTGTTATTAAATGATCAAAATGATTCTTATTTACTCCAATGTCATCGATGCATCAATATCAAAGAAGTGTAGTGGTAATAGTACAATTCTACCAGAAAGTTGAATTGAGTAACAAAATAATAAACAGTAGTTAACACACTGAATAAGATTTTATCATCTGCCCAAGATTGCGTGTTACATACTGCCTGAAGCCTTTAGATGATCTATCATATAGCAGGGAGTTCATACACTAATGCACAGCTTTAAACGATTTGATTTAACAGGGTACTTGGGAGTTGTGCATTGAAAACTTAATCCATTGTGAAACTAGGCTCGCTTTTCATCTTCTATATGAAGCTTTTAAGATTCAGCCAGTCAGTGAGATAAAAAGATACTGATACTGAGTTGAAGAAATACTTGGATTTTCTGTTTTTGAGCTAATGTTAAAAGTCTATTCACCTGCTATTTAGAGCAAGTGTTAGTACTGTTTCAGTGAATGGTTAACACATAAATTGTCAATATAACTCCCGTACTGCGTTCTAAAGTTGTGTACATTATACAATCTACGTGTGTATGCCATTAGTAAATATGAGGCGCGTCGTGGAAAACCGGTCTTAATGCATGTGTGTAAAGTGTTGTCCCAGATTAGCCTGTGCAATCCAGGACGGCACTTTCCGCCTACAGTTTATTTATGTTTGGAAGAGACTTCCTTGAAACAGAAAATACCATAAAAGCGGAAAGTGGCATCATGGATTAGCCTGTGCGGACTGCACAGGCTAATCCGGAATGACACTTTACGCACATGCAATAAGTGCGGTTTTCCCACAAAATGCCTCATGTATTTCATTTTATGGTAATGGTTGTTACTGTCACTGTTATAGCTACTCGCAGTTTGAGAAAGAGGCTGTCAATTATACGCTTTTAAACGATTTCATTTATTAATTTATCCGTAATGTTTATTATTATTAGACTGACATGTTTGGTGTAATATTTTAATAGATTTTTAGGTGCCTTTTTATCAATTTCATTTATTCAGTTATTTATAATTTTTATTATTAATAAAGTGAACAAAAATATGATTGAGTTCTGTGAAGATATTTTTATGTGTGATTTTAGCAATTTCATTTGTTTGGTGAGTCGTTAAGTGACCTTTATAATTGCCATTACAGTATGGATTTTTTTTACAAAATGAAAAATCAACTAGTCATTGGGTGTTAAAATATGATAGCATTACACTTTAGAGATTTTGCTATTTACTTTAAATAATTGCGGCTAAATGCCGATAAAATCGTGTGAACTCTATGAAATATACATACAAAAGCTGGCTTCTTATCAGTTTTCAATTATTCTATCATCCGTATTGGCCAATAAATCAATAGAGCTTTTCCTTTGTTTATAATTGGATAAAATCTCTCCACATTGCAGTTAGTGTTATAGACGCTGTATCTTGTATTATAAATTGTTCAGTTTTGAAAAGAAAAAAGTGGCAGTTGTTAATTAAATTTTGAAAAAATGGGAATATTAACAGCAACATATTGTTTGTTTGATAAAACAGCTGAATCCAGAATTTTTAGGCTCTATGTTTGACAAAATTTTAATATATAGATAATTATGAAGTATTTGTACTTATTAATGATCGATATATATTAAATGTTTGTTTATTACATCATTTAAATATGTAATAATTTTCATTATAAATGGCTTGAAGAATGTTAACGAAATGTCGATGGAAATACATATTTGAATAAAAACAAATGAGGCTTGTCATGAGAAAAATGGGCTTAATGCATGTGCTTAAAATGTCATCCCGAATTAGCCTGTGCAGTCCGCACAGGCTAATCTAGGACGGCTCTTTCCGCCTACAGAGACTTCCTTGAAACAGAAAATACAATAAAAGAAACAGAAAATGCCATAAAAGCGGAAAGTGTTGTCCCGGATTAGCCTGTGCAGACTGCAGAGGCTAATCTGGGACGACACTTTATGCACATGCATTAAGCCCGGTTTTCCTAGGACATGCCTCAAATATTTCATTTTCTTCTGTTCATTTATTTCGAAGGATTTTTTTATTTAAAAAAAAAATGTTTTACTTAACCTTTAGACTACATAAAAAATTGCATGCGTATCTCTTCTGTATAATTCAAACTTCACATCCATGCAAATAGCCTATTACAATATTGGTAAATTACAGATATTCTTTCTCATCTGTGTCAACTGTATTTGCAAGTAGTGATGAATTTTATAACAAAGAAGTCTTGAGCTTGCGGTAAATATTTACTGTTGACAGACTATTGGGTTTCAGTTATTTTAATGTTCCAAGGGTTTTATAAGTCACATAGAAGTATTGCTGAAAATATTTCAGGTTGGTAACTGGTAGAAATTATTGCTGTGAAATGAATTGTTGTTTATGATTGCTAGTCTTTATCAATACTGCTACTTTAAAATGCATTAAGGGATTATAAATTTCAACAACCTCCAACCATAAACGGTTATCAATGATATAGGATTGTTATACAGGGTTTTACCTCGGTTAAAGCACACACACAAAAAGTTTCATGGATTTCATGAAATGAGGCGTGTCATGGGAAACCCGGGCTTAATGCATATGCATAAAATGTCCTCCCGGATCAGCCTGTGCAGTCCGCAGAGGGTGATGCAGGACGACACTTTCCGCCTCTATGGTATTTTCTATAAAAGGAAAGTATATTCTAAACATAAATATACAGTAGGCGGATAGTGTCGTCCTGGATAATCCGGGACGACACTTTACGCGCATGTATTAAGCCCGGGTTTCTCACGACATGTCTCAAATATTTTTTTTCAGATTTACCAGCAAATGTATAATTGTTTACGAATAACGAGCCAATTATCAACACAACACAAGCGGCTTGCGATTTAAGACAAACAAATCTTGTCATTTTCTATGCATTTAAACCCAGTTAATGTTGTACTGCTTGGCAGATTGCCAATGCTGTCAATGAATAATAAAACAGCTCGTAACAGAAACAGTTGATAAAGTTGTTTGATTTATTTCTCTTTCCTGTTTAATGTTGTGTGCTTTGTTAATTGCGATATGTAAAGTACTTTGTAATAGATTATTTTATTCACTTAGCTGAATGAATACATCAATAAGATAAATTGACCTTTGTACAAATATATATAAAATTCCACATGTATATAAATTAGTTTCTTGTTTTCTTTATGTACATGTGTAATTATTTTTATTGGCTTTTAATGTTTTAAACATCAGAATATTTTCTTAGTAAGAAAATAATGAAACCAATGTTTATATAAAACATTTATTGATCTTCATGTTCATGAAGGAAAAGAAAAAAATAATACTAAGTGAAAAAACTTTCTTAATTGCTAATTAGAGGAGTTATGGACAAGATAATCTTAGTTGATGCAATGACCTTGAAATAGATTGTGATTGTTTGTGTTCATATTGTTTTCGTTTTCATCGTGATTATACATGACCTTTACAATTCACTGAAATGAATGGCCTTGATCAAGGAAATTTTTTTAAATGATGACCTTGAGTTAAATTGAATATTCAGTATTTAACATGGACCTTTTACAGCACTGACATCATGCTTTATTTTAGGGCTTTCATTAACTTTTGAAAACTTGAAGTTTGAACTTCCTGGCCTCTGATTTTGGAAATTTTGCTCATAATATTTGGAAGTTTTGACAGTATTGCGCTACATAAGTCCTGAGCATTTCAGAAATGAAATTCAGTATAAAATTCAAGTTTTTTTAAGGTCAGTTCGTTTTTATCAAGTGTTTATATGCCAATTTATTCAGTGAAAGAGGTATACATTTAGATACATCACTTAATTTTTCTTCGAACTTGTTCATCCTTACATGATGGAACTTCCATGGCTGCAATTTTGGAAGTCCTGTGACAAAAACTGGGAGTAAATTACTCCCAAACTTCCCTTAATGAAAGCCCTGCTTTATTTGTTAATTACAGTGGTAATACATCTAAACCAATAAATTTGTATTCATAGAACTCGTTTTCCAATTGAAACATTGAAACAGGATATTGAAGATCTGCATGCCAATATGACATGAATTAACTAACGATAATCTTTGTAATGTAACTCTACTTGTCATACACATATAGCTATGCTGTGACAATCATTTAAACCCTTGTTCATTAGATTTCCTATGTTAAATTTACTGATTACTGATAATAACAAACAGTTAATGGTGTAAAAGTTCCAAATGCATGACAGTTACTATTTGCCATTTATTATGCACCATTTATTCAGTTCACTGTAGAAACACTGGGCACGAACATTATATTTAACATTATATTTATATTTAATTTTTAACTCGTCCTATGTGAATGTCTGGTTTATTTAATTTACTATGTGTGTTTGTCATGGTTTTGTATATAATATAATATAATATATAATACAACAGTATTTCTATTATGTATAATATTAATAAACAAGACATTTAAAACTGTTGTTTATTTTCGATCTTTACATTTCAATGGTTTACTGATTACTTTCTTCCTCACTATCACTGGATAGCACTGACACATAGTCCACCTTGTCTTTTGGTTTTCTTGGCCCAGGACATTTGTGACCTTCAACATGCCTCGATCCCTTGCCAGAATGAAGCCATTTCACAATGCTGTCTGTTGGATTGTACTCATTGACGCGGGGCCCTCTGTTTTAATTCGAAGGAGTGCGCTCAGTGTCTCCGGCTTGAGTAAGGTTCTCAGCTGGGATTTGATCTGATTCATGTGGCTGAAACCTCTTTCACACTCATCTGTACTAGGGAACACTGTAAGCATGATGGTAACCAGTGGCAAGATATGGCGCAAATGTTCAACATCTTGGTTAGACAGAATTCTCTCATAAGCCTCGGCTACAGGTCTGTTCAAATTTCTGGACATGTACTGTTTCAAGTCTAACCATTCCTCAACTGCAGAATCCCTCTCTTCTTCAGTCAGTAAGGGCCCATACAAATCAACTAGTTTCTCCTCGTCACCATAGCTCCTAAATTCTTCCGAGTTAGTGTCTTTGTTGGGCCATTGGTGGAAGTCAAACATTGAAAACAGGGAGTGGGGCTTACTGCTCAGATGTTTGATGAATCTCTCTTCTAAGAAGGACTCGGATGCTGTCAGCAATTCATCAATATTGTTCAGTATCTGCTGCTTGGAACTATTGTGTCTATTTGTCATTTCAATTTCTTCAAACTTGCCGTCCTCAGTCTCACTTAGGAATTTTCTCGGCCTTTTTCCTCTTCTTGATTTCATAGCTGTAAACCTCTCTTTGAGCTCATTCACTCTTCTTGCAACTTCAGAAATTAAACATTTTTTCACTTGAAACAGGACAGAAACTTCAGCCAGAAGATCAGTCCAATCTATCATAAAGTGTATAAACATCAGGAACTTAAGAGATTTCATTTCTTGCAAGTAACTCCTGGCTTTGCTTGAGTTTCATGTCTACCTGTAGATATTATGTCCTGTAGGTGTATAATGGTGATGTCATAGTTATCTACTATAGCCTTCAGGGCTCTATTCTGACTTGCAACCCACCAAACTGCTGTATACCCCCATATTGTTTCAATTCAACTCGTGGTCAAGACTTGACGCTCTTTCATGAAGTTCGCATGGTCAAGACTTGACGCTCTTTCATGAAGTTCGCGCCTTCGCTTTGGAGAGTAATAGTAAAGCTGAAAAATACCCTTCAGCACTGGTTCAAAATCCTTCAAGTACTTGATATCTTTCTTAGCATCACAGACTGACAATTCAAGATTATGTGCAACACAATGTACAACTGTGATATACTCATCACAATTAGGACCTTTATCCCCTGTAGCTTCATTAATGTTATCAGTCAGCAATTTTACAGCTCCACCTTTATGACCCAAGTTCTGTATTTATGCCTATAAGCTTTTCACCCAATCTCTCTGTTGAAATGTCAATACTTTCCATGGCTTTTAAAATTCCTTGTTTGACCCCTTCATCATGTTCATGTTCAAGGTCCACAATCTCTGCCAATTCTGTTCATACCATCCCATCTGACCCTACAAAGCAAACTTAAACAATTTTTTGCTCACATATTCCTCTGTCAGTTGACCCGTCTGACAAGATACTTGAAACGGGCTTTAGACACACTCTCTGCTGTCTCATCTTTCAGTGTATCTGCAATGTTAATGCAAAACTCACGGCATGCTTTTTCATTAAGGTAGTTAGTACCAACAAAAACACCAATTTTCTTCTGCAGATCTAACAGTTCCAGGAATTTCCTAAAATATTCGTTTTGCTTAGCGATATAATATGCAGTGTTGAATAGTTTTTCATACATTACACTGTTTTTCTCATCAGCTTTTCTAACTGAAGTAGCCATTTGTGACGTAGAAGGGTTACTGAGGACATTGTGTCTTTCAAGGCATTTCACATGTTTAACACGTTTATCTTGAAATTTTAATGTCTCTTTTCTGAAACTCTTCTAAACACCCTTAAACAAAGAAGAATCAGAGTCATCAATACCAGGAAACTGCCTGCAAATGTCACAATATAGAATACCATTATCAAATTTGGCCCACAAAAATTCTTCCAACCATGCATCCTGAACGAGCCGCGTACGTTTTGCAGAATCATACTTTTTCTGACTCAGCTTTCTCTTTTCTTCTTTCTTGTCCACACTCCGTTTTTCAGAGTCCCCACCACCTTGCATATATTTTCGAATGTCCGTTGACATTTTTGTTTTGCAGACGCTAAACTAACACTGACATAATGCAAGAAGTCACAAAAGCGGATACGCAGGTTTTATTCTATAAGCTATGGATGTATTTCTTATTATATCGCTTCAACCATATATCATTTAGCGAATATAATTTTCTGTGCCAAGCTACGGTTTATTTATTTATTTTCGGCATTTACAATCATTTTCCATTTTAATAAAAATAAATTTAGGAAAGGTGTACGGCGCAGTGGCATACTATTACAGAGCTTTGCCGTCTTTTACACTGAATAAATGACATCATAAGCAATTGTGCGATAACTATCGAACTACCCTGTAAAGCGTCCGAGCAATTACAAGGAAGACAATTCGTTCTAGTTGTACGCTATTTCTCAGCGCATTTGTTTCCATTTTAATTAAATGATACAGAGTGCCTCTTGTCATATCAGACGCAGATTTAAAGAAAAATGGTAGATTTTGATATATGATGGATGCGTATTTGTAGCCAGATAATTGTTGTCCCATTAATTCCTGTCAGATTTACGTTACAGCTTTTAAAAAATGCATTCTTCCTGTCGGACGACCAGCCAGGATATTCGGCTCATCCGTAAGCAATAACTACTCGTCAGGACGAGCGGAGGAGTGGAATTTTCGTGCCCTGGAAACATCAAAGAACACAATTGTAAAATAATCCACAATCAATGTAATTAAATACAGAGAGCTGGGTTTTAGAATTGCCTTAATTTGTGATGTATTCATGTTACCAATAGGATGAGGTACTGAAACTGTCTTTATCAACAGGCAGAGAGGGAAGAAAATATATGTCACTACTGAAACAGCCATTTTGTTTGCAAAATAAGCTCTGAATGTTTATACATCAGAAACAGATATACTTGTAGTGAAAAAATCTTTGACCTTTCATTCAAATGTAGGAAATCTAGATGAGATACACAAGTACCCAAAATTTGAGAGGGTTAATAGTTTGCCCAATGACAGTGCTGGCCTATTATGTTACGTTGAATAAATTACCTTAAAGTGTAGGTAATAAACATAATCTTAGAACAGAGTTGTTACGCATGTGTGACCAGTATAGTTAAAAATGTAATAGTATATTTAATCATGTGTATTACATTTGCTAGATAGTACCTGTATTTATTATCTAAATTGACATAAAAGTGCATTTTTTAGTATCATATTTAATAATATGTGTTACTTATAATTTTGGTAGTGTATTCATACAGTGACTAGGGAAAGATAATTGGCTTAATCCAGGGGTTTTATTGGTGTTATCGTTCTAATTAAAGTTTTTAAGCATATTCTATTCAATTGTCCTTGAATATTTGCAAACATATATTAAATTTCAGAAGATATTGAACATTTCTGTGTTGACCAGCCCAGAGGGGCAGCAGGGGGGAACCAACAAGATTTTCCCCTAAATGACAAAGATGTATGCTCAAATTACGAAATGTGCAATGTGAATTTAGTTTTATTTATTCATTTATAAAACTTTATAAATAACAATAAATAATTAATTAATATATAACTATTTTATTTATTTATTTATTTTTAATATTATTATAGTTATTATATTTATACATTTAAAACATGCATGCTATTAGAGCACATTTGCTGTCTGTCGATTGAACATACTTATTGGGACAAGTAAACAACAGTAATTCAGATGTCTACAAGCAAAATGTGTTTTACTCAGTTTTTATGTAATTACAGGAAATTAACATCTGTCAATAATGTTATCTATTTTGTAGTGCCCCATCCTTGAACATACTTGAAACACTAGGGCATTGTTGTATATCTTTAGTTTACTCACTTATCACTCGATTCATGTACATACTTACTGTTTGACGTTTAAGTCAGTTCTTATCAAATAAACGTAAAGACTTGACATCAGGCCTTTCAATCACTTCAGTTTAACACAGTTGAGTGTCAGACCATCACATATACATGTATCCAACTTTATTTTGCCCCAAGTTAATAATTTATATCGAAAAAATAAATAATAAATCTTATTTAGTAAATATAAAGTCTGTGCATTAAAAGCCCTTACAGATTACTTTTGTTTGTATACATGTATTTGGACTTTAATTGAGGCGTGTCATGAGAAAACCGGGCTTAATGCCTGTGCGTTAAGTGTTGCCCGAATTAGCCTGTGCAGTTTGCACAGGCTAATCAGGGACGACATTTACCGCTTTTATGGTATTTTTTGTTCATGGAAGTCTCTTCTAAACAAATCTACTATAGGAGGAAAGTGTCATCCCGGATTAGACTGCACAGGTTAATCCGGGACGACACTTAACGCACATGCATTAAGCCCTGTTTTACTACGACACACCACAATTATAATATTTTTATTGTTGTTCAACTTCTACATTGCTTAACAAACTGCTTATATGAAATTACCATAAACAAACATATGTAAACTTGCACTTGGTTCTTGTTAGACATGTATGTGAAAGTTAGTGATTAATGTCCCTATTTGCTGGTGAAGCATAAAATGTATGCATCCGTTTTGAACGAAAACTGTGATCTATTAAGTAGAGAGTAACCTTCCTATTAAAGGGAGGTAATATGTGTTAAGATTGTCTGCTAAGTTTTATAGGGTATTGCCCCTTCGTTTTAATAATGCACATTGTTTATAACAAATATGCAGGATGTTAAAAAGTAGTGACCATCAGCATTAATGAATGCAATAATCAAATTTGGGACTCATATAAATATGAGATTAGTATTGTTCAATAATGTTCAATGCAACAAGAACATGCAAAAGAAAATGACACCTATTTTTCTGGTTATTCTTTTTCAACTGGTTTACAATAACGACTGCATATAATTCGTATTTTCTGAGATTTCCCCAGTATTCACCCGTAATATCAACATTCTTGTCTATGCATGTTTGCATTCTGCACGATTTTCTTTTCTTTTTCCATAAGCAATGAGCCCAGAGATGGCAAATGAATTGTCCTGTTCCGTATTACCCAACTTGAGATGGCAAATGAATTGTCCTGTTCCGTATTACCCAACTTGAGATCGCAAATGAATTGTCCTGTTCCGTATTGCCCAACTTGAGATGGCAAATGAATTGTCCTGTTCTATATTGCCCAACTTGAGATGGCAAATGAATTGTCCTGTTCCGTATTGCCCAACTTGAGATGGCAAATGAATTGTCCTTTTCCGTATTGCCCAACTTGAGATGGCAAATGAATTGTCCTGTTCCGTATTACCCAAATTGAGATGGCAAATGAATTGTCCTGTTCCGTATCGCCCAACTTGAGATGGCAAATGAATTGTCCTGTTCCGTATTACCCAACTTGAGATGGCAAATGAATTGTCCTGTTCCGTATTGCCCAACTTGAGATGGCAACCGTATTGCCCAACTTGAGATGGCTAATGAATTGTCCTGTTCCGTATTGCCCAACTTGAGATGGCAAATGAATTGTCCTGTTCCGTATTCCCAACTTGAGATGGCAAATGAATTGTCCTGTTCCGTATTGCCCAACTTGAGATGGCAAATGAATTGTCCTGTTCCGTATTGCCCAACTTGAGATGGCAAATGAATTGTCCTGTTCCGTATTGCCCAACTTGAGATGGAAAATGAATTGTCCTGTTCCGTATTGCCCAACTGGTTTCAGAGCATGTACAGACAAGTAAAATATTGCCAAAATTTATTTTGTAATTACTTTATGGACGAGCAAATAAGGATCATTTATCAAAAATGAGCATGTAAGGCAATAAAAGATCTCGCCACCGAATGAACTTGATGTGAGTTTCCTAAAGTGCACAATAAACTGTTAATGTTGCAGAGGAGAAGCTGCCCAGCAACTCTGACACATCTCCCGGTGTGGTTGTGATGACCTACCCACGCTACTGCCGCTACCGCTGCATGCTGAAACGACTGGAAAACTGCGAGGATAAATGGATGAGACACGTCCTTGTGTGTGCCATTGGGGGGTTTGCTGCGACCAATGAAAACAATCGGGTGTACTTCTGCCGAGATACGTTTGAGCATGCTGATTTAGATGACTTTGAACTGCGATGTGATCACTTAGGTAGGTTTGAATGTTGGCAACTGTCGGCTTGTATACCAGTAACTGATTGTTGAAGTTTTTGTCAAAGTTTTGATATTTAACTGCTGGGTATGAACGTCTTTGTAAGACTGACTTTAACTGGACTAAATAATTCTTATTCTTGTTCTTTCGTCAGCCCCTAATTTAAAGGGACGCCCCAAGAAGCGTAAGGGCTCCTTGAAGCTTGACCCTGTGAATGATTCGTCAGAGGAGAGCAGCTGTTCCTCTAACTTCTCCTCACAAACAGATGCCAACAACAAAGTCAGGGTAAGATGATGATGATGGTAATAACGAGCAAAATTATGATTTAGCGCTTTACGGAAAACACTTCTCCTTGAAGTGGCTTCACTCCTCCCTAAATTGACCTGAGGGAGCAGTCACTTCTCCCTAAAAGTTTACCCTAGACTGAGCCCTTGTAACAAACATTTAGGAGCATTGCAATAATATTGTAGCATAGTGCTTTTATTATTTGTACCGGAAGCAAATAAAACAAGTTACGACTTTGTGTCATATCCTTGTTTTTATCCCATCATCACGCATGCATTGACGAAATAACACCCTGTGGGATAAACTTAGCTGTATTCCACCTTGTTGAATACAGCAAACACGCGCATTATAGTGACGTCATTTTGTTTATTTCGTGATGTCATTTGATGTTTTTCGTGTTATTCAGTGATTTTCGTTTGTTTATTTTCAAAATAAAGACAGAAAATGTTGCGATAAAGAGAATACAAGGTAAGTGTTGAATACAGGAAAGTTTATTTGCTCGGCACGAAAACCTAAACCCTGAGCTTTGGTTTTCTAAGCCTCGCTAAATAAACTTATCTGTATTCAACACTAACCTAGTATTCTCTATTTCTACCAAAACAACAACAACATACAAACATAAAAAATTCTGACATATAATTTGCTTTGAAGATTTCAATATCAATTGTTTTGAATAAAAGCCAACTTATTTTGTTGAGAACTGCATATCACCATATAATTCAAATAAGTTCCTTAATATTTAGTGATACATTTCCCTATAAGGATTCTTGCAAAACACTTTGTGTGTAAAGTAATCTTTACAAGAAAACATAATTAAATAATTAGAAGAAAAGCAAATAATTGGTTTTAAAAATCTACACAAGATCAAAATAAAGAACCACAGCAAATAGAATATTTCTATCTGTTGTGCTATTTTAGACTGGTTCCCGGGCAACCCCGCTGCGGAATGGTTTCCGTATAGACAAGGTGAAGGTGAGCAAGGACGAGCAGACGTTCCTGATGGACCTGCACCAGTTCATGAAGAGAAGGAACACTCCCATTGGTCGGATTCCTAGCCTCGGCTTCAAACAGAGTATGAAACAAAATTACTTTGAAATTGTGTAATTTCAAATTATTATTTGATGGCCTATTAGCGTTTTTTTGTGTTTGTTTGTTTTTAGCTCACCTGAGCACAAAGTGCTCATGGTGAGCTTTTGTGATCGCCCGTTGTCCGTCGTGCGTCCGTCCGTCTGTCCGTCGTCAACTTTTCATTCAAACGACATCTCCTAAACCACTTGGCAGATTTTTACCAAACTTCACAGGAATGATCATTGGGTGACCCTCTTTCAAAGTTGTTCAAATCGTTACGGTCCGCTGCATATATAGGTCACCAGAGCTAAAAATAGATTTTAAAAGTGTAAACTTAAAAAATCTTCTCTGAAACCGCAAGGCCCAGAGGTTTCATATTTGGTATGTAACATCCTATAGTGGTCCTCTACAAAGATTGTTCAAATTATGCCCCTGGGGTCAAAACTGGCCACGCCCTGGGGGTCATATGGTTTATATAGAATATATAGCAAAATGACTTTAAAAATCTTCTCCTCTGAAACTACAAGGCCCAGAGGTTTCATATTTGGTATGTAACATCCAATAGTGGTCCTCTACAAAGATTGTTCAAATTATGCCCCTGGGATCAAAACTGGCCACACCCCGGGGGTCACATGGTTTATATAGAATATACAACAAAATGACTTTAAAAATCTTCTCTCCTGAAACCACAAGGCCCAGAGGTTTCATATTTGGTATGTAACATCCTATAGTGGTTCTCAAATCTGGCCACACCCCTAGGGGTCACATGGTTTATATAGACTTAAATAGCAGAATGACTTTAAAAAGCTTTACCTGAAACTGCAAGGCCCAGAGGTTTGTTAAGATTGTTCAAATTAGGCCCCTGGGATAAAAATAAGCCACACCTCGGAGATGCAAATTCTAATTGGGTTTCAAGGTCTCAGGTGAGCGTCCTAGGGCCCTCAGGGCCCTCTTGTTAAACTAGCTGTCTCAATATTTGTTTGTAATAATGTGTTTAAACAGGGGTCAGATTCTTTGTCCTTTCAGCTGATTTACTTCTTTTAAAATATTCTCTTAAAATCCAAATGTTGTGTACACAATTATCATTCAGCTTAAATTGGCACATCATCTTCGGAGATGTGGCATTATTGTGAACCATACTGATTGAGTGGGGTTGTTTCCTCCACTAAAGTGTTTCTTAAATCACTCCTCCGTAAATGTGTTTTTGTTGTAAAAGGTCCAAAGGTTTTTTCTTCTGCCTAACAAACGTTAGCTGCCATTACAATTCTAATAGAATTACTTGAATTAAATGGACATATCAATTTGTGCAATACAGGCTGTAAACTGGATTGGAACGCAAGCTTCAGTAATGCTTATATTGATTCCACACTTTTGTTACATTTTAGTTGACCTGTTTCACTTCTACACGTTGGCAATGGACATAGGGGGCTATGAACAGGTAAGGTTACACATCACCAACTTTATTTGAGCCGGACATGTGAAGAACATAGAATCATTTATGGGCAGTTTCAGTTAGTGATGCAGTTTGGTTGCCTAGGGCTGTTAATGTTATAAAAATAATTTAGATAACAATTTGTTTATTACTTTTAATAAAGAAAAAAAGAAAAATATTCTATTTAAAAATATAAATGACCTTGACACTGATGTAATATATTGCAAAACAGAATTCGATGGGTACGATGTGAATTGTCAGATGTTCAAAGAAACATTATGTGCATGCATTAAAAGTAAAACTTATTTCAGATTTCTAACAAACGTATGTGGAAACATTTGTATGACAAATTGGGAGGAAATTCCGGTTTTACAAGTGCGGCTACTTGCACAAGACGACATTATGAAAAGTAGGTCATATTGTCATCTAAGCCCCATTTCTTGATGGGCACAGTTTCAGACACAGACGTCATGCTTGCTAAAATAACATTCGGTTAATAAATTTTAATAAACTTTTTGATAAACTATTTCACTGATAGTATATCTAGATGAGACATGTATATCTAGATGAGACAGTTTATTCTATTTCCAGAAAAGCATTTTATGTGTTTCCTAGAAAATTATTGGTTATACTATTCCAGTTTGGCAAGTTTCTAATATCATACTTCACAAAATTGAAAAAAAAATTTTTTTAGCAAGCATGGATTGTGGAAGGAACTTGATTCATTGTTGTGACCTTGTTGTTTTATTGGTTTTGTGTTGTGCCAATTTCTAGATCACAGCTAGGCGACAGTGGAAGTATATTTATGATGCCCTAGGTGGTAATGTAGGCAGTACCAGCGCGGCTACGTACACGAGGCGACACTACGAGAAGTAGGTCACATGTTAGCAGCACGAGTTTGCACGCATGTACGGCTTTACGGGAGACTGTTGATATATGCATGCCTTCTTTTGATAGCATGTTGCTGTTGCTATGGCAAGTTTGTAGTTTCAAATGACATCATGCTGGAGCAATATTACAATATCTGACTGATTTCTCTTGTTACTGGTATTTGTGCCTTGTACAGTTGGTCATATGCGACAGAATAGGAATTGAGAAAGATATAGAACAACAAACATTGCGAAAAATATCATATATATTGATGTGTTTTACCAGAAAACTGTTTGCTTTAAATATAATGACAACAAAATGTAATGAACACCAAAACTTTTGAGAGCATGGCATGGCATGGGGTATTAAGGCATTTTGTATCAATATTTGTGTGGTACGGCATGGAATTAGACATTTTATACTCGTACTCATAGATAGACAAGTTATTCACCCAGGGAAACAATGACTGTCTTCTCTCACAGAGGGAGTCTTCAACATAATGTTGATGTTAAAGAGATGACTTGCTAAGTGAAACATTGGCAATCATTTGGAGTTACCCATTCCAAAAAGCAACAAACTGTTTTCATATAGGGTAACATGCCTTTAAGTCGAACATGTTAACGCTATTCCTCTTGAATTCAAGGCTCTGTTCAAAGCAGGGACTCTGCCAGTGCAGGACATATGTATCATATCCAACGACTCTTGTTTTTAGCTCGAATATTAGAAGAATAGGTGAGCTATCCTACTACCCCCGGCATCCGCATCCGCGTCTGAATTTGGTTAAAGTTTTTATTCAAAAGTCTTGTAACTTCAAAACTACATAAGCTATTAGCTTCAAACTTTGAATATACCTTTGTCATCAACTCCAGTATCAGGGGCAACATTCCCCATAACTCTGTTTTGTATTTTGACAGAGTATTGCCCATGTTTCACTTAGATTTTCTGGTCAAATGTTATATTCAAAAGTTTTGTAACTTCAAAACTACATAAGATATTCACTTGAAACTTGGAACTAACTTTGTCATCAACTCTAGTATCAGGGGCAACATTCCCCATAACTCTTTTTATAGTTTGACATAGTTATGCCCCTTTTTCACATAGATTTTCTGGTTAAAGTTTATATTCATAAGTTTTGTAACTTCAGAACTACATAAGCTTTTCACATGAAACTTGGAACTAACCTTTGTCATCAACTCTAGTATCAGGAGCAACATTACCCATAACTCTATTTTGTATTTTGACAGAGTTATGCCCCCTTTTCTTTTAGATTTTCTGTTTAAAGTTTATATTCAAAAGTTAGGTAACTTCAAAACTACATAAGTTATTCACTTGAAACTTGGAACTAACTTTTGTCATTAACTCTTGTATCAGGGGCAACATTACCCATAACTCTGTTTTGTATTTTGACAGAGTTATGTACACTTTTTACATAGATTTTGTGGTGAAAAATTTTGTTCCAAAAATATATAAACTATACGAGGCTTCACTTAAAAGTTTTGTATTTTAACAAATTTATGCCCCTTCCACTATCCAAAATATGTACCAACTGAAAAACTTCGAATAGTCGAGCACGCTGCCCTCTGACAGCTCTTGTTGTTGTTTCAGTTTCTTGTTGATATTAATTTTAACTGTTCACCTACCCAATAAAATGGTTACAACTTCACAACTTGCCCTTGTTATGCCAATTGATCTTGCCGTGCTTGTAGATGTTAGAATGTATGAGGCGTGTCTTAGGAAACCCAGGCTTAATGCACGTGCATAAAATGTCAGCAAGTCCGCACAGGCTAACCCAGGACAACACTTTCCGCTTTTATGGTATTTTCTATTTCAAGAAAGTCTCTTCTAAACATAAATCCACTGCAGGCAGAAAATGTCGTCCCGGATTAGCCTGTGCAGACTGCACAGGCTGATCCGGGATGACACTTTACGCACATGCATTAAGCCCGGGTTTCACACGACACGCCTCATAAAATATTATTGGAGAAAGTATATATTGGATGCTTGTGTATGACCATTTCCAGTTTGCATTCTAGTTTTACTACAGAGCGATGGATTTTAGCATGTTGTGTTGCTATGTGTGGAACGATATAAAGTAATTTACATATTTTACCACTCCATTTGAGCACAGTTACATAATAAATGAGATTCTCAAAAACATTTGTTGATAGTCACAGGTTCATGGTTTGTGAAAGTATGGACATTGAAAATTGTTGACATAAGTTATGCTTTCTCAGTGTAAACTACCTAGTAAATTTACAGTTACATTGCCCAGATTTTGTTGGTATTGTTTATCTATTGAACATTATTGTTTATCTATTTTTTCATTATTGTTTATCTAATTGATGGACAAGTCAATGCAGCTAGACAAGTAATGCATGTCTGAGTATATACATGAAGAATATTTCTCTGCACAGTTTTCATGTTGCTCAATGTGTTTGCCATTTTCACATTTTGTGAAACAGAAACTCTGGTATTTGTTATCTTAAAATGACTAAATGTGATTGTTTGTTTTCATTGGGTAATGAAAATGTTCTGAAAACGAAAATAAAAAAAATGTTCATAGAGATCATGACTTGTATTTAAAAAGCTCCTAAGAAGGAAATTGCTGTCTATTTAAATGTGTCTTTTGAAATAATATATGGATATTTGTCACAAAGATGACACAAGTATATAGTTTTGGTTTGTGATTGTCTGCGTTCTAAACATTTTACCACAAAGAAGCAATTCTAATGTATAGTGTTTGGTTTAGTGAGGAGCATTGGCTGACAATTCCCTCCATACAATTTCTCAGCTTCTGTTTGTTATCCTCAGACCGCCTGGCTAACTGTGCATGACATCTTGTTTTCCAGGTTGCTGTTGCCGTACGAGCGCTACCGGAATGGTGCAGACATCCGGGACCGGCATCCAGACCGGAAGAAGAAACCGCGAGTGGAAACTGGACCGATTGCAGACAAGAAGGTTGAACTTCCCACTGCAGACCAGAAACCAGCTGCAGACGACAAGGTAACACAGTCATTGGTGTGATTTTCCCTCCTTTCAGATGATTGCCTATTTTTGAATGCCAAAAGGTAGTGATGAATTTGATGGATATATTTGGAAATGATCAGTTTTTATGTTGTAATGTGACCCGTGGAGGAGTCTTGCTAAGTTTTTGTTGAGCTGCATAGGTCCTATCTCTAAGATCTGACAAATAGCCCATTTTTTTAACTAAATTATTTTCTGGAACATCAGTTATAATGTATAACATAACACATTTTGTGGAAACAATTGTTAAAATTAGATTAAGAACATATTTATACCCCCACAAACGAAGTTTAGGGGGGGTATATAGGAGCCTGTCGGTGTGTTGGTTTTTGGTTTCGAGATGATAACTCGAATAAGTTTTGGTACTTATGTGTAACATTATACAATACAGGTCAAGTTTGATGTTGGTTACAAACCACTAAATTTAGACAGAGTTATGGCCCCTTTTCGACTTAACAATTTCCTAAAAGCATGATTTCCGGACGTTTACTCAAGAATTGCTTGACACATTCAAATAATTCTTGGTATGCATATGTAGCATCATAAAATACGGGTCAAGTTCCACTTTGGTTACAAACCACTACATTTTGACAGAGTTATGGCCCTGTATTTGACTTAAATTCCCTAAAAACATAGTTTCCTGACGAGAACTCAACACTGGCTTGACTTGTTAAAACAATTATTGGTACACATGTGTAGCATCATAAAATACAGGTCAAGTTCGACTTTGGTTACAAACCACTAAATTTTTACACAGTTATGGCCCCTTTTTGACTTAAATTCTCGAAAAACATGGACAATAACTCATGAAAGGCTTCACATCTTTAAATTATTTTTGGTACATAGGTGTAACATCATAAAATACAGATCAAGTTCCACTTTGGTTACAGACCACTAAATTTTGACAGAGTTATGGCTCCTATTGAAATTAAATGTTTCCAAGTACACTGTTGACCATTCACAAATTAAAGCATTCTCTCTCTGTCCATTTCTTTCGAATGGATGCCATAGTTTTGTGACAAGGCCATATTGTGGGGGTATATCCGTCACTCATGTGACAATTCTAGTTTTTATTATTGTTTCTTTTCATAACAATCAATATTGACTTATGTCCTATTGCAGTCGAAGGAAGTGTCTGCCGCACCAAACAACACGTTGCCAGCCCCGACTGATTTCCTTCACGATCTCCCGAGTCAAGACAGGGCGCTCATTATAAAACAGGAAATCGAGAAAATGAAGATGCGAAAGGTAGAAACACTCCAATGATTTCTAGATTGGTTTCTGTTTATTATTATTTATTAGTACTCTTCTAGCAATACTGTGCTATTTTCTTAAAATCATATATTTTTATTAACATAAAACTTTAATTAGAAATAATTTAAATAAATACAAACCAATCTTGTACAATATACAATTTATTTACAGTTATAATTGATAAAAAAATTGATTTTCACTGAATTGACGTTACTGAGGCAGGCCATGTTCAAATTTAAATCCATTTGTTTCTTTTCTGAGGTGTGCCACAGTCTCTAACAACTTGAATAGATATACATGTCTCTAAGGGTAAAAACAAGCAAGTTAAATGTCATTTTTTGCTTTTCTCTGATTCTGTTAGGATGCTAAGAAATTGACTTCCAATGTGGACAAACATTCTGAGACTGCCAACAAAATGCACGAAAACATTGCGCCCAAATTAGTTGTCCAAGAGACAGCTAGCATTGCTATGGAAACTGAATCTAGGGCCGCCATCATTAATCACAGTGCGCCAAGTTCCCAAGTAGAAATACAAAAAAAAGAGAAGGTATTCTTCTATGTTGCTATGGCAGTGTTCGCTGTCACGCACATTCATGTAACCATGGCAACCATTTTGCTTTCGCCAATTCAGCCTTTGAAATTAACACTGCGTCCTATGGCCATTGTAAATCAGTGATGTTTTATCATCGTTATTAAATGGTTACTAATTAGCCTGGGTCAGTGTTTTGGTCAAATTTCAAAGACTGGTTCTGTGCCGAAACTGGGGAATTGTACTGACTGTGTTGTAGATGTTGCGTTGCTTTGCATTTCTTTCAATCACTCAATCACCTCAACGTCTCATTGCGATCACTCATGAAAGCACAGTGCAGTTAATTTTCTTCTGAAAAGATTTGTTTGAGATTGAATTTTTGAAGGTGATATAGTTGAAGTTTTTGTTACTTTTGAAAAATTGAAAAATACAGGGATTTCTTCGGCAGTATTGTGTATACGTGTAGTGAATGAAGTTAGGGGTATGAACTCGCGGTACTCTCTGAATATTTAACTCCAATAAAAACCATATAGACTACATTTCGGTACTTCTTTTTATTTAACTCCAGTAAAAACAACATGGGCTAAGTGACTTGTAGGCTTTCAATAAACAGCATTTCATAATAAAACCGGTGTTGGTTTTTACATCACTTGACGTAAAAGACTTATGTTTTAGTAGTACTGTAATGAATAGAAATTTGTCGGTATGAAATTTCATGGTTTCTTTAAAAACGACAATTTCGTTGGTACTTGGATTTGTGGATTTCAAAAATTGTATGAATATGTGAATGCTACAATTACTTTTCTAAATTAAATATTCCCAAATCAACAGGTAGTCATTTGCAATGTGCATGCAGCAAATATTGTAATCTGTTAATCTCCGCTGACAACGTGTCAATTGGCCACGTGTATAGTGGTATTTCTATGTAGCCGATAATTGTTTGGTCAGAACAATTATAATTGTTCGGTCGAACAATTAAACTGCGCCCTTATTGACCATCAACCATTGATCAGTATCTAATTTACATTTGTGTTGTTATAACAATATCTTTAAAATATTACTCCAGTGGCCCGATCAAGAGTTAACAATGCGTAATAAAGAGCATAAAAGACTGTGTTGTGGAAAAATTAAATTGCCCCTTACTTGCATCTCAACATAAATTGGCATTTGTGATAAATCTACAGACTGTAAATACCTAAAATATTTCTCAAAAAATATATGACAGTGCACCGATGCAACTGGATATATTTCGGATATTGCTAACATTTGGATGCTAAATGTATGTAATTTCGTTGGAACTTATATTCGTGGTTAGGTCTACCCTTGAAATCCATGAAAATTTGTACCCCTCAAATGATAATTGTTTACAGTATTTTTCCAAAAACAGTATATTCATGAATTAGGCATAATTGTATTGAATGTACATTGACAGGCCAAGGTTTTTCTCCTGCTAGTTCCGAATAATGTTAGAACAATGTTATCATGTGATGGTCAATACTTTCTGCCATCTTGCCTTGCCTTCGTCACAAACATCATCATTTCCTTAGATATGACATCTGTATCCAGTGGTCTTAAACCTCCAGCTATATGTTTTGCTCATCGCCATGTATTCCATACAAGAAAAACTGTATTCTCAGCTTGTTTTCTGTGCTGTGTATCGTATTGTTGGGCACATTGCTTCAGCCACTAGCACTGGCATGGAACTTAATGATCATATTCTTAATAGCTTTAGCTTTTTTTAATACTAAATCAATATGAGGTTTGTTGTGGGCAACCCGGGCTTAATGCATGTGCGTTAAGTGTCGTCCCAGATTAGCCTGTGCAGTCTGCACAGGCTAATCCAGGACGGCACTTTCTGACTGCAGTAGATTTATGATTAGAGGAGACTTCCTTGAAACAGAAAATAACATAAAAGCGGAAAGTGTCGTCTTGGATTAGCCTGTGCGGACTGCACAGGCTAATCCAGGATGACACTTAAAGCACATGCATTAAGGCCGGGTTTCCCACAACACTTCTCATATCGAAGATGATAAGTACTGAGAAATATGTTTTCACACAGTCCAATGTATAGTAAGCTACTATCTGACACATAATATCTGAAAAATGTATGCCTATTAAAAAGACATTAACTCTTACATAATTTCTTAATACAAAAGGTCTGTTTCTTCAATAATTTTAAAATACTAGTACCTTGAACAACACAATTTCTGTTACAGTTGTTCTATATTTTATGTCAACTCTGTTTTAACATGTTTTCCTATACGGAATTGTTTTTTAAACATTATCTTTTGGACATCAATTTTATTGTTGACATTTTATGCAGAGAACATAATTGCGTTTCTCTAAACTTCAGAGTCGAAAGACATTTGGAGGCCAGAAGACAGTTCGTGAACTGCTGCACCAGAATGGCCAGGAACCCAAAGAAACAAGTGCCATAAAGACAGAAAAGGAACACAAAGAGCCACAAATAAATGCAGGAAGGAATGAAAGATCAGATCACGGCCATGGAGCCGTGCGTGTGAAAACAGAGAACAGTGATGTGAAGCCACCCATTCCTTCCTCCAGTGCGAACTCTAATGCAAAAAATATGCTTGCTTCGTATATGCCAATACCAAGTCAGGCCCGCCCACTTTTCTACCCACAGTTGCTCCAGATGGGTGGAGCCATGGCGTCTGTGGGCCTGCCATTCATGGTCCCGCAGTTCGGATACCACGCCATCCCTGCCAGCATGGTTCAGACCCACGTCAGCACGCAGCCTAGCATGGTGAAGGCAGAGAAACCTCCGAAAGCATTAAATAGCTATGTAAGCAGCCATTGTGACAGTGCAAGTAAAAGTGCAATTCCCCACCCAGCCACCAGACCAAGTGTCATCAGCCCACCATCCGCTCACTCCTCCACCATACATTATTCATCTTCACAGTCCAGCATGTTTTCACCTGGTGTGACCAGCAAATCTCATAACCCTCGTCCCATCCTTCCTGCTCATTCAAACAACTCAAAACGCTCATACCCATACTCTGACTCTAATAACGTTAAACACGAACCAGGTGTATGCAATACCACGCCGGCACATGACGGAGATATCAAACGACAAAAGCTCCACAGATCTCAGGAGGGCATCTACCCTTCAAATTCAAACACTATGGATATACCAGTGCTCGATTTAAGCATGAAAACGATGAAGGCCCAAGAGGCAAGACACCAGCGAGGGGAGTCGTTGCTCTTTAACACGAGTTTTAATCGCCAGCCGGGAAAGATGGCGGTCAAACAAGAACCAACTGACAGTCCCCAGGATCTGGCAAGGAAAATGCAGTTGAACCCAATGCAAATGACCCCAAGTAGAGATAAAGTTGAAAGAAAACAAACTAACCACAAGGGAATCCCATTAAATGTGCCTAAACCAGTGATGCCGGTGAAGAGGGAAGAACCTGTAAAATCAGAGGTAACTGTAGTTCTCATGCACTCGTTTACATCATTTATATGGAATTAGTTTGGATAACACTGTTTGTACATACTAAGAAAACAGCATAAAGATGATGTGTTGAAGTTTAAAAAGTTCAACTGCAATTAATTAGAAACTGACGATAAAAATCCAATGGGTTTCAAATCTGCCCTGAAGTTACCAGTTTCTGTGTTAAATTGGCATTGTAAGAGTTTAGTTTGACAGAATATGGTAATTGACTAGTCTCAAAGTGAATTATGAAAAAAAAAGTCATAGAAACATCATATTCAGCATGAGTACAACTTTGGCTTATCCCAGAGTTGATCATAACTGCGCTAAACTATGCACATGTAAATGTATGTCAGTGTAATGGGGAATTATTTTCTTGTATAAAGCAAAGACGATAGCATAAAAACATAATGAGGCTTGTCGTGGGTTAATTGAGCTAAATGGATGTGCATAAAGTGTCGTCCCGGATGAGCCTGTGCATTCCGCACAGGCTAATCCAGGACGGCACTTTCAGAGTTTGTGGTATTTTCTGTTTCAAGGAAGTCTCTTCTAAACATAAATCCACTGTAGGCGGAAAGTGTCGTCCTGGATTAGACTGTCCGGGACAACTCTACACACATGCATTAATCCTGGCTTTCCACCGACAAACCAAATGTACAATAATGAGCTCAGATACCCTGTATGATGCCATTTGAGCCAGTTCCTCCATTGCAGGCAATCTCCCCGCAGGTTGGCAGCAAGCTGTTCCCAGGCACCGTGACAGCCATGGGTGGGTTCCCAATAGACATTGCCAGCTTCGTGCACCCTTCCTTTCAGAGCCAGATGATGATGGGAGGAGCCCCGGGGCTGGGCGGAGTTTTCCCCACCCCCCTACAGCTGCAGCAGATGATCCAGGTAACTACACACATGTCACTTACACTTCTTCTGTTTATCTAAACCTCACTTTGGATAATTTAAACAAATATTTAAATTGCTCCTGAATAGTTGTTTCTGGAGCATATTCAAAAATATTTGACAAAATATTTTGTTTTTATTTATTAATTATTGTTTTTCAGGAAGTAATGACTTTCAAGTGTTATGTATTTCAAGGCGCAAAATTTGACCTTTATTTGCTTTGATATTCTTTAGTTTTATAAATACATGTTAGTTATACCATTGTTCTATTATATTGTCTTAAATTCAATATGTTATTTGTTAGTGTGTTTTAACCTGAATATATCTCCCTATGCAGGGTCAGGTTGCCACGGCAATGCCATTCCTGCGCCCGGAGTTCCTCCAGAATCCCACCATGTTCCCGGTCAGCATGGCCTCTGTGTCCCAGGCCATGTTCTCTGCCGTCCCGCCCATGTCAGTGCGGTCTAATGCAAACAACTCGACTGCTGGCAAAAGATAACTTTTACAGTGCTGATTGCGTGTATGACTTGCCATTTACTTTTAAAGGGATGTGTTGATCATCATCTACATTTGAGGCGCGTCGTGGGAAAACCGGACTTAATGCATGTGCATAAAGTGTCGTGCCGGATCAGCCTGTGCAGTCTGCACAGGCTAATCCAGGACGGCACTTTCCGCCTACAGTGGATTTATGTTTAGAAGAGACTTCCTTGAAACAGAAAATACCACAAAAGCGGAAGTGCCGTCCTGGATTAGACTGTGCGGGGACGACACTTTACGCACATGCTTTAAGTCAGGTTTTTCCACGATGCTCCTCATTTAAAGCTGTGCGTTTATTGACTTTTCGAGGGTTGAGCGTGAAACTATTGTATCTGATATAGAAATATTATGCACATACCACAGTTTCGCACTCTACCCTCGATTACTTTCAAAGATATGTGTTGATCAGGATTTACATTTAAAGATACCATTATGTGTTGGTCAGCAAATAGAAATCCAGGCAATGACGGACAGTTCTGATAAACAGCATAGTGCTTGCATAAAACTTACCGGTACATAAATTTAGGTTTATTTAAATACATTAACAATTATGTAATAAATGTGGCGCGTCGTGAGAAAACTGGTCATAATGCATGTGCGTAAAGTGTCGTCCCGGATTAGCCTGTGCAGTCCGCACAGGCTTATCTGGGACGGCACTTTCCGCTTTTATGGTATTTTCTGTTTCAAGGAGGTCTCTTCTAAACAAAAATCCACTGTAGACGGAAAGTGCCGTCCCAGATAATCTGGGACTACACTTTACTCACATGCATTAAGTCCGGTTTTCCCACGACGCGCCACAAATGTGCTTATTTTACAATTCCTGTATTTTGATAATTGTTGTTCATGTTAAATAATTTAATGGTGTTATAAACGTAGAAATGTTGTTTTTTTCTGCAATAAAAAGTAGATAGGATTCTATCGAAGTGCATTTATTTATTAGCACAATATTAAACAAACCAATTTATATTGTAGCCATACTTGGTATTTAAAATTTTCGAGTATTCATGTGCATGTAGATTTTTGTTTATAAATATTATTGGAAAATGCAATTATTTTCCCGCTCTTTTTGGGACAAGGAAAAGGTTATTATAATGATAATAATTTATTATATCATAGTACATTGGTTTTCATAATCGATTTTGATATTAAAAACAGTAGCACAGCTGTCCACAAAACTTACATTATTTTGAATATACTTTGTGAGGGTAATCATTATTTACATATATTACATAGGAAAAGATCTAGAACAGAATAGTAGGGTGCTGCGCCCTGCTCCTTTTTGATTCCCCCCTGCTGCCCCTCTGGGCTGTACAATAGAGAAATGTTGAATATCTTTTAAAAATCAATATAATTGTGCAAATATTCAATGACAAATGAATATACCATCTTTACAAACTTTAATAAGTAATATTTAAATGATAAAACACCATGATTTGTCTAATTATTATAAATTTTCAATGAATTGGTCGGGCTTTCTCCCCAACTCATTTTGAGCAACCTCCTGTACCTTTTCTGATCCTAGATCTTCCCATTTATTGTATGAGGCGTGTCAATGGTGTTGACCCAGATTAGCCTGTGCAGTCCGCACAGGCTAATCCGGGACGACACTTTCCGTCTACAGTAGATTTATGTTTAGAAGACACAATCTTAAAACAGAAAATGCCATAAAGCGGAAGGTGTTGTCCTGGATTAGCCTGTGCAATCCGCTCAGGCTAATCCGGGTTGACACTTTACGCACATGCATTAATCCAGGGTTTCCCACAACATGCCTCATATAATATGTAATTGTTACCGAATCTTACATAAATTTTTTTTTTCTGTTACAATTTTCCCTCTTGTTTTGTTTTGTGATTCACCTCTACTAAATTACTAGATGTTGCTTAATGTTTGTTTGTTGGGTTGGTTTCTTGGGTTGTTATTTGTTGTTTGTTAAGATAATTTTAATTGTATTTGAAGAACCCAACAGTGTTACTATGTGTTTTACACAATTTTGAACCACCAAATCAATCATGTAGAAAGTAAAATTGTCAAGAAACTTACTGTTACATATTAAATTACTGGTAAGTTTCTTTTGAACAATATTTTCTGCAATTTTGAACAGAATATTTAATAAACTGTTCCTTTGATGATTTGATAATTGATATGGTATGCTGGTCAGATCTTTTCTACCTTAAGGAAAACACACATTCTAGAATAGGTTTCGTTGAAATCTTTCTGTGTATAACATAACATTGATTTAATTTAAGTATCATTGAATCAATTTTACTGGTGATAAGTAAGTTAATGTTTAATAATGTACTGATGCATAGTAACTGAAAACACATAAAACAAATCACTGTTGTGGGGCTTTTTAGATCTTAAATGTTGAAAGAAGAAATGTTCTTGCAGTCGTGTTATTGCAGTATACAAATTATAACCTATAGCGTTATTTGTGTATGTATAAAATCATTCTGAAAATGTCATTTTTTAGCATGTTCAGTATTTTCATTTTCTCTGCATTTAAGAAATCTCTAGTCATAGTTTGAAAGCATAGTGTGTTCAGACAGTCATGCTGGCATTTACCGTTCATTGCACGTGGATCATCGTCACGAGTCGAGTGTTTGGGGCGGGAAAAGGCCATATACAACAATAGACTGATTAGGGTTTTGCCACGAATCATTTAAACTCCTCCCCAGCTATTGTTAAAGGATTAATTTCCATCATCGAAAATCACAAACATTTCCACATGCTCTGTTTAATATCACAAACATTATGCATGGTCTCTTTTGTATGAAATAGTTCAATCGCTAACCAGGCTATATCAAACTGTGATGATGCATAATATTGCAGATTGATTATGATTGACATTTGCAGAAGTGTCTATTAAACCTTGCCCTATGTCTATAAAGTTTAATCATATTCTTCAACATTAATACAATCAAGGAAAGTTAAGACTCAAAATTTAATGCAAGAATCATTTTCACATATAAGATGTAAGCATAATTTAAAGCCGCAATGACTGTATACTATGTAGTCACTGGTACAGCATTGTCGTGTACCCACCTGTGATATGCAGTTATTACTCTATACTGGTAATCATAATTGTAGTATATGAGATAAATCAGACCTGGGTTACCGAGGATGACTGACGGGCCAGATAGGTGCACACTTGTAAATTTAATCTTATTTTAGGAGTGTTGTGGGAAAACGGCTTAATGCATGTGCGTAAAGTGTCTTTCCAGATTAGCCTGTGCAGTCCGCATAGGCTTACCCAGGACGGCACTTTCTACCTACAGCGGATTTATGTTTAGAAGAGACTTCCTTGAAACAGAAAATACCATAAAAGCGGAAAGTGTCGTGGATCAGCCTGTGCGGACAATTTATGCACATGCATTAAGCTCGGTTTTCCCACGACGCATCTACTTCTTTGGGTGGGGGTAGGTCATAACAGAATCTGTATGTTTTATAGTTATTGCATGTTCATTTTGAAATTATGCTGTAAAACGTTTTACATGCCTGCATTTTCGAGTGTGAAATGTAATACCCACTTTTCTGACTTGGCGAATATTACTGACTTTAAGAAATAAGAAAAAGTACAAATTAAATATAACAAACTTATTCCTTGTAGATTTATTGTATTTTCTTTGCACACAATCATGTATCACAAATAACATTAAAATTCATGATTATTTGATATTCATTGTATTTACTCGAGATATTTTTTAATGCTTTAAATATATATCTATTGGAGTACTGGTAGACTTAGAATTTCTTGGAGTTTTGCAATTTAATGTTGCCTTAAATCATAATAATATTTTGTATTATTTTGTTAGGAGTAATAAAGTGCATGCAAAATCAGATTTTGAATATGCAAATCCCAATGCTGTTGTAATTAATATTTGTATTATGCATGTTGATAATAATTAACATATTGGAGTACAAGAATATATGATGATATTTTTAAGTGTTTGCATTCCCTTTGATCTACAGGGAAAATGTGATAAATAGAGGATATTTGTTTGTTTTCGGTGTGATAACGTGTTATATCATCACAGGAAAGGGAGACAATATTTTCACGAGCGCTTGCATGAGTGAAAATATGTAAATTGTATCCCTTTCCAGTGATGATATAACATTTATCACAAAACAAACACATTTTCTTTTTATTTCATGCTATGGAGTATATTTTTTATTTAAACAAGTAGTCCAGCACAGTTAGTGATATAAGAATTTATATCACTGATATTTTTCTATAATTCACCACTTAGCATAAAATAAAATATACTAATAGTAAAACATTTGGTACCAGTTAATTATGCTGTAAAAACATTATATACAAATACTCTGTTAAGAGAGTACCTCCTCCATTTCAATGCAGAGTGTATTTTAACTTATTTGTTTCGTTTACGAAAAGAAAACATATAGTTTCATATGTAGAAATGTGCATAATATCAGTAGTTTTCCCAAATATTTCAGTCCTACCATCGTGTCCATGTGAATGCATGTGCAAGAATGGAATTGCGTGTGTTCCGTTTTGTACTTGTAAAGTGATGTATCTAAGATGAATAATTTATATGTTATGATAATTAATGCAAGTTATTTATGTGGCGGCATAGCTATCACATTTAGGTTTATTGTATCATCATACATTACGTTTATATAATCATCTGATCGTTTTTATCCAGAAATGGTGGATATTAAATTTGTATCCAAGCAAACACTTCGTGTTGAAATGTCAATTATTTCTTTCATTATGTCACCTTCACCCTGGAAATTACTACATTATAAATCCTATTATCTAATTTCTAATGGGCATGTTTGTACACTATATTACTTATTATGGTAAATAAAAATAACTATTTAATATGATACGGTATTTGTGTCATTTACTCTGAAGAACTTAATTCGGGTTTGTTAGCCATGGTCCGACAAATTGAAAATTGTTGTTGTGATGGATGATAAAAAGGAAATAAGGACCGTTATTGATGCTGAATAATGCCGGTAATAATAACGTCTGTTATAGTCCGACAACATTGGCCTGGCCGTATAACGTCTGTTATAGTCCGACAACATTGGCCTGGCCGTATAACGTCTGTTATAGTCTGACAACATTGGCCTGGCCGTATAACATCTGTTATAGTCTGACAACATTGGCCTGGCCGTATAACGTCTGTTATAGTCCGACAACATTGGCCTGGCCGTATAACGTCTGTTATAGTCCGCCAACATTGGCCTGGCCGTATAACGTCTGTTATAGTCCGACAACATTGGCCTGGCACTCGTTTGTTTCCGACGTTATGTTTCCTCGAGTTCCGTCGTTGAAATCGGGTATGTATTGTAAACACTGTCCTATAATATTTATATAATATAATATAGAATATAACTAGCATATTTACCGGATATCTAGGCACATTATTGATCTGGAACGATAGCCAAATGGTAAATTGCTCGCTTATACCCCAATTCCAGATATCACGAATTCCACGATTCGCCAAAAGATAAATTTTAGGATTCGTAGTTGAATCGTTATCAGTTCGCGAAGTCATTAACTGATTCGTATATGTCTGTTGTCAGTTCTTGCAATTCTTTAGGAGTCGGGAATTGTGACAAAAGTTTAAATTTTTCAAAATGTTGGCCACGAACTCCTGATTCCAAAAATTCGTAGTTAATTCGTAACGAATTCGTAGTTCATTCTTAGGCATCGTAACTGAATCGTTATCGAGTCGTAGGTATTCGTAACTCATTCGGGGATTCGAGAATTCGCGGCTTGACCACGAATTGGCTACGAAATCTGTCACGAATCCCACAAATACAGACACACAAAAATATAGTTTCATTCGTACCTAATTCGTACATGCATTCGACGTATTCTTAACTGATACGTAACTGATTCCTAACGTTCATGCAGTAGTTGTCACCTTGTAGCCTTTTGACAGGCTACAAGGTTGACACACGTGTGTTAAACCTTTATAAATGTGAAATCCAGACTTCATAGTTTAGTTCAGATTTTAACATCACAAGCAAGTTGTGAACAAGTTTTAAACTTCATGTTTTTTCCGCGAGTTTGTTAAATCTGATGCATTGAAGAAGGGCAACTCGGTGAATAAACCTTTCTATTGTGTCAGAATTATTCCCCATAGATAACCTTTTAGCCAAACCTCTTCGCTTTTTGCGGGTAATTCGTTGTGTTTTCGACTATTTATCATTAACTACTTATTATACAATAGGATAAATAATAAATCCGCGTCTCTTTTGATAACTGGAGATTTTGAATTGCGGTACATCTGTATATTTTCAGAGAACGACACACATTTGGCATCATGTTTTAAAAACACCCGGTCGCAGCAAACGAAACTTGTTTACAGTTTTGTAGCAAACGATGTTCAACTATCTTACACCAGCTAAGGAAGCACTTTGTAATCGCATTGGCCGTCCATTCGTCTGTCCGCCCGCCCGTCAAGCTTCTAGTGCTAAGTCCGTCCGTCTGTCCTTCCTTCCGTCCGTGACAAAGTTAAGTAGATTTTACGGTTTTTTCGTCTAGCACCAACACCGCTTACTACAACACTTGGATACTTACACAGTTGTTGCTTATGACCATTCCTTATCCACCCATATCACCCAACCATACATTGACCTGGACCTAATTTTGACATAAAATTAAAATGGGCTGCCCAGCACTAACCGAGTTCATGTGTGTTTATCGAACACAGCGTCTTGTTTTTACTTCTGTATTTCTGAGTTGTTTTTCGTTTGCGTTCTTACTTGTGCTTGACATGGCTGCAAAGGTATTAAGTGTCGTGGGAAACCCGGGCGTAATGCATGTGCGTAAAGTGACGTCCCGGATTAGCCTGTGCAGTCCGCACAGGCTAATTCTGGACGACACTTACTTTCCACCTACTTTGAAACAGAAAATACCATAAAAGCGGAAAGTGGAATGAGTATTTTTAAACTAATGGCTTACATTGACCTTTGCGATATATATAGCTGGCGAATAATACAATGTAATAACAATGCCATTTAGCCATGGAATAAACATTCACAAAACCAATGGTGACTTTAAAGTAAAGTCTAGCTTAAGATGTTTTTTGGGAACGGGCCCAGATTTTGGGTCACAAGAAACTGGTGCCGGAAATAGAAAGGCCTCCACAATGTTCCGTATTAAATATTTAAGTAACTTTCTTAAAATGTTTAACTTTCTTAATTCTGTGTCTGGTTCATTTACATTGTATATTGTTTTCGATGGTTTCGTGTACGTGGTTATGATAGTACGAGTCGGTTTATTCTATAACGCTGGCACAAATATAGGAGCATGCAACTACAGTATGGTTCGTGGATCATGTGGATGTGCTCAAAGCCCAAAGTTTAGCTACATATTTGGCGTGTCATGGGAAAAGCGGGCTTAATGCATGTGCGCAACGTGTCGTCCCGGATCAGCCTGTGCATGCGTCCCTGTCATTACCCACGTTCCTGTCTGTACCTGCGTCCCTGTCTGTACCTGCGTCCATGTCTGTACCCACGTTCCCGTCTGTACCCACATACCTGTCTGTACCCGCGTCGCTGTCTGTACCCACGTCACTGTCTGTACCCAGGTCCCTGTCTGTTCGTGCGTCCCTGTCTGTACTTAGGTCCCTGTATGTACCTACGTCCCGGCCTGTACCTCGTCCCTGCATGTACCCACGTCCATGTATGTACCTGCGTCTGTGTCTGTACCTGCGTCTCTGTTTGTACCCACGTCCATGTCTATACCTGCGCCCATGTCTGTACGTGCGTCCCTGTCTGTATTTGCGTCCATGTCTGTACCTGCGTCCCTTCCTGTACCTGCGTCTCTGTCTGTACCTGCGTCTCTGTATGTACCTGCGTCCATGTCTGTACTTGCGTCCCTGTCTGTACCTGCGTACGTGTCTAAACCTGCGTCGCTGTCTGTACCCACGTCCCTTTCAGTACCCTCGTCACTGTCTGAACCTGCGTTCATGTCTGTACCTGCATCCCTGTCTTTACCCACGTACCTGTCCGTACACACGTACCTGTCTGTTCCCGTACCTGTCCGTACCCACGTACCTACCTGTTCCCGCGTCCCTGTCTGCACCTACGTCCCTGCCTGTACCCACGTCCCTGTCTGTACCTGCGTCTATGTCTGTATCTGCGTCCGTGTCTGTACCAAAGTACCTACCTGTACCCACGTCCCTGTTTGTACCTGCGTCCCTGTCTGTACCTGCGTCCCTGTCTGTACCCACGTCCCTGTCTGTACCCACGTCCCTGTCTGTACCTGCGTCTCTGTTTGTACCTGTGTCCCTGTCAGTTGCTGCGTCCGCGTCTGTACTCAACTACCTGTCTGTACCTGCGTTCCTGTCTGTACTTAAGTCCCTCTCTGAACGTACGTCCCTGCCTGTACCTGCGACCTTGTCTGTATCTACGTTCCTGTCTGTACCCACGTACCTATCTGTTCCCGCGTCCCTGTCTGTACCTGCGGCCCTGTCTGCACCTGCGTCCCTATCTGTACCCACGTACCTGTCTGTACCAAAGTCCCTGTCTGTGCCCACGTCCTTGTCTGTTCGTGCGTCCCTGTCTGTACCCACGCCCCTGTTTGTACCTGTGTCCCTGTCTGTACCTACGATCCTGTCTGTACCTACGTACCTGTCTATACCCACCTCCCTGTCTGTACCTGCGTCTATGTCTGTACCTGCATCCATGTCTGTACCCACGTCCCTGTATGTACGCACGTCCCTGTCTGCACCTGCGTCCCTGTCTGTACCTGCGTCTATGACTATATCTGCATCCATGTCTGTACCCACGTCCCTGCCTGTACCTGCGTCCCTGTCTGTACCTACGTCCCTGTCTGTGCCTACGTCCCTGTCTGTACCTACGTCCCTCTCTGTAAGCACGTCACTGTCTGTACCTGGGTCACTGTCTGTATCCAGGTCACTGTCTGTACCCATGTCCCTGCCTGTAACCACGTCTATGTCTTTACGTGCGTCCCTGTCACTACCCATTTCCCTGTCTGTACATGCGTCCCTGTCTGTACCTTGGTCCCTGTCTGTTCCCACGTACCTGTTTGTTTCCGCGTCTCTGTCTGTACACACGTAATTATCTGTACCTGCGTCCCTGTATGTACCTGCGTCCCTGCATGTAACCACGTCCCTGTATGTACCCACGTCCCTGTCTGTACCTGCGTCCATGTATGTACCCACGTCCCTGTATGTACCCACGTCCCTGTATGTGCCCAATTCCCTGTCTGTACCTGCGTCCCTGTATGTACCTGCGTCCCTGTCTGTACGTACGTACCTGTCTATACCCACGTCTATGTCTGTATCTGCGTCTATGTCTGTACCTGCATCCCTGTCTGTACCCACGTCCCTATCCGTACCTACGTACCTATCTGTACCTGCGTCCCTGTCTGTACCCTCGTCCCTGTCTGTACCTGCGTCCCTGTCTGTACCCACGTCTCTGTTTGTACTCACGTCCCTGTCTGTACCTGCGTTGCTGACTGTAACCACGTACCTTTCTGTACCTGCTTCCCTGTCTGTACCTGCGTCCCTGACTGTAAGCACGAACTTGTCTGCTGTTGCGTCCGTGTCTATACCCACGTCCCTGTCTGTACCCACGTCCCTGTCGGTACTTGCGTCCCTGCCTGTACCTGCGTCCCTGTATGTACCCACGTCCATGTATGTACCTGCGTCTATGTCTGTACCTACATCCATGTCTGTACCCACGTGCCTGTCTGTACCTGCGTCCGTGTCTGTACCTACGTACCTGTCTATACCCACGTCTATTTCTGTACTTGAGTCTATGTCTGTACCTGCATCCCTGTCTGTACCTGCTTCCCTGTCTGTACCCACGCACTTTCTGTACCTACGTCCCTGTCTGTACCTGCGTCCCTGACTGTACGCACGAAGTTGTATGTTGCAACAACAGACGCAGCGTCCGTGTCTGTACCCACGTACCTGTCTGATCCACGTCCATGTCTGTACCTGCGTCCCTGTCTGTGCCCACGTCCCCGTCTGTACTTGCGTCCCTGTCTGTACCTGCGTCCCTGTCTATAACCACGTCTCTGTCTGTAACCACGTCCTTGTCTGTATTTGCGTCCCTGTCTGTAACCACGTCTCTGTCTGTACCCACGTCCCTGTCTGTACCCGCGTCCCTGTCTGTACCCACGTCCCTGTCTGTACCTGCTTCCCTGTCTGTACCCACGTCCCTGTCTTTACCTGCGTCCCTGTCTGTACCTGCGTTCCTTTCTGTATCTGCGTCCCTCTCTGTACCTGCATCCCTGTCTTTACGTGGGTCCCTCTCTGTACCTGCGTCCCTTTCTGTACGTGCGTCGCTGTCGGCGGTGGCGGTGGCGGCATATGCGGTGGCGTCCCTTTGTATATATGATAAGTACTTGGCCATGTACAAATGCACTCAAAATGGCTGATATTATTAGCCTAATTATGCATTTCTCTTCAATAAGTATGGATAATGAAATAGTACTAGTATTTATGGTATACAATTACTAGTGTACGTACTTTATTTACATTTGAAGGAATATTTAATTGTTGTCACATATTATTCAAACGAGCAAACCATCGCATCATAACGAAATTGTTCAAGCTACACTGTACCGATCTAAACATGCCACTAAAGTCTAATATCTTCGTAGGACGAAGAGTCTGAATTTCTGTCGGAAACTGAAAGTACGGACGGTGTTCTCACATTTAGCTGTTAATTATTTTATAAAATAGTTTATCACTGACACAAAACATTCAAGAATGGGAAGTTGAACACCGTGGTAAGTGGAGAACAGCGTCGCGGAGCGAACACTGGCGGTCTGCAATCAATGGCTTATAAGTCACAACATAGAACACCAGCGGTCTGCTACCAATGGCTTATAAGTTATGAGTCACAACATAGAACACTACCGGTCTGCTATCAATGGCTTATAAGTCGCAACATAGAACACTTGCATCGCTTTACTTCGTGTGTACATAGGCCAGAATTATGAGCATTGCTACATACTGCTAATTTACCCATTTTGTCAGTACATTTTACCGTGTAAAGCTCTAGTTTTGTTTCGTTCGGACATGCCAACAAAAACCTCAGCTATTTAGTTTATCCATAAATTTAAATTACTGAAGCATCTGGACCTTTATAGAGCAGACACGATTTTGATTTAGTACGTCAGAAAAAAATATTATGGGAATATGAGATGTCAACGAAAATGTGCGCTCAGTGAAAATTACACATGTGTCTAGCATAAAAGTACGTGCCGCGTACGTAGATCAACAAAACATAAATATCAGAAATACCAAGTGCAGACCGGGATAATGTGTCAATGTCTGTGGAACTGGAAACGACTCTCCCTCTGATGTTTTCCGTCTTTCCCGGGTGGATGCCCGTCCAGTACCGTATCCTTACGTCCGTGGACGGTCTATCCAACGATCCGCTGAAGTGATGCGTACATTATAAGGCGACATTTCCATATACAACGCTTTAGAGTTTTCTGAATAAAATATCAACATACATGTACATTTAACCTTTTGTCCCTTTCTCTGCATTGATAGCAGGCTTTCAGTCACGTGACTGCAATGTAAATATACACTGTTGTTGTTTCATGTGAGTTATTAAGACTACTTAGCGGTCTTAATAGACCACCCGGCGCCCCCCCCCCCCCCCCCGCCCCAAAACTGCCGGACCATACATATATGAGCGTATATAAAACGGTGAAAACTGGGTCCCTGACTGTACGCACGAACTTGTCTGTTGCAACAACAGACCCAGCGTCCGTGTCTGTACCCACGTACCTGTCTGTATCCACGTCCCTGTCTGTACCTGCGTTCCTGTCTGTGCCCACGTCCCTGTCTGTACTTGCGTCCCTGTCTGTACCTGCGTCCCTGTCTATAACCACGTCTCTGTCTGTAACCACGTCCCTGTCTGTACTTGCGTCCCTGTCTGTAACCACGTCCCTGTCTGTAACCACGTCCTGTCTGTAACCACGTCTCTGTCTGTACCCACGTCCCTGTCTGCACCCACGTCCCTGTCTGTACCCACGTCCCTGTCTGTACCTGCGTCCCTGTCTGTACCAACGTCCCTGTCTGTACCTGCGTCCCTTTCTGTACCTGCGTCCCTCTCTGTACCTGCATCCCTGTCTTTACGTGGGTCCCTTTCTGTACCTGCGTCCCTTTCTGTACGTGCGTCGCTATCGGCGGTGGCGGCATATGCGGTGGCGTCCCTTTGTATATATGATAAGTACTTGGCCATGTACAAATGCCAAAACTGGAAATATGTGCTTTTTATTTTTCGCTCGCTTCGCTTGCTCATTTTAATTCAAAGATACATATACAATTCAGTAAAACATACCCGACCTAGGCCGCCACCTACGATTTCTTACGTACACCATAGTCCCGGCGCAAAAAAATTCATCAAACACGATAAACTATAGACAATGGGTATATATACATTTAATTATACATTATAATTTTTTTCTTTTTTAAATGCATTTATTTTATATATAAAGATGTCAGATGCAGTACACGATTGGCACAGGATACCACAAAAAAGACATTTATACTTTTCGAATACCCGGTAATTATGATTTTAAATAGAAATTCAAGTAAAATCAATGACTACTTTCGAGTTGAAACAGTTATGTCTCAATAAATCGTTTAGTTCCCCAAAATCTCAAGCGACACATTTTTTTTTCATTGTTCCATTAGCGATCACACCAAATTTCATATTGTTGAATGTATTCATAAAAAAAAAAGATATAAAAAGGGGTGGACACAACGTTGGCTCCAATTCATGGCGATTTCATATTTTTACGTCACCATAAGTCTGCGAAATTGACAACGTCGGCATCACTAATGCCGTATTATTTCACAACGCAATCATACGAGTCTCTCTGTCTGATAGCTCGGTTCGATGAAAACAAAACAGTGCATAGCACATTTTAAGACAATTTATGAGCATGACTGTGAACGTTGAGAGTTATTTAAATGGTATTCAGTTCGAAAAGAGATCAGTACACTTCGATAAATGAATAATACAAATAATTATCGATGCGTGTGTGTTTGAATTTAGTCACCTACGGATGTTACATGTTTTAAGATGTTCCTGATGTATATAACATTGAATGTCAAATACCGGTGCGTATTTAGTGGACAGGCACATCAAACAAGGACTGCCAAAACAGGTTCACGGCATACAGATGAACGAACATGTCTTTGGAACATAATACGGTGAAGTATTAATTTATTCAGTGAAACGAAGTGTATTTAATAATGATGATGGTGATAATGATGATGATGATGAGAAAGATTTATCATATATCTTTGATACGGATCTGTAGCTGATGACTACAGACCCACAGACAACATAAACGGATTATTACTGCACGATAAAAAGTTTACGCCCACCCCCCCACCCCCCCAACCCGAAATCCTGCCACCGCGCCCTGTAAGACTACAGTTAATTCTTTAGAATGCTTTGTTGATCATGCATATCTCATGACATCTTGAACAAGCACCCGGATTGTACGGAAGGAGCGAAGTGTAGAATGACAGTCTCGCTTGGATACGTTTCAATCAAACATACAACATATTAATTGGGATTATTTATATTAAGTTTGGGATACACGGTTCAGCACAATTATTAGTAGTGAAGAGGACTGAACTGGCTATCATTAAAAAAAAATCCACGGCGATCATTGTCGAACTATTTAATTTTACCAAATATTTGTTTTTTATTTAAATGCGTGAACCATACGTTTACGGTATGTCCCATCCAAAACGCCGACCACTTACCTCCGTGTGCCTTGCATCACGAGCGAAACTTTCGCGCAAACAAACATCAAAAAGCAGCAGCGGCTGACACGACTAGCCTGCTACACTTCCGTTCTTCCTCAAATATTGTTGTTCATATGACGTCATAGAAGCGGAATTTTATTTATTCCAGGCGCAAATTGTTGTTACTAGGGAAGGTTTTTTGGCTTCAGTCAGTTGTCTGAGAATATATTCATCGAAAGTTACACTCCTGTAAAGTTAACGAGCACTTCAGTGGTTGTGGAAAGCCTTCGTTGTTCATTTAAAACTCTCGAGTGCCACTTTGGGCTTAAAGAACGCCGGAGTGTTTTTTTTCCATTCATCATGGGAAATAAACCAGTCCGTCCGTAGCCCAAAACATTTCCAACAAAGCTACGAATGTTATCATAAAGCTAAAAATTGTGTGGGTATTGTTTATTGGTATTGTGCTAAGTTTGTGTCCAGTCATTATAAGAAGTGAGAATATTTAACTATATTCTGGCACTAAACCGAAATGAATCATCCCCTGAAAGATGATTCCGAGATCCGAGACTGTCCGTGTGGTGTTCACAATTTTGGACATTATTAGCGACCCAAATACCGTGCGGTCAATACATGCACGCATCTCAGAGTTTCTTAGATAATAATTATACTACTGCTACTGCTACTACTACTACTACTACTACTACTACTACTACTACTATTACTACTACTACTGCTACTACTACCACTACTACTACTACTACTAATAATAATAATTATTATTATTATCATTATCATTATTATTATTACTACTACTACAACAACAGCTACTACTACTACTACTACTACTACTACTACTACTACTACTGCTACTACTACTACTCATAATAATAATGATAATAATAATAATAATAATTCTTATTATTATCATTATTATTAGTAGTATTACTATTATTATATAATGAAAATTAATATTCGTGTTCTTTTTCTTAGTATAATTTATTAAAGGAGTTTTATTTTCATGCATTTGTATCCAGTTGTATTTTGTTTTCTCGTTTTTTAATAAGTAAATAAAATGACAGAAAACTCATATTCAAAGTAATTTGTTGTTTTCGTTGTTTTATAACGCATTGAGGTTATTAACATCGCAAATTTTTGCAAAATGCAGACCTGTCAGATATTATTCTATTAACATACTAATAGGAGGAATTGTTGGAAGCCGACATTTTCTTGACAAAAAGCACATTTTCATTAAAATGTTCATTAGTGATAATCTTGTGATGAATCATGACGTACCTACTGTCACTGCGGTACTCGCACATTTTACCGGTAGATCGGTTTCTAACAGTTGTGTTTTACGTGAAGCAAGCAGCAGGCATTCTTCAATACTGGTTTATTGAACTCTGTCACTAGGGTTTATTGAACTATGTCACCAGCTATTATGTCACCCAGATGTACCATGAACTCTTCCATGTTTAGTGCAAATGTCTTTGACCTCTGCAAATACTGGCCATTAATTACTGTATCAGGTGGACATTTTTTTCAGTATAGTAAACCAGTTCGTAACTTGAATAACTTACTGGATTCAATACTGACATGAATAGAAATATAACATAATACATTTACGTATTTCTGAAGAACACGAAACTGTATTCAGTCATCGAAAAACTGTAATGGTCCATTCCACGTTAACTTGTAAAATTGCTTTTTAGTTTTGTCACTGAGCAGCAATTTGTAAACAAATATGAATTATCTGCACGTGTTGTGTGATTATATACTTTGAGGAAATGACCATAATCTACTAACTTAGCGACTTGCAACCTTCTGCGTGTCATAGTTGTATACGTGTAACATGAATAAAACAAATAAAGTATGCATTTCGCATAACGTATCTTATTTTAACATATCTTACGTTTTGTTTCTTTAACAATTATTTTCGTTTGCATAGGGATCTTTACAATAGTTTGTTATTTCACATGGAAGAAACTAATCAATGGTTTATTGAAAATCATGACACACCATGCATGAATTTATGAAATTATTACGGGTTTCGTTTTTTAAATTCGATTTTGATGTACGGTAACATATCATATGATATTTGTTTGTACTTTTCCAATCGTCAATTGTTATTTATCTCTAAAAATTAAACTTTTTTTTTATTCAAAACACATCGGAGTTTATCTATCTTTTAGTAAAAGTAGACATAACATTTTATGTCGTACTGATAATATTTAACTATTAGTTTCACTATATTTATCACAATTAAAGTTGCATAAAAACGCATCTTACGTCAGATTTCGGTACAAAATAATAAACAGCGTAGATTTTGTTGAAAGCCATGAAGACTTGTTCCGAGTAGCGAGATAATTATATATACACGTATATCTTTTATTATCTAGCAAACTTTGTGAAACAGGCTAGCTTGTTTTTGTAGTGCAGGGTTCAATGTGTACATGCACACCCTTCGGACAGGAGAAAATGCTGAACAACTCGGTATATATTGCCGAAAGACAACTATTATACATAGAAGGTTGAAAGTCGCTGATTTAGTAGATATGGTCATTTCTTCATAGTAAATAGTCATACATTTTCTGCAGATAACTTTTTTTCAACAAAATGCTTCTCAAGGGACAAGCGAAAAAGCAATTTAACAGGTTGACGTGGAATGGTCCCATCAGACCGGAGCACAGCCGAAATAGGTTCTCCAAGTCTTCACCACGCACTGATTTTTCGCAGGAACGTGATGAGAACGTGGTGAAAAGGCGAAATATGCGTCGATATCCCGCATGTACAAGGTCCTTTTTACGTTCGTACTACGTCATAGCGGTCCTCACTACTGCCTAACCGCGCATATAACCATCCTCGCACTACGTCATAGCGGTCCTCACTACGGCCTTACTGGCATATAACCATCCTCACACTACGTCATAGCGGTCCTCACCACGTCCTTACCACGCATATAACCAGCCTCGCACAACGTCACAGCCGTCCTCACCACGTCCTTACCACGCATATAACCATCCTCGTTCTACGTCATAGCGGTCCTCACTACGGCCTAACCGCGCATATAACCATCCTCGCACTACGTCATAGCGGTCCTCACTACGGCCTAACCGCGCATATAACTATCCTCGTACTACGTCATAGTGGTCCTCACTACGGCCTTACCGCGCATATGACAATCCTCGCACTACGTCATAGCGGTCCTCACTACGGCCTTACCGCGCATATAACAATCCTCGCACTACGTCATAGCGGTCCTCACTACGGCCTTACTACGCATATAACCATCCTCGCACTACGTCATAGCGGTCCTCACTACGGCCTTACTACGCATATAACCATCCTCGTACTACGTCATAGCTGTCCTCGCTACGGCCTTACCAAGCATATAACCATCCTCGTACTACGTCATAGCGGTCCTCGCCACGGCCTAACCGCGCATATAACCATCCTCGTACTACGTCATAGCGGTCCTCGCCACGGCCTAACCGCGCATATAACCATCCTCGCACTACGTCACAGCGGTCCTCGCCACGGCCTAACCGCGCATATAACCATCCTCGCACTACGTCATAGCGGTCATCGCTACGGCCTAACCGCGCATATAACCATCCTCGCACTACGTCATAGCGGTCCTCACTACGGCCTAACCGTGCATATAACCATCCTCGTACTACGTCATAGCGGTCCTCACTACGGCCTTACCAAGCATATAACCACCCTCGCACTACGTCATAGCGGTCCTCACTACGGCCTTACCAAGCATATAACCACCCTCGCACTACGTCATAGCGGTCCTCACTACGGCCTTACCAAGCATATAACCACCCTCGCACTACGTCATAGCGGTCCTCACTACGGCCTTACCACGCATATAACCACCGTCGTACTACGTCATAGCGGTCCTCACTACGGCCTTACCACGCATATAACCAGCCTCGCACTACGTCATAGCGGTCCTCACCATGTCCTTACCACGCATATAACCAGCCTCGTACTACGTCATAGCGGTCCTCACTACGGCCTTACCACGCATATAACCATCATTGCACTACGTCACAGCGGTCCTCACCACGTCCTTACCACGCATATAACCAGCCTCGCACTACGTCATAGCGGTCCTCACCATGTCCTTACCACGCAAATAACCAGCCTCGTACTACGTCATAGCGGTCCTCACTACGGCCTTACCACGCATATAACCATCCTTGCACTACGTCACAGCGGTCCTCACCACGTCCTTACCACGCATATAACCAGCCTCGCACAACGTCATAGCGGTCCTCACCACGTCCTTACCACGCATATAACCAGCCTCGCACAATGTCAGAGCGGTCCTCACTACGTCCTTACCATGCATATAACTATCCTCGCACTATATCATAGCGGTCCTCACCACGTCCTTACCACGCATATAACCAGCCTCGCACTACGTCACAGCGGTCCTCACCACGTCCTTACCACGCATATAGCCATCCTCACACTGAGTCATAGCGGTCCTCACCACGTCCTTACCATGCATATAACCATCCTCACACTGAGTCATAGCGGTCCTCACCACGTCCTTACCACGCATATAACCATCCTCACACTGAGTCACAGCGGTCCTCACTACGTCCTTACCACGCATATAACCAGCCTCGCACTACGTCATAGCGGTCCTCACCATGTCCTTACCATGCATATAACCATCATCGCACTACGTCATAGCGGTCCTCACTACGTCCTTACCACGCATTTAACCATCATCGAACAACATCATAGCGGTCCTCACCACGTCCTAACCACGCATATAACCAGCCTCGCACAACGTCATAGCGGTCCTCACTACGTCCTTACCACGCATATAACCATCATCGCACTACGTCATAGCGGTCCTCACTACGTCCATACCATGCATTTAACCATCCTCGCACTACGTCATAGTGGTCCTCACCACGTCCTTACCGCGCATATAACCATCATCGCACTACGTCATAGCGGTCCTCACAACGTCCTTACCACGCATTTAACCATCATCGAACAACGTCATAGCTGTCCTCACCACGTCCTAACCACGCATATAACCAGCCTCGCACAACGTCATAACCGTGCTCACTACGTCCTTACCAGGCATTTAACCATCATCGAACAACGTCAAAGCGGTCCTCACCACGTCCTAGCCACGCATATAACCAGCCTCGCACAATGTCATAGCGGTCCTCACTACGTCCTTACCACGCATTTAACCATCATCGAACAACGTCAAAGCGGTCCTCACCCCGTCCTAACCACGCATATAACCAGCCTCGCACAACGTCATAGCGGTCCTCACTACATCCTTACCATGCATTTAACCATCAGCGAACAACGTCATAGCGGTCCTCACTACGTCCATACCATGCATTTAACCATCAGCGAACAACGTCATAGCGGTCCTCACCACGTCCTTACCACGCATTTAACCATCAGCGAACAACGTCATAGCGGTCCTCACTACGTCCATACCATGCATTTAACCATCAGCGAACAACGTCATAGCGGTCCTCACTACGTCCTTACCACGCATTTAACCATCATCGAACAACGTCAAAGCGGTCCTCACCCCGTCCTAACCACGCATATAACCAGCCTCGCACAACGTCATAGCGGTCCTCACTACGTCCATACCATGCATTTAACCATCAGCGAACAACGTCATAGCGGTCCTCACTACATCCTTACCATGCATTTAACCATCAGCGAACAACGTCATAGCGGTCCTCACTACGTCCTTACCACCTTACCACGCATATAACCATCATCGCACTACGTCATAGCGGTCCTCACCACGTCCTTACCGCGCATATAACCATCCTCGCACTACGTCATAGCGGTCCTCACCACGTCCTTACCGCGCATATAACCATCCTCGCACTACGTCATAGCGGTCCTCGCCACGTCCTTACCGCGCATATAACCATCCTCGCACTACGTCATAGCGGTCCTCGCTACGTCCTTATAGCGCATATAACCATCCTCGCACTACGTCGTAGCGGTCCTCGCTACGTCCTTAACGCGCACATAACCACCCTCGCACTACCTCACAGCGGTCCTCGCTGCGTCCTTACCGCGCATATAACCATCCTCGCACTACGTCACAGCGGTCCTCAACACGTCCTTACCGCGCATATAACCATCCTCGCACTACATCATAGCAGTCCTCGCCACGTCCTTACCGCGCATATAACCATCCTCGCACTACGTCATAGCGGTCCTCGCTACGTCCTTACAGCGCATATAACCATCCACGCACTACGTCATAGCGGTCCTCGCTACGTCCTTAACGCGCATATAACCACCCTCGCACTACCTCACAGCGGTCCTCGTTACGTCCTTACCGCGCATATAACCACCCTCGCACTACGTCATAGCGGTCCTCACTACTTCCTTACCGCGCATATAACCATTCTCGCACTACGTCATAGCGGTCCTCACTACGTCCTTACCGCGCATATAACCATCCTCGCACTACATCATAGCGGTCCTCACTACGTCCTTACCGCGCATATAACCACCCTCGCACTACGTCATAGCGGTCCTCACTACTTCCTTACCGCGCATATAACCATCCTCGCACTACGTCATAGCGGTCCTCACTACGTCCTTACCGCGCATATAACCATCCTCGCACTACATCATAGCGGTCCTCACTACGTCCTTACCACGCATATAACAATCCTCTCATTACGTCCTATCAGTTCCCAGTATGTATGTACCACGTCCACCACGTACACGCCATGTAAGCATCACCGTACTGCAACGTTCACCTGGTCATATAAATACACCTTAAAGCTCCGTCTGGCATCAGCCATTCTATAGTGGCATGCAAAGAAAGTTGAAAAATGCATTTACATCCTGCACTCGCAACTGATTCGTGATCCTTTGGAAATGGCCATACAGAAATATGTTTTCCACATTCAGCAAATCAAAGACACAACAAATCCTCTGCCTTTTCCGCCGCTTGTCGTCTCCTTCTGGCCAGTATTACAACATCAATTTTACATTCTACCACGGTTTGTTGCCCTTGGAGAAAAACATTTGAAACTTGGCATCCTTTTCGCTCATAATTTCAACATTGATGTATAAATATAATAATTCTGCCAAGGTATTTATACTTTTCAAAAATACATTGGATTGATGTAGTAATGACGAAGTGCTTACGTAGTACAACCCTAACTAGCACTAACGCATAGCGAACGTGATCGTGTTAAGGACCTGTAAGGTCTTTGCGGTGATGCCACGTGAACGGGATGAAAGTAATAGAGACGCAGTACAAGCGTAGTGAGAACGCAGCGAGAGTGCGGCCTGCAGTCGACACATCCGCGCCACGCTCAAGAAATCCTCACTGCGTCCCTACCAGGTCATCACGCTTCTGATAGGTCGCAGTGCGTCCATTCTCCGTCCACGTCCTCACCACGCAAGTTTGGGGGTACCATAAACCTTTCCATGTCCATTAAGGCCTTACCAGGTCTCCACTATGCATCTGTCGGTTTGCACCACGTCCTAGCAAGTCCTCGTCGCGTCTTGTCATTAAATCCCAATGCATTGTTCCACATTACCTGGTAAATGGAAGTTGCTCAAACACTCACGTACGAGATATAAATGCTGAGGCTGCCTAGAAGTGTTGTCCATACCGACTACACAAACGTACGTACTTTCCACAATAACGCCCGGTCAAACAAGACTGTCGCGTGGTCAACATTTCCTGTTGTCATGACACCTGGTTCCTGCGTCAGTCAGACCTCTCAAACGAGACTGTCGCGTGGTCAACATTTCCTGTTGTCATGACACCTGGTTACACCTGGTTCCTGCGTCAGTCAGACCTCTCAAACAAGACTGTCGCGTGGTAAACATTTCCTGTTTTCATGACACCTGGTTCCTGTGTCAGTCAGACCTCTCAAACGAGACTGTCGCGTGGTAAACATTTCCTGTTTTCATGACACCTGGTCCCTGTGTCAGTCAGACCTCTCAAACGAGACTGTCGCGTGGTGAACATTTCCTGTTTTCATGACAACTGGTTCCTGTGTCAGTCCGACCTCTCAAACGAGACTGTCGCGTGGTCAACATTTCCTGTTTTCATGACACCTGGTTCCTGCGTCAGTCAGACCTCTCAAACGAGACTGTCGCATGGTCAACATTTCCTGTTTTCATGACACCTGGTTCCTGTGTCAGTCAGACCTCTCAAACAAGACTGTCGCGTGGTCAACATTTCCTGTTTTCATGACACCTGGTTCCTACGTCAGTCAGATCTCTCAAACGAGACTGTCGCGTGGTGAACATTTCCTGTTTTCATGACACCTGGTTCCTGTGTCAGTCAGATCTCTCAAACGAGACTGTCGCGTGGTGAACATTTCCTGTTTTCATGACACCTGGTTCCTGTGTCAGTCAGACCTCTCAAACGAGACTGTCGCGTGGTCAACATTTCCTGTTTTCATGACACGTGGTTCCTGTGTCAGTCAGACCTCTCAAACGAGACTGTCGCGTGGTGAACATTTCCTGTTTTCATGACACGTAGTTCCTGTGTCAGTCAGACCTCTCAACGAGACTGTCGCGTGGTCAACATTTCCTGTTTTCATGACACCTGGTTCCTGTGTCAGTCAGACCTCTCAAACGAGACTGTCGCGTGGTAAACATTTCCTGTTTTCATGACACCTGGTTCCTGTGTCAGTCAGACCTCTCAAACGAGACTGTCGCGTGGTAAACATTTCCTGTTTTCATGACACCTGGTTCCCGTGTCAGTCAGACCTCTCAAACGAGACTGTCGCGTGGTCAACATTTCCTGTTTTCATGACACCTGGTTCCTGTGTCAGTCAGACCTCTCAAACGAGACTGTCGCGTGGTAAACATTTCCTGTTTTCATGACACCTGGTTCCTGTGTCAGTCAGACCTCTCAAACGAGACTGTCGCGTGGTAAACATTTCGTGTTTTCATGACACCTGGTTCCTGTGTCAGTCAGACCTCTCAAACGAGACTGTCGCGTGGTCAACATTTCCTGTTTTCATGACACCTGGTTCCTGCGTCAGTCAGACCTCTCAAACGAGACTGTCGCGTGGTCAACATTTCCTGTTTTCATGACACCTGGTTCCTGTGTCAGTCAGACCTCTCAAACGAGACTGTCGCGTGGTCAACATTTCCTGTTTTCATGACACCTGGTTCCTACGTCAGTCAGACCTCTCAAACGAGACTGTCGCGTGGTGAACATTTCCTGTTTTCATGACACGTGGTTCCTGTGTCAGTCAGACCTCTCAAACGAGACTGTCGCGTGGTCAACATTTCCTGTTTTCATGACACCTGGTTCCTACGTCAGTCAGACCTCTCAAACGAGACTGTCGCGTGGTCAACATTTCCTGTTTTCATGACACGTGGTTCCCGTGTCAGTCAGACCTCTCAAACGAGACTGTCGCGTGGTAAACATTTCCTGTTTTCATGACACCTGGTTCCTGTGTCAGTCAGACCTCTCAAACGAGACTGTCGCGTGGTAAACATTTCCTGTTTTCATGACACCTGGTTCCTGTGTCAGTCAGACCTCTCAAACGAGACTGTCGCGTGGTAAACATTTCCTGTTTTCATGACACCTGGTTCCCGTGTCAGTCAGACCTCTCAAACGAGACTGTCGCGTGGTCAACATTTCCTGTTTTCATGACACCTGGTTCCCGTGTCAGTCAGACCTCTCACCAAATACAAGGCTAGTATTCACTAACCCAGATTTAGACTTAAAATGCAAGAATATTATTAAAACTGTTTTGTTCTAAGAACGCTCGGTTAATTGGAACCTTTTTCTTCACCAACTAGAACGTTCAATTCTTTATTTAGAGTAATTCGTTACGTGAGCAGCTTTGGTAGCCAACATGTTTTTGTGAAATGCAGAAGGATTTTTTCATAAGTCCAAGTCTGTTCTTAAGTCTAAGAATGGGTTGGGGAATACGGGTCCAGTCTAAGAATGGGTTGGGGAATACGGACCCAGTTTAAGATTGCGTTGGGGAATACAGGCCCAGTCTAAGAATGGGTTGGGGAATACGGGCCCAGTCTAAGAATGGGTTGGGGAATGCGGGCCCAGTCTAAGAATGGGTTGGGGAATGCGGGCCCAGTCTAAGAATGGATTGGGGAATACGGGCCCAGTCTAAGAATGGGTTGGGGAATACGGGCCCAGTCTAAGAATGGGTTGGGGAATACGGACCCAGTCTAAGAATGGGTTGGGGAATATGGGCCCAGAAGGACGGAAGCACAACTGGAGAACAAACGAGATATTGTCAATAATAACTATTTTATTGTTTTTTCCACAAAATTTACAAATTACATAACAGAACAGGATTTGTGAAACAATAAATGGCATGGACACAACCGACACCATTCAGTCTGTGAATGGGTGTGTTATAACTGTAACAAAATAATCATACTGAACTTAAGACACTTGTACCGTTTGTTGCAAAACACAAATGCAGGTCTTCAAAGCAAATGCAACTTAACTGCTAATTAAACAGTGAAAACGAACAGAAACTATAAGCATGTACTTTGTTAGTACACGTGGGTAACAATTTGTCACGTGGTAAAACGTGTATTAGTTAAGAGTATGGGGTTTATATAAAAAAATTATTAGGTTTTAAAAGTGTATACTACATTTACAGAAGTTATAAGAAATCTTTTAGTCGAATAACTAAGATTTGAATGTATGTTGTACTTGAATGTGATATAAAAGACCATAACATCATGCTAGTTTCGGGGTAACGGAAATATGACATCAATGATGGTGATCTGCACAATAATACATTGATATATCTGCGATAAGTAACAGCAACATTACTGGCTTTATTTAACATGTTACTAGATCTAGTAAATCATTATTAAACATGTTTTATTATTATTATTATTATATCAAAGCACTACAAAAATGGATTTTGTTATAAATATATGTACCTGTTATTGTGAATCACTGAAAATGAAATCCAATGTTACTACTGAGACAATTAATGTAACCAACACCGTAAAGACCACAATCTCAAATAAACACATCACTTCATTTGTAGTTAAACAGCAACATTCTGTAACATACACACTTTATTTCTTTGTTCAAGCAAACTTATATTTATAGTCGCCAAGCCTTTCCTAACTGTTTTAAATGATTTTAAACTGAAATACACAGGTACAAACTCTAGTACTAAAGTGTACTGCATGCTTTTAACACGTTAGTACTTAAAGCTGTAGTAATTATTCTAAACTAGTTCAATCAAAATGTTTAACGAAAATCTGCATATAATTATATGGGAAAAATTGAAGAATCAGAATACTAAAATTAAAATAAATTTAAGAACTGAGGTAAATTGTTGCAGCCAATGAAAACTTCATGAACAAAAAACAGTAAACAATCTGATCTGAGACTCGAACTGGTAGTGGGTTAGCGTGGAGAATGATTGGTGAACACATTTGGTAGTCATGTAAATATCGAATACAAGGCCTTGAGATCCCGTGTTAAGTTTGTAGAGTCAGTAGAACAGTGGCATGTCCCGATCAACATTGATTAGAACATTTAAAAAATGTAACAAAAACATGAAAACAATATAAAATCGGGAAAATAATAACAAAACCAATGCATATAGACTACAATGTAAAAAAAAATAATTTGTTTATACAACCGTTGAACACAGGCTGGTGAAATCTATTTTGTAAAAGTATGGTTTATCTACACAGAAAACTACGGAAACAATAATGTGTAACTGTTTCACAGCCTGTAAGCACTGGCGCCACCTCTTTTTGGAGATGCTTTGACAGGAAGTAGTAGGAAAAAGTGAACAGTGATAGAAGGCGAGTTGGTTTTATATGTTTTATGACAATGTGAGACACTGTAAAAATCGGACAATGTAGTGCAATTCGGAAAAAAAAACACCAATTTTTCCAACAATGTAGAGAAATATGTACATTAAAAAACCAAATCACCTTCTATCATTTTTTACTTTTTCATACTACTTCCTGGCATTAGCGCCACCTCCTAAGTTTAATTGGCTCTTTTTCCAATGCATCTCCAAAAAGAGGTGGCGCCAGTGATTACAGACCGTGTGTTTCCCCTATTTACAATGGACTAACAGAGTACTAGCCATATAATAACTACATTATTTACTCTACAGCTGACTTAGAAATTTGCCTAAAAAATGTAAACTGTACCTTATGCCATCCAGTCCAGGTAATACTTTTGCTCAATAAAAAGGCAAGAATATGTAAACTGTTGAAAATGAAGGTCAACTGAGAGTGAGATTCGAGAAATGTTTTGATTTTACTGACCGAGACGAGATTATAGACGGATGAACAAGCATCATGTTAGTTTGAAATTTTACAGAAAAATTACAAATGAACAAAATGATTAGACAGCAATGGCAGAAATGAAGCTGCAAACACGAGATAGAAAACATTAGTTGATTTAAACGTGGTAAAGCTATTTGATCAATATGGTTATAGACAATATAATACACAGTTAAAATGTTAAGATTTGCTATTAGTAAAGGTCTGCACAATTAGGCTTGTACACCCACCAGAACTATTTTAAAGAGATTCTGCCATTAAGGTGAGTAAAATATGAATGGAAACAGTTAAAGATGCGTCTTATGTAGATAAAACATTTAAAATTACTTTTTTAAAAGAACAATTAGCATAATAAAATATTAATCTAAACATATCTAGACATGTTTTCTGGTCAAACTTATAAGGAAATGCAAGAGAATTAAACACAGAAGTAAAACAAAAGATGAGAAATAACTAAAACTAACTAGCCAAAAAATGCAAGGCGTGTGCATGTAAAATTCACATCTCACTGTTTACGATCATTCCTGATGATGCTGTAATAAAACTCATATAAAAAGGAACTTTAAATGTAAAATAACAATTCTAACAATGTAACCAACATTGTCTAAAATGCAAACATGAAAAAACAACAATGGTTTCTTTGCCTTTTTAACAATGAATAAATCAACATTATATAAACCGTCAAAAATGAATAACTGCAATAAATGTATAAAGTCACATCTCTTATTTAAGAGAAACTAAAAAAAAATTGAATGTTTTTTTTCTATTTTAAATACATGTAAATATTAAATGAATGCAAATACCCTAATTATTAAAATATCTGATCTGCAGTATTTTGTTAATGCTGGAAGTTATATTGTGTTACCACAAGACAATAAATTATGACCTAATGCAAAGTAACACGATTCAAACAAATGCAGCATTAAATAAAAAGCCAGAATATTTCAAATATACAGTACATGTACGAATGATATCGGATTTCCACAATATTAAGTAACACTTTGCAAACATATACACATAACAATGTGTTGTCAAGTTAAATTTATACACAAAACACGAACAAGAATGCATGACATCAATTTGCCCACTGATGACTACATACTTCAACACTCAGTTGCCTCTACTCTTCATTAATAATTACTACCGGTAAACAACATTTATCCTGTATACAAATCTATGCACAGACTTAGTATTTTATTCTTTCTTTTTTTTTAAGATGGAATATATAATTATGACATAAGATTTTGAACTTCCAAATTTTTTTAAACACCATAATTTAGAGAATAATGTCATTATAACTCAATATTTCTCTGGTCTTGTAAGCCCCCAGTGGGAACGACGAGCACCCTTTCAATGTTACACAGAAGTGTATCATACACAGTCTCTTACAATCTTCATGAATTAAAACAAAATGTTGTGAACACATTTGTCTGAAATCTCAAAGTTGCATGAATAAGTTCAATAAAATCATAAGGTGAAAAAATCAAATTCAAAGGAAACATGTTTTGCTGTGAATGATAAGATGCCAGTCGTGGGAAAACCGGGCTTAATGAATGTGCGTAAAGTGTCGTCCCGGATTAGCCTGTGCAGTCCGCCTACAGTGGATTTATGTTTAGAAGAGACTTCCCTGAAACAGAAAATGCCATTAAAGTGGAAAGTGCCATCCTGGATTAGCCTGTGCGGACTGCACAGGCTAATCCCAGATGACACTTTACGCACATGCATTAAGCCCAGTTTTCCCACGACACGCCTCATATATATAGACGAACCCCAACTGATCGCATCTTCATCACCCCACCCCCGGCCCCGCCCTCCAACAACAGTTCCCTGAATGAACACCACTGTTTTAAACATGCAACAACATCTGTCGAACATCATCAACGTTGTGTCAATACAGTATGAGAATGAAAAATACCTCCTAAAATTTAATATTATGACAGTTGACCCACTCCAATGTGTCTATTACTTACACTATACTTATCATCACTTTTAAACTAATAGAAACATGAACAGATCTCCTTATTTTTGAACAAGTAATAAAACAGTGTTTATTTGGTTAAAACAAATTAATGAACTAATAAAACATAATTCTGTGTAAGTACAGTGCGAAAAAACACAAAAAAACGTTAAATACAACAGCACTTTTTCTACGTTTCACATCCTCAACAAATATGGATTTTTTACATCAATTAACATCCTGAAGATCTAGAAAAATTCCACCATTTCAACTCTGGAGCCGAAACATTTTTCTCTTCAATAATGCAGATGCTTTTGAAAAAGTGAAACAGGATGCATTTTAACATAGTCAATGGCACGTGAGGGTTGAACCACAATGCGCACAACACTTATTACAATGAACACATTAGACTATCTGTGTAGCCGAGCAAGTCTGCTGGCAGTCTGTATTAGCCACATCCTGGCCATTATATACTACTGCTGGAAACTCCCTGTGGCACACTGCCGATATGTCACCAACGCTGGACAGCTCCTTGCCGTCGTGCAGTCAATTCTGTGCACACTTAGGACACTGTCTGTTTAGGGGCAGGTAAATCTAACTGCAACAGTCTGCAGTTAACTCCCCATGAACTAATGGATGAAGTTCATAATGAATGTAACACTTAGACACTGTCTAACAATACGTATGAACACAACACTGAACTATGTTTGTCTATCACTTTCAACAAGACAGTATTTAGGTATGTTAAGTAATCAAGGCAATGTTCCGGCACTTTCTTCCAACATCAGGCTGGGCTGCATTACTGCCTGACTGTGGACAAGCAGTTACTACAAACACCACAGAAGAATTGCTCCGTATCGGCCAGCACTATGAAAACACGAAATCAACACGGAGAAACCTCAGGGAAATGTCCCCCCCCCCCGGGCGTATCAAGTCACAAAGGTCCCTGTTACGGTGTATTTCCAACCTCTGCCAGTGAATGCAGGATGCCCAGGTCGAGGGTAATCGCTACACGATGGTGCTGCTGACGTCACTCTCGCTGTCTGCCGTGCTATGAGACATGGAGGAATACTGGCTGTCAGAGGAACTCAACAACACCGTCTCAAATGGCTCCAGGTCCAGATACTCCTGTCAACGAGTAATCAGAGTTTTAAAACAAACCACAGGAACAACTGCCCAACATTGGAAGTGATATAAATCTTGGTAATTACTCATCCAATTAGTAAAACATAACCAGTAATTTGGTTCAAAACTACAAATGTGGCGTGTCGTCGGAAAATCGGGCCTAATGCATGTGCATAAAGTGTCGTCCCCGATTAGCCTTTGCAGTCTGTACTTTCCGCTTTTGTGTTATTATCTGTTTCGATGTAGTCTCTTCTAATCATAAATTCACTGTGGGGGGAAAGTGTCGTCCAGGATAAGCCTGTGCGGACTGCAAAGGCTAATCCGGAACGACACTTTACGCACATGCATTAAGCCACATTTTCCCCTGACGCCTCAAATGACCTCATCAAACACATCAACAGTATCATCTAAGACATAAGACACCCTACAATATTTACAAAACATATCCATGTTTTCTTCTTATTTCACTGCAGAACAATACAATGCGAAGGCTTAAAACAAATCTTGTAATGATAATTATGAACGAGAGCATGACTCACCTCTCCGTTGCCTGCCTTGCTGGTGAGGATGCGGTCCATGTCCTGTACCAGATCAGTGAAGTGGGGCCGTAACGCAGGGATCTGCTGCCAGCAGTTCAGCATGATCTGGTACACCTGCAACAACAGCAGCAGCGTTACACCAACTGGTCATTACTAGACATTGACAGCAATACCAATGAATCGTTAGTTCAGACACTTTCTGGCTACCTTGTAAACGGTGAACCAACCGATACTATTTCAGTTCTTACACAACTGGGCCCTGTCTTATCAAAGACCTTACGACAAGTGTAAGTTACAACTGAATTTTGTAGTTTAAAAAAATAGACATTTATTATCAGTATGTTCCTGAAATAAAGGACATGTGAAAGATACCAAGGAAATGAATTGAATTACTGAATTAAAGTAATTATAGATATTGGTGCTTAGCATTTATGCTTCTTCCAAAAGTGTATCGTTGTGTAAATATGCCCTACGATGTTTAATAAGACGGGTCCCTGGAGTTCTATTTAACACATGCATGAGTTCTATGAATCTATTGTTTTCCAATCATCTGCAATGGATTAGAACTTCCAGGAAATCAAAACAAGTTCTTATTACTTACTTACTTTTTCAATATTTGGTATGTAATATCCAATGTTTTCATGTTCAAATTATTGCAAATACACTATCAGCTGAATCAGGATTTGACTGACAAACTCAAGATAATGGAACAGATAAAGTAATATTTGAAATATTAAGGCATCCTATGGTCTATCTGCCAATTATAACAACAAGGCAGGCATCAACGGTCGTGATTCTAAAAATCTCTACGCACCTCATTAGAAGCATACGGTGGCTTGTCCATCCGATGGCCATTCCGTAACAAGTCGAAAAGATCTTCAACAGGAACTGATGGGTATGGATTGCCACCCAGAGTGAAAATCTCCCATAGTAACACACCATACGCCCAGACGTCACTTTTTGTCGTGTATTTGCGGTCAAACAGTGCTTCAGGGGCCATCCACTTCACAGGTAATCGTCCCTGGAGAAAACAATATCATACAACTAGAATTGTCATAGGGTACCTGTCATTTTGGTTTGCAAATAAAGTTTACTTAGCAGAGAATAAAATATTAACAAATATTACATTAAATTGTTGTAAATACTTGCTATTTGACAACAAACTGACCGACACTGTTGATAATTTTATCTTAATTTAATTTATCTGGTATTAACTACCTTAGACTGAATATCTTAACAATTTGATGTAATTTAAGTTGCTTTATAATTTTTACTTAATTTGTCTGGCATTAAAAACCATTAACTATCATAATAATTTATGTAATTTGTTTAAATTGCACCTTTATGGGGTCCGAACTCACCATCCCCGATTGACAGTCCAGCGCTCTACCAACTGAGCTAGCAGGATTTGTAAATGACATGAGCGACAGTTATCAGCAAACTATTTGCAAAACACACAATAAGTGAGTTGTGTCGTGGGAAAACCCGGCTTAATGCATGTGCGTAAAGTGTTGTCCCGGATTAGCCTGCGCAGTCCGCACAGGCTAATCCGGGACAACACTCTGCTTTTATGTTTTTTTTTTCTGTTTTAAAGAAATCTCTTCTAAATATAAATCCACTATAGGAGGAAAGTGTCGTCCCCGATTAGCCTGTTGAAGACTGCAGGCCCAGAACATAACTAGAATTGTCACATGAGTGACGGATATACCCCACAATACGGCCTAGTCACAAAACTAGGGCATCCATTCGAAAGAAATGGACAGAGATTTAATTTGTGAATGGTCAACAGTGTATTTGGAAAAATTTAATTTCAATAGAAGCCATAACTCTGTCAACATTTAGTGGTTTGTAACCAAAGTTGAACTTGATCTGTATTTTATGATGTTACACCTATGTACCAAAAATAATTTTAAAATGTGAAGCCTTTCATGAGTTATTGTCCATGTTTTTCGGGAATTTAAGTAAAAAGGGGTCCATAACTGTGTCAAAATTTAGTGGTTTGTCACCAAAGTCGAACTTGACCTGTAGTTTATGATGCTACACATGTGTACCAATAATTATAAAAATATGTCAAGCCATTTTTGAGTTATCGTCAGGAAACTATGTTTTAGGGGAATTTAAGTCAAATAAAGGGCCATAACTCTGTCAAAATTTAGTGGATTGTAACCAAAGTCGAACTTGACCCGTATTATATGATGCTTCACATGTATACCAAGTATTATTTGAATATCTCAAGCCATTCTTGAGTTATCGTCCGGAAATCATGTTTTTAGGGAATTTTAAGTCGAAAAGGGGCAATAACTCTGTCAAAATTTAGTGGTTTGTAACCAACATTAAACTTGACCTGTATTCTATGATGTTACTCATGTGTACCAAAAATTATTTGAATATGTCAAGCCTTTCTCAAATTATCATCCGGAAACCATGTTTTTAGGGAATTTTAAGTCGAAAAGGGGCCATAAATCTGTCAAAATTTAGTGGTTTGTAACCAACATCAAACTTGACCTGTATTCTATGATGTTACACATCTGTATCAAAAATTATCTGAATATGTCAAGCCTTTCTTGAGTTATCATCCGGAAACGAAAAACCAACAGACCGACGGACAGGCAAGCTCACTCCTATATCACCCCCCGTAACTTCGTTTGTGGGGGTATAATTATGTAACTGTTGCTATTGGTCACCAATACAGAAATCACTTCAATAAGATCAGTTGCACGGTTGTACAGACACCATGTGAACCTCCATTGCTGTATAGTCAATATCGTTACTTACATCGCCACATTTTCTGTAGTAGTCAACCTCGGACAAGTTTCGTGTAAGACCAAAATCTGCAATTTTCAAGACAAAGTCCTCTGCCACAAGAATATTTCTTGCTGCTAAATCCCGATGTATGCACTGAAACAAAAGAGAACTCAAATATAGTCAACCTGAACCATTAATTTACCAATTGTCAATTTTTTTATAAATACAGAGGCATAAAACTAGTCAAAAGAAATTATTGTAAAACATTTGAATGGAAAGAAGCGATTATTTATTACTTCTTTATGGTGCTTAGAAATTCAAATAAGCAGCCAAAAGATACCAGTTATTCAGGCATATTTCCCCCAGAAAGTGTGAAAATATGCTTCATTTAAAAAAAAAAATTAAGAGGTTTTTAGCAGCCAATAAGAAATTTTTATAGCCAATCAAAATTTTGCTTACTTGAGGCACAAACAAAGCTTTTACAACTTGGATATCCTTTACATACCACAAACACTTATGAACAATATTCTCATTACAATCTTATAAACCAACAAAAATATCTCAAATTAACTGATAATTTTTATAAAATCTCTTACATTGCGTGCTGCCAAGTATTCCATTCCGCGAGCGATCTGGTAAGCAAATGAAATCAAGTCTTTTTCAGATAGAGGTTTTTCATGAATGAGAGGCTTTTCATAGTCCATTATGGGCTTTTCGTGATCGTTGCCAGGCCGCCGACTCCTAAGGTAATCCCTCAAGTTTCCATTCGGTGCAAACTCAGTGATCACGTACAATGGGCCTGAAACACAGGATAGACAAATCACTGACTAGCATGATCAAGTGGGCCTGAAACACAGGTTAGACAAATCACTGACTAGCATGATAAAGTGTGACTGAAACACAGGATAGACAAATCACTGACTAGCATGATCAAGTGGGCCTGAAACACATGATAGATAAATCACTGACTAGCATGATCAAGTGCTGAAACACATGATAGACAAATCACTGACTAGCATGATCAAGTGGGCCTGAAACACAGGATAGACAAATCACTGACTAGCATGATCAAGTGTGACTGAAACACAGGATAGACAAAGCACTGACTAGCATGATCAAGTGGGCCTGAAACACAGGTTCGACAAATCACTGACTAGCATGATCAAGTGTGACTGAAACATAGGATAGACAAATCACTGACGAGCATGATCAAGTGTGACTGAAACACATGATAGACAAATCACTGACTAGCATGAATAAGTGCTGAAACACATGATAGACAAATCACTGACTAGCATGATCCAGTGCTGAAACACATGATAGACAAATCACTGACTAGCATGATCCAGTGCTGAAACACAGGATAGACAAATCACTGACTAGCATGATTAAGTGTAACACACGTTTTACAGAATAATTGAAATATTAACAATATGCACATTCTTTTTCATAGATGCATTTTATTGGGTGGTTAATGTTCTTGCTATTTTCTGTTGTTGAGCATTTAGGAGCAATCTAAGATGGCCCATAAAATCCTGCATGCTTTAAAGTCTATTTCCTGAGTAGAACCAGTACTGTGTCTTTCGAGATCACTTCAATTGTCCCTGAGCCGGGATCAAACAATCTTCCAATCACAAAGTGGACGCCATACTCGTCACATCACTGAGATATCAGGGATGGCAAAATGATTTCTCCTTTAACCCAGCTTGTTCGAAGGCATGGACAGACAAAGTGAACATTGTTCAGAAATTACTAAAACATTTCTGTAAAGACATAAGCCAAGTATGCATTTTTCATGATGGCAATATATGACTGTGCCCACATACAAACAACAGGTTACAATGCCCTGCTATTAGAATCTCACCATTCTGTGTGCAGGTTACAGTGCCCTGCTATTAGATTCTCACCATTTTACAATGCCCTGCTATTAGATTCTCACCATTTTACAATGCCCTGCTATTAGATTCTCACCATGTTACAATGCCCTGCTATTAGATTCTCACTATTTACAATGCCCTGCTACAAGATTCTCACCATTTTACAATGCCCTGCTATTAGATTCTCACCATTTTACAATGCCCTGCTATTAGATTCTCACCATTTTACAATGCCCTGCTATTAGATTCTCACCATTTTACAATGCCCTGCTATTAGATTCTCACTATTTTACATTGCCCTGCTATTAGATTCTCACCATTTTACAATGCCCTGCTATTAGATTCTCACCATTTTACAATGCCCTGCTATTAGATTCTCACCATTTTACAATGCCCTGCTATTAGATTCTCACCATTCTACAATGCCCTGCTGTTAGATTCTCACCATTCTACAAAGCCCTGCTAATAGATTCTCACCATTCTACAATGCCCTGCTGTTAGATTCTCACCATTCTACAATGCCCTGCTATTAGATTCTCACCATTCCACAATGCCCTGCTGTTAGATTCTCACCATTCTACAATGCCCTGCTATTAGATTCTCACCATTCTACAATGCCCTGCTTTTAGATTCTCACCATTCTACAAAGCCCTGCTAATAGATTCTCACCATTCTACAATGCCCTGCTATTAGATTCTCACCATTCTACAATGCCCTGCTATTAGATTCTCACCATTCTACAATGCCCTGCTATTAGATTCTCACCATTCTACAAAGCCCTGCTAATAGATTCTCACCATTCTGTGTGCAGCAGCCGAGAAGACTAATGATGTTCTTGTGTCCCCGAACGATCTTCATCATCTCCATCTCCACCATCAGGTCTGTCATCTCCCGGTCTGTAGCGTCCTCTGCACGCAACAAAGGGCAGGTAATTACCATGTGTTCAACAAGGGGCAAGTAATCACCATAAGTTCAACAAGGGGCAGGTATTTACCATGTGTTCAAGGGGCAGGTAATTACCATGTGTTCAACAAGGGGCAGGTTATTACCATAAGTTCAACAAGGGGCAGGTAATTACCATAAGTTCAACAAAGGCAGGTATTTACCATGTGTTCACAGTAAAGTTGAGACAGACACAAGACACAATTTAATGTCAGTGCTTTTTTTAGGGCCAATTTGGGGCCAAAATTTGGCCCCATTCCCCCCCTGCTTAAAAAGTATGTATTTTTCCCCTGTATTTACCTTAACCCCCCCCCCCCCCCCAGAATGTAAGCTTTATTTTGAAAACAAAATTGACCAAAATCTGACAAAAATTGATTAATATAAAAGAATTTTTGTAAACAATCCCAGCATTTTTGTATCAAACCAAGTTTTGCATAATCTAAGTTATCATTTGTAGCAAAACAACTGATTAATGTTTTATAACAAAGTAGAATATAAAAATTGTTATTATGCTTTTCTACAAAAACAATTCCCCTTTTGCTGTAAAATTCCTCGTCTGAAGGGCCCCGCCACCTTTCCCCCAAAGGTGAAAAAAATCACTGAATGTAAATAGCAAAGTACACCTTCTGTGGTCAACAACCTGCAGGTTAGACACGTTGATGTGGCAGAAAAATATAGCAGATATACTGACCAGATGGACCAACATACATATAGCAAAGTACACACCCACTTTTGTGTTGGTTTTAAATAATATTTCAACAGCATTACCTGTCAGACAAAATATTGGAATCTAGTCTGGAATTTACACAGTTATGCGACCACTCGCCAGTTATCAACAATAACCTGCTGCAATAATCTACTCAGTTATACAAAACTAAATGATCTCCTCACGTTTCAACATTTTCACTGCTACGGTGCTGGTGCCCTGTCGGTCCCTGATGCCGATGGCTTTCCCCTCCCGTACGACCCCAAATGCCCCGGACCCCAGTTCCTTCCCCAGGGTGAGCCTGTCCCGCGGGAACTCCCATTTGCTGTCCAGGGGCAGCTCGTACTCTGAGGCCATCGTCATGTCCGAAGAAAACCTTCGTCTTCGGCCAGTTCCCTCAATACGGATCTCCGGGAACTGGATTGGTTCCACACTCATGCCAGCCTGGTCAGGATAGTAGAGGTCGTTCTGAAAAGAAACATCACTCATGATCAAATCACTGCCATGTGATTTATATTCGTTTTTAAGGTAAAAACGATTTTCCACTCATAAATGCTAGAGTTGACAGCCAAACTGTAAACTAAGAGAAGCCAAGTTTTTGCTTGTGATTAAAATTTAGAGATAAGTATTGATTACACAACGGATGACAAAACTTCATCTGCATCATCAGTATAGAAACACTGATTGACATCTCAAGATCCATTATTTCAGGTAAGTGTCTGACTGCTTCTACAACACTATTAAAGGACAGGCTCCTCACATGAACTACTCTATTCTCCTAATTGTCTAACGCACACGTACCGATCTCATGACGATGACCCGCTTCACGTCGGCATACTTGTACATGGGCTTCTGTCGGCACTTGCACACGATGATGGTGATGATGAGAATGAGCAGGACGACAGCCCCGCAGCTCAACCCGATGAAAACGACCGTTTTCTGGGGTATTTGGTCGTGGTTCGGTTGACTGTGCATGGCCTGGTGGTTGGTCGTGTTCTCCTTCCTCAGAGCTGCAGCCTCCTCTTCTGCAAGAAACATTTAACAGTTTGAAATCACAAATTTACAATCCTTAAGTCTTGTCGAAATAACTTCACACTTAACAGCAACTGTTTGTTAATCAGGTATTCAACCTCTAGATCCAGAGCAATCGTTGAAATATCAAGTTTGGAAAAGATCGGATGAACACTGTTGGACTTGGAGAGTGGAAACGGCTAAAAAGGCCAATTTTAAATAATTCAAAGAACATGACTCCACAGTTCCTAGGGTGATTTGGATAATTATCAAACTTGGCTGAGATATTATGCCCACAAACATTTTCATACAATTTCATCTTCAATTGGGGGAGGGGGGCAAATAATAACACAGAAACGGTTTCTGTGTTGTATAAGCCAGTAATAAGACATTTAGTGTAATTCAAACCCTGACAATGACAATGTTTTGTCATGTCACACACAGGGTTCCTATGTATGAACCACTAACAAGATATTAGGTTTCAAACCTGACCCGGACGACGACACTGTTTTTTCATAATGTCTCTGACTGGGTTTCTGTGCATGAACTAGGACACATTGCCATGGACACCTACTCACCTGACATGACAGTGAGCCAGGCACTACGGTAGTTCATGCCGACGGTGTTGGACACGAGGCAGGTGTACCAGCCCGCGTCCTCTTTGCTCACGTTACGTAGCACCAGGTTCTGAGGATCGTCTATTGTCTTCTGGAAACCGGATTGCTGCAATCGCCGGAAAAATTAAAGTTACCATGGGATCAACAGTCACACATGCAGATATTTGAGGTGAGACGCTTAAACATTTAAAAGCCAGTTAAACTCACAGCTGTTAAAATTCGATTTGCTCAAATGTTTAACAGCCAATTAAGTTCACAGCTGTTAAAATTCGATCTAGGCTATTTATGAAATTTAGACAATGAAATGTATAATTATGATTTGATTCCTAATAAGGCGTGTTCCTGGATTTATTTGATAAACGTCTAAAATGTGTTTTTGAAATGTATTAAAGTTAACCATTTGTTAGATTAACTGGTTGTTGATGTTTTGACCAACTGGACAAGGGTGTCTATACACCAAGTCAACATGAGAAGTCCTCGTTTATGGATAGATACATATCTGTCAGCAAGCATTCATACTTTTTTATGAAAGCTATACGCTTCCTCTATGTTACATCGAGCGATCTTTTAAGAAAATTTGCCATCAAAATCTATGCAAGTCTCAGCGACATCTAAATGTGATACATTTATCAATTTATCATGACACGTCTCCCTGATCAGTCAATCACATGCACTACTGTGGCTTCAGTTGATGAATTTTCGTTCCTACACAATCCAATCAAACCCACAGTTTGTAATCGGTTCCACAATGTTGTATACTTCCATAACAAAACTAATGAACATACACCAGTAATGCACACAACTAAGCAGTCAGATGTATTGCTAGGGTATGCATATCACTCAAATGTATGAAACATTTTCTCTCAAAACAGTAAGATTTTTTCAGACATTTAACCGCAAAAGAATGTCATTTTAATTTTCAGCTTGAGCACTCCCATTTCTCAACCGAAACTTCTGAACAGATTCCCGGAAGATCTATATTATGTACTTTTGTTGCTGAAGACTCAGACTGTGATACTACTACATGTCAATACCAGTGAAGACGTACAGTGGAAACGAAACATACCTTAATGAATCTGCCTTGTCAGATTTATTTCTGTCGAGTATCTTGCTGTTACAGGCAGAATCATTCTAAATTGTTAATAATCCTTTTCATGCACTGTTTTTCTTTAGAAATCTGATGTTATTACTTCGTGTTAGCGGAATCGTGTTAGTGCACCGTTGGTTTAACTAAACTATCAAGTTTTAAGAACCAAACAAAAAGAAAGTCAATGACACTTTTGTGCCAGAGATAAATTAACAGCATTCTAAGCATTCTGTTTCACAACATCAATAGCTCATGCATCGTTTTGATATTTCTTATTTTTACATAAAATCGGCAACCTTACAAATACATCTTTAATAGACCATAGTACCGGAAGTCATTAATAAGATTTGCGTTTCAAACATATAGCAGACCAATTTACAATTCACTTGTTTTCTTATTTTAGCATATAAATATTAAAAAAATATTATGTATTTAGTTCATGCTTTAATTTTAATAGATAGAAAATTAATACAAATTTAATCAGCACTTAGGTACGCCAAAACTTGATCGCAGAGATAGCAGTCGTTAAATGCTAACACTACAGAACCAAAAATATAACACACATCTACGGAAACTGAAAACAGAAATGGGATCATAATCCACTCACAAGGTGAACAACCGTGCTATATCAGCACATACACGCACATTGCAGTTCGGACTCATGCAGGGGTCACATGTCTGCCGTGTGACCATGACACAAATAAAGTCAACACTGATTCTATTTATAGCAACACGCCACAGTTCGGTTTGCATCATTCAAACACATATCGGATGCAGGTGTTTCATTCTCGATGTTGTAATTATACCATACCGGTTCACCCTGCGTTTCCAGAAGCAAGAAAAGCAACAAGAACGCTTATTATGTTGGCAACAATTTGCTGTAATCAAAATCATTTGAAAGTATGAAATTTTGGAAACTATGTATAAAACAAACCATTTTCCTATGTAATTGGAAAAATGTATCATTAACACATTTATCAAAACGTAAAACTTCATCAAACTATGTTTGTAGTTCTTGAATTTTTCTCAGAAACCCATTTTAATATAATTTAACAGGTTATGTTAAAAATCTAAAAGCAGTATTTTCTTACTGGCATTTTTTAATGGCTAAAAACAGCTGAAACGAAATCTAAATAATCCTCAGTTACAAATATATGCACATCCCCGATCACCTACCTGCAACAACTTCACGTGGGGTACGCCCTTCTCGTCCACGTACGAGTCGTTGATTTTGTAGTGCTGAAACCACTGCAGGAAGGGCTGCGAGTCGCTCAGCACAATCTTGCAGGTGAACGTCACGTTGTCGCCCTCCACCGCCGTCTGGTTGGCTACATCCTCCATTATCGGCGCTACTGGCAGACGCTCTGTAACAGTCATGGCATGAGGCATGTCGTGGGAAAATCGGGCTTAATGCATGTGCGTAGTGTCGTCCTGGATTAGCCTGTGCAGTCCGCACAGGCTTATCCAGGTCGACACTTTACGCCTATAATGGATTTATATTTAGACGAGACTTCCTTGAAACAGAAAACAGAACATCCCATACAAGCGGAAAGAGTCGTCCTGAATTAGCCTGTGCGTACTGCATAGGCTAATTCGGGACAACACTGTAAGCACATTAAGCCCGGGTTTCTCACGACATGCCTCATACATAATGCATATATTATAACATGTTAAGATTTGTTTTCATTCCCACCAGTAACAATCCTATTATACAACATTTTAACATGTTTATATTTTATACTGCTTTTGTTCTTTGGCAACAAAACATTGGTCTTTGAACTATAAAACAAGTATTTACTGCTTCCAGCAATCCATGTGGGTAGACTCGATTGTTTTCGTCAAATTACCTGATAACGTCTAACGACACTAACCAAATACTAATACATGTAAACATGCGTCGATTTCAAAAGCGTATTAAAAATTGAATAAAGCTTGTTTCTGTATAACAGGAAACTAAGTGGTTATTAATTTCTACTTTTCAAGGACAAAATATCTCCACTACAGTTGCATAAGCGTGGAAAGGCAAAATACAGTGACACTGACAGGGTTACAAACTAATAGTGGGCAGAATTCCCAACAGTACTGCCCTTGATCTGTATGTACTACAAAACATTGCACCACCAACAGGTGAAAGACCTCATGGATAAATCTGACTGTTTTATTGCAGTTATTACAGCAACAGGGCCAGTATTTCCATGAAGACAAGTCCTCTGTTATCAGTCCACTGCTCACAAGATGTTTCCCTTCCATTTACATCCCATAATACATGTCTCCCTGGGTCACTCTGTAAGATTTCTCTCCAATTCCTACCCAGTGAGAACTGCCTAACACTGTGCGAAGTCCTATATGGGATAATTGGCAGACATAAAACACTGATAACTTCCCCCCAGTAACAGACACAGGGCAAACTGCTATCAAAGACACTCCATCATGGCTATGTCTGAGGATCTTATTAGCAGAAACAAAATCTTCAAAAAATACTGACAATTTATTGGAAAATAATACAAAATAGATCTAATGGCATCTTCTATTGCCAAAAAAACAACACAGTTTATTGTTGTTGGTAATGATACCGAAAAAATAGAGTCAGCTGCAAATGAATAATCCCAGAATAATGGGCCATATAAAACGGCTGCCAATTACTTGCATATGGTTCGCTTCAGGATGTATATCAAACTATGAAAAATCACTCCTGACAGTGACACACACAGGAATTTTTCATTTCTGATTTATTTTCATAAAGTGTAATTAGGAATCTGCTTCTAGTATAGAGGCAGACTTGCCGTGAGAATACCAGATGGTTTAATGGTCCACATCAATTCAATTTATCTCCACGCACAGATGTATGCATTTCTTTTTAATTGCGTAAAAATGGATTTTAGAACAAAACAATTATGAGTCTTTTTTTTTTCTACAGTATACAAACGTGTTCAACCAAACCTTGGAAAATAAAATTTGTACTATTCGTAACGAATCCAAAGTCCTTTTTAATAAATTAACCACGAATATTTAATGGCAATATGTCTGTTATCATTTTGGTACAAAACAATTATAGTGATCTAAGACCTTCATGACAGTAGGTGTGAGAGAGGTGTTTAGGAACACTCATTGACAGGGGCTTTCATGAACACACAAGTACATGAACACTATTTCTACTTGATGCAATCCACTTACGGAGCACGTCGACTGTGAATGTCCAGGAGATGAAGCCGTGCGTGTTGGCCACGACACACGTGTACTTGCCCTGGTCTTCCAGATTCAGGTCATCTATCTTCAGTTTCCAGCGATTAGATATGTACTGCAACACCACATAGAAGTACTATCATGACAAGGCTTACAATGTGTTACAGCACACGGTTGTGACTTATATATACTATGATTCCTAATACATACCCGTACTCGCCACTAATTAGTGGTAGTGCTTCGATGGAAGACTTGCTCGTTACAAACTGGTGAGCGTACTGGCCTGGTTCAAATGCTGTATATAAGAAAGCACAGTGGCTATTGATGGTTGATGAACTGTTATGATGCCCGATAACATTCTACACATCTACAGACATTGAAAGTGAACCACCCTTCTTAAATTTTTTAAGCCAGTTCTCCTTAGTGTGCTGGATAATTTCTGTTTAATTTGTGGTTTTCCAATTAAGCATCATTTGAGGCATGTTGTGGGAAAACCGGTCTTAATACATGTGCGTAAAGTGTCGTCTCGGATTAGCCTGTGCAGTCCGCACAGGCTAATCCAGGACGGCACTTTCCGCTTTTATGGTATTTTCTGTTTCAAGGAAGTCTCTTCACTGTAGGCGGAAAGTGCCGTCCTGGATTAGCCTGTGCGGACTGCACAGGCTAATCCGGGACGACACTTTATGCACATGCATTAAGACTGATTTTCCCATGAAGCGCCTCATTTTAGATTCATTAGACAAGCATGGAATACAGTGTCCAGTGCCCTCAGAGACTAAACAGAAAACAGGTGTGAAAATCGCATATCCGATGCCCCAACAATGTCTTCTCCTACTGCTAAACCCCTGGCGGGAATTCTAAACACAAGCCACCCCTGGTCTGCAGGACTCGGCTCAACCCCACACCAGTCTGTGAACAAGTATGATATTTATGATATTTTATGGCGGCCAGGCGCTCGCGTGATCTGCTCTAACAATTGACGCTGACTGTATGAACCGCTCATTAAGTTATTTTAACAGGCTTTACTACTTAGGCGCGAACGCTTTCACATTCTCTGAGAAATAACTTATAAGCTTTGGCAGATGGTATTTCCTTCATAATTATGATCAGAAGGTATCCCAATGATTTTTATAAATTATCATGCACAGCGATGTACCCAGGTTGAAGATAATTCAAGAAAATGAAATCATTTGAACAGCTTTGAAGTCAGCATAACCTCTACATGATACATTGCACAGGGTTGGAGCGGACTGCACACTGCAGAAGAGTTCCTGATTACGAACTGAAACCAGATTATCACAAGGTGGGGAAAGGAAAGCAAGACTATATGCCCACCAAGTTTCCTTCCTTCCAATATCCCTGTGGAAAAAAAAAACTACACTGCCAGGCAAGGAACAGAGAATATAAAACAGATGTGGATGATGGGATGGACTTAACCACTGGCACAAACACGCACTTGATGTACGCCCCACTATAGCCATTTGTAAATTAAACAAAATTTGGGAACAGGTCAGCATTTAATGAAGTAACAACAGATATTATGATGTTTTATACACTTTTGATAGACCAGCAACAATTGGCTGATAAGTTAAGCGTCTGGCATATTATGTTGAAACAAGAACATAATTTCTTTCAAAAAAGTTGTTTCTTTTCTATCTGAGGTTTTGACTGTACTGAACAATCACTAATAATAGTAATAACTTATCATGAATTTCTTCTTTGAAATTAATACCAGGTACTTAATTTAATAAACCAATGAACGCAAAAATTATACAGCTAACCACTGGCCATAAAATGTATCATACAATTTGACAAATAATTTATTGGATGATCAAATATAATTTATTAGCAATTTTAGTGATGCATTTTTTTTTCTTGAAAGGGCAAAAAACCCAATAAGAAGTCCCAATAAGAAGTCATATTTAGAATGATGTGTTTTCATTGTTCTATGTAACTGCTCACCTTGCTTTTAGTCGAATCGATGAGGACTCGTTTATTATCCTCCCCCTTGTACCATGTGATGTTTGGTTCCGGATAGCCCCGTACGTCGCAGTCCAACTCCACCGACTTGGTGGCTGATCCGCTGACGTAGTTCGCATGGTCCTTCTTCTTGGACCACGCCGGAATGGCTAAAATACACCCACCAATATGTTCACTGTTTATAATTCACAGGGATAGCGGGATAAACTGTCTGTTTGCCCAGGTGGTCTTACAGCTTGTATGGTAAAGGAAAATGTAAACTGTGTTTTTGTGCACCGAAACAACCTACATCACTAATCATCAGCCAGTAAAAGGTGAGTAGCACATACTGTTCCATAAAATAGCAATGTCTTGAATAGAATTGTGTTTGGTTCCAGTTCTTGTTATAACTTTATTACATTACAGGCCCAACTCCAATTCAAATGTCAAAATATGTCATAAAGTAATACCAAAACATGACCCAATTTCAACATTTCCATTACAATTGCTTCTATTAACAGCAAAATATCAATAGAAAAACTGAAATATCAGGCAAACAACAGATATAGGTTGCTAAAGTTCATGTTCACACCAAGACCAGACAGGCACATTAATTCAAACATGCAGAGCTGGCTTGACCCTGGCCTGCAGATCCCAGCCTGGCAGACCCATTGTTACTGTCAATTACATTTTCATAAGCATGGAGCCTGCCAGGGGGTTTCTACGTGGGTTAGCTGGTACTTCACACTCAAAACATGTTAATAACATTAGATATATTCAATATATGGTTCAGACCTTTTAAACACTTGTTTGAGAGAAAAATAAACCTAACCCTTAAACAAAAAAGTTTTCACACAATCAGATTTTTTTTAAGCACAAATTTCTGATTAACATTCTTGATTTCTTCACATGTTCAGACTAAGGTTCCATAAAACTTTACTTCCTGACCCAATGTACATGCTAGAATGGTTACACTTACATGCAACAGCACTGAAAGGATCGCTGTCGTCCTCTTCGATATCCTCAACTGGGGGCGGGGCATCCCCTGTGTGAAGAGAAACACAAGACACATGACAGATCATCTTTAACATTATGCTTCACAAATAGTCTTCACCAACTTTGTGCTGTCATAACAATTCCAGACAATTCATATGCATATACAAGCTAAGTACTGAGGGGAATAACTGCACGCGCTAAAAAGTAAAGCAAATGTCAAAAAATCTTTTGTCCAAGGGTATATAACTCTGTAAAGCCCTTGTCAAACCTGATATTAAAGGTGCTTTTTTTCTGATGGACTCACCCTTTTCTTGTACGACTCTGAGCGTTAGGTTGCCCCACAGAATTCCGTGCTGGTTGAACGCCTTACATGCATACTCTCCCGTGTCCGACAGCTGGGTGTTACTCAACTCCAAGGCATACTTAGTTATCCGCACCCTAAAACAACAGAAGTTGGCACATTTACCTATATAATACATAAATCACCCACACTTCTCAAGAACAAGTTCTGTTTCAATAGATCTACAACAATTTAAATCAAATGATATTAAGTGTTCAGAAATGGATACCGGTAACCGCAAGTCTTGACTTCTTGCTTCAAATAAAGGACCTGAGCATATTAATAAGAGTTTCTCTCTCGTTGATGTTTCTCATATTTTATTTATTTTTCATTTCTAGACTTACAAAACAAACATAAAAAACAACAAATCAACTTCCAAAGAAATGGGTATAAGAGATATATCGCCTGGCAGGGCGCTGGTATGGCAGCCTGTTGAATGCTGCTCACTCACCGGTCGCTCTGGGAAACAGCTTCCCCGTTAATGTACCACTCGATGAATGGCCGGGGCTGGCCCTTCACCTTGCAGTAGAGTTTTGTGCTGTCGTTGACAATGGCCGTCCGTTGAGAAACAAAGAACTGCTTCCATTGGGGAGGACTGCCTGCGTTACCACCTGAAATAACAGTGTATATGGTGCGTATAGATAGGGTCAAATACAGTGTTAGAATAATGACCAATGAGACTGCTACGGTGCGTATAGATAGGGTCAAATACAGTGTTAGAATAATGACCAATGAGACTGCTACGGTGCGTATAGATAGGGTCAAATAGTGTTAGAATATTGACCAATGAGACTGCTACGGTGCGTATAGATAGGGTCAAATACAGTGTTAGAATAATGACCAATGAGACTGCTACGGTGCGTACAGATAGGGTCAAATACAGTGTTAGAATAATGACCAATGAGACTGCTACGGTGCGTATAGATAGGGTCAAATACAGTGTTAGAATATTGACCAATGAGACTGCTACGGTGCGCATAGATAGGGTCAAATACAGTGTTAGAATAATGACCAATGAGACTGCTACGGTGTGTATAGATAGGGTCAAATACAGTGTTAGAATATTGACCAATGAGACTGCTATGGTGCGTATAGATAGGGTCAAATACAGTGTTAGAATAATGACCAATGAGACTGCTACGGTGCGTACAGATAGGGTCAAATACAGTGTTAGAATATTGACCAATGAGACTGCTACGGTGCGTATAGATAGGGTCAAATACAGTGTTAGAATAATGACCAATGAGACTGCTACGGTGCGTACAGATAGGGTCAAATAGTGTTAGAATATTGACCAATGAGACTGCTACGGTGCGTATAGATAGGGTCAAATACAGTGTTAGAATAATGACCAATGAGACTGCTACGGTGCGTACAGATAGGGTCAAATACAGTGTTAGAATAATTACCAATGAGACTGCGACGGTGCGTACAGATAGGGTCAAATACAGTGTTAGAATAATGACCAATGAGACTGCTACGGTGCGTACAGATAGGGTCAAATAGTGTTAGAATATTGACCAACGAGACTGCTACGGTGCGTATAGATAGGGTCAAATACAGTGTTAGAATATTGACCAATGAGACTGCTACGGTGCGTATAGATAGGGTCAAATACAGTGTTAGAATAATGACCAATGAGACTGCTACGGTGCGTATAGATAGGGTCAAATACAGTGTTAGAATAATGACCAATGAGACTGCTACGGTGCGTACAGATAGGGTCAAATAGTGTTAGAATATTGACCAATGAGACTGCTACGGTGCGTATAGATAGGGTCAAATAGTGTTAGAATATTGACCAACGAGACTGCTACGGTGCGTATAGATAGGGTCAAATACAGTGTTAGAATAATGACCAATGAGACTGCTACGGTGCGTACAGATAGGGTCAAATAGTGTTAGAATATTGACCAACGAGACTGCTACGGTGCGTACAGATAGGGTCAAATACAGTGTTAGAATATTGACCAATGAGACTGCTACGGTGCGTACAGATAGGGTCAAATACAGTGTTAGAATATTGACCAATGAGACTGCTACGGTGCGTACAGATAGGGTCAAATACAGTGTTAGAATATTGACCAATGAGACTGCTACGGTGCGTACAGATAGGGTCAAATACAGTGTTAGAATAATGACCAATGAGACTGCTACGGTGCGTATAGATAGGGTCAAATACAGTGTTAGAATATTGACCAATGAGACTGCTACGGTGCGTAAAGATAGGGTCAAATACAGTGTTAGAATATTGACCAATGAGACTGCTACGGTGCGTATAGATAGGGTCAAATACAGTGTTAGAATATTGACCAATGAGACTGCTACGGTGCGTATAGATAGGGTCAAATACAGTGTTAGAATATTGACCAATGAGACTGCTACGGTGGGTATACATAGGGTCAAATACAGTGTTAGAATATTGACCAATGAGACTGCTACGGTGCGTACAGATAGGGTCAAATACAGTGTTATAATATTGACCAATGAGACTGCTACGGTGCGTATAGATAGGGTCATATACAGTGTTAGAATAATGACCAATGAGACTGCTACGGTGCGTATAGATAGGGTCAAATACAGTGTTAGAATATTGACCAATGAGACTGCTACGGTGGGTATAGATAGGGTCAAATACAGTGTTAGAATATTGACCAATGAGACTGCTACGGTGCGTACAGATAGGGTCAAATACAGTGTTAGAATATTGACCAATGAGACTGCTACGGTGCGTATAGATAGGGTCAAATACAGTGTTAGAATATTGACCAATGAGACTGCTACGGTGGGTATAGATAGGGTCAAATACAGTGTTAGAATAATTACCAATGAGACTGCTACGGTGCGTATAGATAGGGTCAAATACAGTGTTAGAATAATGACCAATGAGACTGCTACGGTGCGCATAGATAGGGTCAAATACAGTGTTAGAATATTGACTAATGAGACTGCTATGGTGGGTATAGATAGGGTCAAATACAGTGTTAGAATATTGACCAATGAGACTGTTTGCAACATTTGAGCGTTTATTTCCTTTGGTTTAATATTTAAAATTAAGACTGAGATTAAGCTTTAGAATGCTTATAGTCGAGGCCTCGAGGGTATTGATTCTTAATTAAGCTCTGCCACCATTTACAAACCAACAAACACCAGTCAGAACGGTGCAGTGTGTGATTTATGTTTTATCTGAATGCTTGTTTGTAGTGAAATCAGCAAGGGAGGTAAATCATTGTATAGTTGTCTGAACATGGAAAGACAACCATTCAGCAGTTCAAAAGTACAACATTTGTAAGATTGTCTTGATAACAGAAAAGACCAGTGTGTTCTTTTCACCAATTTCTTTACAGAAAATGTAGATCTTTCTTCTGATCTGCTGCTTGCTAATCCAGCCAGCAGGCAAGTATATTGTTGTGCCAACAAAGGTGCCTGGTGACAACACTTGAGGGAGTGTTTCTACTAGCTAGGAGTTGATCAGGTCACAGGAGTACCCAGGGACATCCACCCGCCTGTGAACTGTTCGGTAACAAACTACACACCTACAGCTATGCAAAGGTTGCATGTATGCTAGGTTGGCACTGAGAAATATGAATAAGTAGTCAAAACATTGGATTTTGCATTTTAGACACCTGTTATTTAGAAATATTTTCCTCAAATATTTTCAGGAATTTCGGGAGCTAAATACGAATTTTAGTAGCCAATGGCTATTTGGCTACTGGCAGTGGTAACATAGATATAAGGTAAATTAATTGGTCGTATGTTGTAATAGCATTAAGAAATGTTGTTTTTAGCACACCTAAGACTACAAATGCTGTTGTACAGCTCATTTGTATATTAAAAGTAATCCATACTTATTTTTTTTAAATAAAACAATGTTTACACCTGGAAAGAAAAAGAAGTCCTAACAATTAATTGTCTACCCTTATTTAATTGACTGTGTGCTCACCATGGTTTTAACAAAACAGGGAGGGAAACTATCCCCTAATCTCCTCAGGGTAACTGGGTCAGTCCAAATGGAGTAACATTATACAAGAATGTGCAACCCGACCTTGATTTCATTCTCCAGTTCTATTTCAGACCCCAGTACATTCATACAATTAATCACTTCCAGTGTTCTTCTGCAGCTATCATGAATCCACAGCTGGGGGATTGGCCCCAGAATACAATGGGGCCTTGTATGGCCCTGATACCAGGGTACTTGGGGTTTCACATCATATTATATCTAGATTACAGTATTATTAATATTTATTGCCTTTTTAGTCACATTTTTATTCAGCATCTACACAGAATCATGAAAATGTGTTTCTCCATAATGGAAGACAGAGTAAACATAGAGCTGACAAAAGGTCATGAACTTCAATGTTTTATTTTGGCCAAAATAATAATGATTGATTTCAACAATTAGCATTATTGAGCATACTTCTTTTGCCGTTAATTATGTAATATGAGAAGTGAAATTTACTCATTACATAAATTTATTGAAATTAAATTAAACTTGATATAAAACAGGACATTAATTCTAGTCGTAATATATATAGAACTGAAACTAGAGGAAAGCATGTACACAATCACAATTTGGTGTTATAAATATTTTCGGTTACATTTATGTAGCCATAAACTTCAAGATGAAATTTTAAGCAAATACATATTTTTTCCACATAAAATTTTATCATAAAAGCATTATGCACTTATTTTCCAAGTTAATCATGCATTGAAAATTATGAAGTCAATTTATAATCTTTATATTTTAATCTGATTTAATTATATGAAAGGTGAATTTCAGGTAAAACATTTATGGTTTAATTTAAAAAAAAAATCAAATTGTATTTAAAAAAAAAATTCATAAATGAAATCAAACTTTTAAAACTGGTATAACAAAATGTGTGGGTGGGGGGTCCAGAATTAATAGGACAAACACAGAACTTTATTCTAGGTCTAAAATACCTAGACAATAGAGCTCAATGAACCATCAATCACAGCATATACATCGTTTCAACATAAATTTAAATTAACTATCAAACAGGCGCTTGAACAACAATAACAGCTATATGAAAAGTGAATGAATTAATATTTTAACTAATTGGATAACAAAAACAATAGCTTTATAGCCATTTGATTTAAAACGTCTTGGTTGACAAATTTCAGTTCTCCAATTTTCTTCCATCACTTAGTCATTTCTGGCCTTGTACATGTATTGTTTTTCCTAAACCAATGATTTCAAAGTAAACATACAAATAAGCAGGCCTTTAGAAGTCTGTTCTACAAATGCCACTATTTGAATATATTAAAAATGTCAAAGTTACAAAATATTTAAAACTAAATACTGAAATAAATAAATCTTTCCATGAACTTCAAATTAGTAAACTACAAAATACCAGAATAATAAATTATGTAAGCGTTAATGTCCTACTATATGATGTATGATGTATTAAACGTGCTAAGAGAATGATCATTATGAAACCCACATGCTGTCACTGTCCCCAATCTCCATTATCCATAAATGATCAAGCAGTTAATGCCTCCTATCCCATCTATACCTGCACATGACCCACTTCATCCCGTTTTCGAAGCAAACGCTTCTAATTTGCGAACATGTCATAATATTTTATCGAGTTATGCAAATTCATAACCATTACCCCATTATTTCAATAGTAACCATGGTATTTTTTGAGTCACTCAGGATTTATCTATGCACAATCCTAAACTGTAAAATTCACAAAGGAGTCCCCAGCTTTAGTGTGGGTGAACTGTAGGAAAACATCCTGTCCCTCTATTGTACCCAAAAGATAAAATCTTATGCTCAGTGTTAAATCTTGGGGTTCTCTTGAAACCCAATTTTCTGCCATAACACATCAGGTGTGAAAACAACTAGGCAGCTTTTATTTGCTTTTAAGTCCACATTTCAATGACACATGAATAAAACTGGTATCAAGTCTAACAAATTTAAATGCCATAGCAACCATTTTATCATTAATTCTTTATATCAATATAAATAGTTCAGTGCAGCCATTTGTGTAGGGTGAAAACTCATTAAAGTTCTATTGAAAACAGCAACATGTGGCTGGATGTTGAAATCTTGGGTAGCTAGTTTCAAGTTCACAAAATTAAATTTACTCACTATGGTTTTGCTATCAACACACTTATCTGTCACAATTTACTACATTCTTTGGTTGCTTCACTGGAGTTGACAGTTATTTTAAACTTTCAAATTTTAACAGCTTTTTTGCCATTTTTTTTTCTTCAAAAAGTTTCGTGAATAAATTATAAATAATTTATTACCTATTTCAAATAGTTATTGTCATTGTTCAATGTTGCATAATGCATTATCTTTGAGGCTGCATTTGACAAGTAAGCTCAAAACAGGAGATGTTACTTTGATGGGTTCAAGCCAAAACCAAGCATTTGTAGTTCACTTGTTTAGCCACATGGATTGCATTTCAAGGACTATGCGCAGGTGTATTTTGTATTTTACTTTTTTAGCCACATGGCTTGCATTTCAAGTACTATGTTGGTGTATTTGTATTTCACTTGTATTTGACTTGTTTAGCCACATGGCTTGCATTTCAAGGACTGTGTTGGTGTATTTGTATTTCACTTGTGTAGCCACATGGCTTGCATGGCAAGCACTTATTATGTTGTATTTGTAGTGACAGTATTTTAGTGAATTTTTCTTAGTGCCTATAGTATAAATGGGATTGTAGTGGCAGCATTTTATGTTTCTTGGTGTCAGGAATGATGAATGAGGTGCTCAATCCCTCCCCTGGTAGACAGGAGCTATGCCAGTGATGGGTGTGTGGATGCGAGGGTTACACAGAGCTATGACTTGAACGCTCTTACTCTAACAAACTGAGTGGTTGAGGAATGACAATGGAGAGTAACCAACATTTTCTCCTCATTCCATGCATTTTTGATGTCTGTGTATAAGTAAATGATACTGTTCGTTTTCATCACAGAATATGTGTATAAGCAAATGATATTGTACTTTTTCATCGTATAATTATATTGATTCATTACATGAAAATAATATATTAAATCTCCATGTAGAAGTGGTATACCTATTTCTTTTTCTTTAATGCTGGTGCCAATATTTAAAGGAATTACCATCAAGAGCAAAAAAAACTTAATTACTGTAGCTGTGAAACATAAATAGCATGACATTTATTGTACACATATGTATATATACATGAGGCACGTCATGAGAAAACCTGGCTAAATGCATGGACGTAGTGTCGTCCCGGATTAGCATGTGCAGTCCGCACAGTGGATTTATGTTTAAAAGAGACTTCCTTGAAACAGAAAATCCCTTACAAGGGTAAAGTGTCTTTCTGGATTAGCCAGTGCGGACTGCCCAGGCTAATCCGGGACGACACTTTATGCACATGCATTAAGACTGGGTTTCCCACGACATAACTCATTTATATATTTCTTCATGTTGGAAACTATGAATCAACCTTAAAACTTGTCATGAACACAACACTGTCTTTTACAGGGTTTATACTATTGTGTAAGCATCAATAAAAGACAATTAACAAAAAATTATAATAGGGAGTTAATGTTCAATTTTCTAATTAAATAACTGTGTCTGCATTGCATACAGTAGAAGCTACCGAGCAGATACCAGGTAAGTCTACCAGAGCACTTTTGTTTTAATTAACGAGTTATTAATTGAGGCAATTTCCATTATTCAAACACTTGATGCAGATCCAGACCTAAGCTTTTTCTCAGCAGAAAAACTACAGGATGATAACCTGATAAACCAACTATTGCGCAATGCCAGAGCACTGTTTTTTTCATTGACGAGTAATTAATTGAGGCAATTTCCATTATTCCAACACTTGATTCAGACCAAGACCGAAGCTTTTTCTTAGCAGAAAAAATACAGGATGATAACCTGATAAACCCACTATTGCACAATACCAATAAATCATGGGGTTACAAGATAATTGGAAGATAATTGCTAATATAAATAACAGCATCTCAGCATCTTTGAGACGTTCTTTAATCTATTATATCTTTAATTTACAACAAATTAAGCAAGTAATCACAGACACACAAGAGCTTACATCAACAATTCAAGATCTTGCATAACGGTATTATGACTGAGATAGGGCTCAGGGTCCCATGATTTGATCTCCAGACCATCACCCCAGCAAGGTTACAATCTTGAGTGGCCCAACAAACAGTGGCAAACTATGACAACTATTTACACACACTGCTACTACTCTTAAATCAATTTCAAAGGTAAACCTCCATGATTCATAATGCTCCCAAAAATGGTTGAGACAATTCTCACCACTGTGTGAAGTTGGCATGGATTGCTTGGAGGGACAGGCACTCTAGTTTTATACAAACATGCTCCTCAAATGGCCAGATTTTCTTGCACAAAAACAATAACATTCTAACAGTAGCAATGATTTTACTATAGGCCACCCAAATGTAATTTTAAAATGAATTTAATCTTCAATAGGTCTCTTATTTAATGTTCTGAGTACTGAAAGTGAAAGTGGAATTATAAACTAGTCCACATAACATAGATAAGAAACATGATTTTAACTAATTAATGTGACAAAGAACAGACACTGTAAAGATACTAACATACAAAATGAGCATTGCCATTATCTTAATGGATGGAATGACTAGATTTAGTAAGAACAAAATCAACAAAGATTCGATGTAATCTATGTTGGGACAAAAACTGCGAAACATTGAAAGTGCATGGGCAACTTACATTATTTGGCTTCAGATATAATTCATGTGACCAGAAAAGAAGCTTATTTTTAGTACAATTTCAGAAGAAACACTTACATTAATGTAAAGGAATTTAAAAATTCAGACAGAATTTTTGGACAAACTGCTCTGGAAATATGGTATAATTATGTCATTGTTGTTAAAATCCCTACAATTGATCAAAGCTCTGAGCAGTTTCTCTAAAATAGTACCATGGTGGACAGCAAGATGTGCATGTAACACCTGACCATTCATTCCAAATTTTCCCCCACCCCTCACCCCACACACTTTCCACCATACCCACTAATCTGCAGCAGCCATCAAGCAATCACAGCCCAAGCACCTTGCTAAGGGGTGGCTATCGGAGATCAATTAGCAGTGTTGTTGCAGCCAATTAGCCCCCTGATGATAACACCACTCACCACTTTGGACACCCTGTTAATCCTCAACTGGCCAGAAAGCCAGAGGCTCACCAAAATAAGACCAATAAAAGGAAGTATCATCTTCCCAACAGGTAGTCTTCTATAATAAGATGGCGATTTTAACATTAAGTTACCTACGATTTTCAAGGATAAACATAACACATGAACAATTAATTTATTTCAACATTTATAAACAAAACACCCAAAATGTATTTCAAAATTAATAAGAATACTTTTTTTTTAGTACAATTTAAAAATAATAATTATATTAGCCAGTACTCTACAAGTTGTAGTGAAGATTTTACCCAATTTAGAAGCCACAATGGTACACCTAACAAGTTTGCACTACTGCTGATAAGCCCCTTTGGCTTTCAATGGATAAATAGAGTTTGCAAAGGCAATATTTCTGCCTCACTGTACAAGTGGGAAGGGTAGCATGCTGGAAACCAGGGATTAGAGTCTTGATGTATCCAGAAATGACAGGCAGTGATGTGATTGGACAGTACAGTTCCCACATGGGTCAGGTGGCAGTATTGGTTCTGGACAGTTGGGACTGAAGGTCAGACTGCACTAAATACTCTGGCTGACAGCCCATGTCAAACACACCTTAGCTGTTATGGAAGATGAGCTCCAACTGACCAATGGGAGTGTGCTCCCAAATGCACAACAGAGATTGTGAAATAAGCAAATGACATTCATCTTATTGTACATAACTGACAATTAAAAACTGACCTGACTCAGAGAAAACAGGAAATATATAACAAGTATTATAATTAATAAATAAATTAATTTTTTTTAACCACAATACAACCTCTAAAGCAACACAATATTTCAGACATAAAGATTTGTCAATATTTTAATTAACTTAATTTACATAAATTCTGTTAATGCAAAAATCACTAAGGTAAAAAGTATAATTTCCAAGACAAATGGATCATCATTATATCAAATAAATGATACCTATGCTCGTCACTGTGCAAATATTGCTCGTGTAATTAAAAAGGGAAAAAATCTCGATAAATCTCTTCCACACTGCTCATGCACATGGTTTAATATAAGAAGAATGACGTGTAAATAATGAAAAATGAGGACAAAACTGGCAGTAAAAATGTAACAAGATTACATGGCTGCGTGAACACTATCCCAACCTAGTGCATGCCTCACTATGATAGTCCATCGTCGACTGCAAATGTGTGCATTAATACCTTTTAAAGGACTGCATACCTTGCATTCATGATGAAATGGCCATATCACATCGCTCTTGTGGCATATTAACTTCAAACCAAAGGATGTGAAATGGCAGGACATGTAATAGGTCACTTATTATATATACCATTATGCAGAATCATGAAAATATTTGAAGGGCAAAATCACAAGTAACAAGGCAGTCGACAAGACAGCTATATCCCCCGCCATGATCCTTCATTAGATTTTAAAGTTGACTTTGAAGTATCACACTGACGTTAATCTGGTACAGTTGGACCAGATATGAAAGTACTGTTTCAGAAATTTAGATATGGAGCTGATGCGAAAATGGAGGCTCAAACATTTGACCTTTATGTGTGACCTTGACGTGGCAAAACTGCTCCATGCCTTCTGCACATCACCTCAATGTGATAAACATTTGAGCCAAGTTTTATGAAAATCCTTCAAAGGGCATAGGAGATATGGAGCAGACACAAAAATGGAGGCTCAAACATTTGACCTTCAAGTGTGACCTTGACCTTGAGGTGGCGTGACTGCCTCATGCCCTCTGCACATTGCCTCATGTGATAAACATTTGAGGCAAGTTTCATGAAAATCCTTTGAAGGGCACAGGAGATATAGAACGGACATGAAAATACAGGCTCAAACATTCAACCTTCGAGTGTGACCTTCACCTTCAGTTGCCGTGACTGGCTTATGCCTTCCACACATGGTCTCGATGAGCAAAACATTTGAGCAAAGTTTCATGAAAATCCTTCAAAGGGTATAGGGGATATGGAGCGGACACGAAAAACGGACACGAAAATGGAGGTTCAAACATTTCACCTTCAAGTGTGACCTTGACCTTGAGCTGGAGTGAAAGGTCCATGCCTTCTGCACATCGTCTCAATGACCTAAACATTTGAGCCAAGTTTCATGAAAATCCTTCAAAAGGCATAGGAGATATGGAGCAGACACGAAATGGAGGCTCGAATATTTGACATTCAAGTATGACCTTGACCTTGAGCTGGCGTGAAAGGCCCATGCCTTCTGCACATCGTCTCAATGACCTCAACATTTGAGTCAAGTTTCATGAAAATCCTTCAAAAGGCATAGGAGATACGGAACGGACACGAAATGGAGGCTCGAATATTTTACCTTCAAGTGTGACCTTGACCTTGAGCTGGCGTGAAAGGCCCATGCCTTCAGCACATCGTCTCAATGACCTAAACATTTGAGCCAAGTTGCATGAAAATCCTTCAAAAGGCATAGGAGGTATGGAGCGGACACGAAATAGAGGCGCGAATATTTGAACTTCAAGTGTGACCTTGACCCGGTGTGACTGACTCATGCCTTCAGCACATCGTCTCAATGACCTAAACATTTGAGCCAAGTTTCATGAAAATCCTTCAAACGGTATAGGAGATATGGATCGGACACGAAAATGTTACGGACAGACGGATTGAGGGACGGACGGACGAACGGCATTCCTATAACCCCCCTCCCACTTCGTGGGGTGATTAAAAATATATTTCTCATGCTTTATACAGTCTTTCGAGTTATTATCCAGTCTCTGACTGAAAGACAGTTGACAGGTCCCAGAATTTTAGCAAGTGCATGAAATAATGTGGAATTATGAAAAATCTAGGGAAAAAAACAACACAACATGAATTTTACTATTAGCTAAAATAACAGTAAACACAACGTAAGCAAACCTAAAGAAGCCAGTACAACAGCATATTGACCTTCATACCGTCAGCGCTTTGTGAGTCTTTACAAACTGACAAGAAAAGCTGCTTTTTGTGACACTTCAACGCGTATAATACGTAACTATCGCACATATTAGCTTCTTTTCTGGTCACATCTGTCGTAGGACACGATCCCTTTCAGTGTACCTGTTCCTGCATGGCGACATATCTGTGGGTATCAGTACCATTACTGAGTGCTAGGCAATTTTAAACAAAAACTCAGCCTGGAAACTTGAAATACTTATTCTTACTAGTGTATACAAACTGCCTAGAAATTATGTTCATTATACTGCAACAACTATTGTGTCTCCCAATATCAATTTTAAAAGCAACCATGCACACACAAACATGTTGATCAAACAAATATCACAGAACACATATTATGTAGTACAAAAATAAAAGTAGAATAAGACTGTATTATTTACATATTATAAGAAATATATCATAAAATGTAAACACCGTCAAGAATCTGACATACATTTTGGGGAAGAGGCATTAACAAGCAGCGTAAAAATTCTTAATAGTTCTATTTTAGCACGGAGAATCCATAATGTCCCGTGTTGTGTGGTATTTAACCCCATTTTATACCTGCTCCTAAAGTACCGCCAATGCCAGCGAGTTGTCTTAATAATATCTCGCTAAATAAATAACAATGTAAGTATCATGATGTTATAATAGCAGTATATCAGAGCGCCATAAACTGGTCTGACCTACCCCCACTGAGTTACGTACAGCTGGCGAGAAATATGCCAAGAATTTTATAGTAAATATCAACATGGAGTGTGCATGCACATCATAAGAAGAAAATCTTTTAATCAATGGTAACAGATGGCAGTGTTAAGATTTTTAGAGTAATTTATTCAAAATGAAACACTGAATTGCTTCAGATCTGGATGAAAAATTACATAATGGAACCATGATGGCAATATGTCACAGTGTTCTTTTTTATGGCCATTGTGGGGCCCCATGCCCCTGCTTAAAACGTATACATTTTTCCCCTATATTAACCTTAAAATTCCCCTCAGAATGTAAGCTTTATTTTGAAGAAAAAAAAAGACCAAAATCAGACAAAAATTGACTAAGATACAGGAATTTTCGTAATATATCCCAGCAATTTTTCATCAAACCAAGTTAAAGCATTTTTTATCCAAGTTATCATTTGTAGCCAAACAATTGATTTTATTTATGTTTTATAACAAAGTATAATATAAACATATAACTTTACAAATAATGCTTTTTTAACAAAAATCCCCCTTTGCCGTAAAATTCCCCATCTGAAGGGCCCCGCCACTTTTCCCCAAAAGGTGAAAAAAAAACTGTCATATGCAGAGGGTATCAGGCTAAGTGATTAGTGTTTTTTTTTCTACCTTTTGAAAGTTACGTGTAAATGGTTGGGTGTCAAAATAAAAGGAACATGTTTGCAAGATGCACAAATCTGGATTTTTCAACTTACAGTAGAGACCGTTTTAAAGGAGTCATCCCCTATAAAAAAAATCTTTAAAATCATCCACTTTGTTCCTGGATATTTGGCCCCCATTTACCAAATAGTTGATATTTCCCCCAAAAAACCTATGGCATGGGCTCCACCCAAACTCAGACAGAAAGCCCCCTGGGTAGTGACAATAGCAAGGCTTTGAAGTACATCAAGGTAGATCTAGCATGTGTGTACCACCATCCACGCTCAACTATCCTTCAGCACTTTGATAGTGTATTACCAAATATTATCAATTTCAAACATTAGCATTACCACTTGAAATTAACATATTAATCTGATCTGATAAACTGCCCAATAACGATGGTTTAATGCATTTGTCAAGTATATCCCACATTTTTATCACCTTAAAATGTATTAGTACAATTCGTTGCCAACCCATGCGGAATGCAAAACTAGAAACGTATCACACAATTTAGGATGGGTTATATTTTAACATGACTGTAAATATCAAGCTGGTAGAACAGAAACACAACACCATTTGCCGCATGTGGGGCATGGTCAACTTGATTTCATAATTGGAATATTAGAATGTTTAGGTACTTTAAATAATGTTTGAAAATAAGTATGTAAATAAAACATGTCAGGAATTGAGGAAATGAAAACATTGCACATAATGTAAGCAAAATATGTTTTATCAAAACATTTTTTAGCACAACTGTGTATGTTAACAACAATCGTTATTTTACAGGTGCAAAATTTCCCCATGTAGAACCTTGGTAACCTGATTTCATCAGAACCCTGGCCACAGTCTGGCACCTCTGTGGGTGCCTTATTGGTACCAGTTGGGCAAACACACAGGAGAAATCTATTAATTAGTTATTGTTGGCTGGCAGAGCAGGTGCTTTCAAGCCCATGGGCATTACTCGCCTTCTTGCACATAAATAACATATACAAACCCTAGTTATCATTGTCATATGCCTTGCATTTTACACCTGTAGGAGTAATTTTTAGCATAAGAAAAAACATGATTTAAAATGTTATTATTATTTTCTAGTGGTAACAGTCATATCCAATTTTTTATAATTAAATATTGGCCTTTTTACTAGGAGTCGGCGAGTGCAGTAATCTTGTCTATTATTATTGCGACATTTAAAACACATAATTATTAATTTACTCCATGTCTCGGGTTCATGTACTTTTTCCCAAAGACCAAACAATCCAGACTTTTTTGCTACCGATAATAATATATTATTAATATAATCTAACAGGAGAAGGCTACAAGAGCCACCCAGCAGGAGGACCATTTCCTGGTATCCATCAGTGGAACTGGCGTGAGGTAAATAGGTAAATAAGTAATGAAAGCAACAAATATGCTCCAGAAAATATCCCAGGCAATAGAACTGTACTCAGATGTCTGAATGTTTGAGGAAGACAGTATCTTATCAGTAATCATTTAACCCTAGACAGCTATTGGATTATAATTAACAAGAATTTAACCTCAAATTAAGATATCTTCATTTATCCCAGAGGGAAAATATTGGCGCAGTTCATTCTTTTCCACAGTGTAACAATGAGATGTGTTACACGATGCCAAAATGCATGTTGTTATTGTTATAAAGAGCAACATTGACAGGACAGACATTTCCTGAATGATAAACCGTTTTTTTTTCTTGTTTGTTTTAAAAGAAATTAAATGTAAGAAAATGATCATAAAATCCTACATTCCTTACTAAATTAAGCATGCACTCACAATGGACTGAAAGAATGATTGCACAAACCACAAGAATCCAAACCAGTCTCAAATGCAAGAAAGACATCTCAAGTTCCGTGAGCTACGATTCTAAATGCTGCAGCACTTGGTTAAACACCACAAAACTGTCGGTGATGTAACCCAGGCCCCACCCAGGCCCGCTGGGGATCACCAAGGAAACATCCCAGGATCACAATCATACCCATATGGTTCCTATCAGGCTGCATCTCTCCCTGATAAACACTTCCTGGGATGCCATCCTATACCAATAACTCATTGTGTGATTACGCTCCATTGTAGCTTATAGTATAGCGAAATAACAGGGTGCTGCACCCTGCTCCTTTTTGGTTCCCCCCCTGCTGCCCCTTTGGGCTGGTCAACACAGAAATGCTGAAAATCTTTTGAAATTAAATATATTTTTGCAAATATTATTACATATGAATAGACTATCCTAAAGAACCTTAATTAGAAGCATTATACTCATGAAAACCATAAATTTAGCAAATCAATAGAAAATGTCATCAAACTGCTCCGGCTTTCCACCCTGCTCCTTTTTAGCAGCACCCTGTACCTTTTTTGATCCTTGATAATAGTAATAGTATACCAGTCCAGGTAGCTAACACGTGTGACAGATGGAAATGCACTTTCGGATAGGTAATGTTGTTACACACAACACGTGTGACAGATGGAAATGCACTTTCGGATAGGTAATGTTGTTACACACAACACGTGTGACAGATGGAAATGCACTTTCGGATAGGTAATGTTGTTACACACAACACGTGTGACAGATAGAAATGCACTTCCGGATAGGTAATGTTGTTACACACAACACGTGTGACAGATGGAAATGCACTTTCGGATAGGTAATGTTGTTACACACAACACGTGTGACAGATGGAAATGCACTTTCGGATAGGTAATGTTGTTACACACAACACGTGTGACAGATGGAAATGCACTTTCGGATAGGTAATGTTGTTACACACAACACGTGTGACAGATGGAAATGCACTTTCGGATAGGTAATGTTGTTACACACAACACGTGTGACAGATGGAAATGCACTTTCGGATAGGTAATGTTGTTACACACAAAAACAACAGCATGATATACATGATGTTGATTTAATTTAGCAACTATAGCAACTTTTATCTTATAAAAGTTCCTTTCTGTAATTGTGCAATAGTATTCTAAATGTTAACAAAACCCCTCCTGATTTGTGTTTTATTAATATTTGAAATAAACTAATTAAAATATATGGTAACCCTATCAGGATACAAAAATAAATACCGCAAATGAGTACTACAGCACAAATACTTTGACAGTACCAGTACAAAACACTTAGAAACCAATTAGCAAATAAAATATTAATTATTATAAAATAATCATTTTGAATTTTGTAAGAAAAAAAATCATGTTATGTGAGTGTTCTTTTATACGCATTTCATCACAAAGCAACAGTAAATAAATATGCTGCTTTTTGACAGTATATTTCAAAGAAATGATAGCCAACAACAGAATCTTCTTGATTATAATGCAGAAAATTCCTGCTCAGGGCCATATAAAATAAACAGTCTTGAAATAGAAACAACTTGACTACTTATTTCAAAGCTAATGAAGCCATAACAAGTTTTAAATTGACCATAAAATTATTACATTTTTAGCCAGGAAGATTTTCATATGCAAGTTTTTGAGGAATTTAGAAGACTTGTCGTGATTTTCTCTTTAAAAAAAAACACGCAAAGAAATAAAAGTCTACATAGCACACACTTTTCCTAAGATACTGAAGAATTCAAGTGGCTTTGAAATTAGATGATAACCAAAATGTGTTTTACTCCCAGAAAAGCAGCACATAAAATGGATTTTTGACCACACTTATCTAAAAACAAACACCCCAGACTGATAGAGGGGGCATGGGTCATAACATTGACATTTCTAACAGGGGGAAACAAATTAATTGTTTTAAAATGGAGTCAAAGCAAAGATTTGCATTTACAGGGAAACCTGCACAGATGTTGATAAATGAAACACATAGCTGCATTAAATTTAAATGCTGAAGTGTTTGAATACAATTACAAATATGATTTATTGCCCGACAATATCAAACACTTTTCACTGAAGGTGACTTAATTAATAGCTAGTGCTGTAATGTATCAGAATGCATTAATGAACACGATAATTGTAAATTCATACAAAATATAGTAGGGCAGGTATCATTCTGTGAATAGGTATGGGCATAATATAAAAATACCTGGCATTTAATACTACTCATTAAGTGCTTAAGGAGTAAAAGGGGCAATAGAGAATTGAATCATACTATCAAGAAGACAATAAAATGATAATTAATTTGCATGAAAAGAAAAGGTTTTAACAAAATTTCTGAGAATAAAACTACTTCAAATTCAAAGAAAATCTATTAAACGATGCAAAATGCAATACATGTGATGTTTCAATAAATGTAATAACAACTGTGCGACATCCATGAAATTTAATTTTTCACACACTGACAACTTCCCATGGTGGATAGATAATTACATGTAATCAATCATAAAATGTCCCATGGAGGTCCCATGGTCAAGTTCTAGACAGCACAGTTTACCTGAGGGATTACTTTCTTACCTTGTTCTGCTGGTGCTGAGAAGACCACATGACATGGCAGCAGCGACAACAGCAATGCCCATATAAGCAACCGCGTGTCAGCTTCCATGTTTAACCTAATCCCCTGGGAAAGTTACTTACACACACACTCACACTTCCATATAATCCAAGATTTACATGGTCAAAGTCAAATGCCCACTCATGTCTACTGTTTTCTTACTTTCTTACTCTGCTGGCTTTCTGTGGCAAATGCTTTAATGACTTCAAGTTAAAAAGAACTATTATCTGAGGCTTTTCTTCTACTGTCTTGTTTCTTGTGTTGAACAATGCGGATGTATGTCTTCAGTAGTTCTGCTCAATGTCTTTCTGAAAATATGGAGAATAAGCCATACATGTAATAGTTCATATAAAAATACATTTCTTAAACAAATTTTCACCATTCAGGTTAGTTACAAAGAATGCACCTTAAATTTCCATGGGACAAAGAACAAACAAATTTGACCACCCAAAAATGTGTAGGTGTCCTAACTAGCCATCTCAGCAGTTCGAATTACCCAGCAGTTCATCTCAGCAAATCAATTCAACAGAAGCACAATACAATAATGACTAGCACAAATTTCAGAACAGTATCAGATCCCAGATTCTCCCCTGACCCCTACTTGAGATCCCTAGGGGTCAGTGTTCAATAGTACCTGTATTATGCAGCTGTATCTGTCCTAAGAATGACATTATATAGAACATTTCTGGGCTTATGCTTCAAGTACCCTGGGAGCCACTGGACTCTACAAGTAGTATCCTCCACCTCTGTATTGCCTTGGCCCCTTATTACAACCACATGGGGCCAGGGGCCTATTTAGTTTCTTGAAATATAGGAGTGGTTAAAAGGTGGGGATTAATAAAGGGATTTTAGACTTCCTGTTTGAAGAGTTTTAAAGCAAGACATCTTTAAACCCCCTGGGTGCTATCATATAACCTCAGTGTAAAAGCAAACTGAACCCCCTGGGTGCTATCATATAACCTCAGTGTAAAAGCAAACTGAAATCTGTGCAGGTTTGCAGGGTATTATCACACTGTCCCAACACCAGTATCACAAGGTATTACTACTTAAGATATCAACAAACTCAGGAACAAACAAACACTGCAAACTCAGACACCACTTTTCTCCAAAGTAAACAGAGGAATAAACCTGCCACTGGTGTTTTACACCTATGTTGTTAGATTCACAGCAGGGGTGTCCAGGTTCTGAGTGTCTAAATCCAGACCTATCAAAACGTTGTCACCTTTTTACAGCCTATCAATAATATCCACTGATAGTCCGTCTTTTCCGTGTTATGAATATGGCTGAGTTTGATACCTGTTTGATAAGCAAGATCGAAAAGTATATAATCTACTTTTGAAAGATGTCATAAATCCTATGCTATACTGATAAAATATAATTCTGGTTGCATCTGATAGTGATTGACCAATACAAAACAATTATTAGAACTCAATCCAAGCAATTTTTATATCCACACAAGACACACATTTAAAATAGGCATTTGATAATAATTTGTTCCAATCATTGACTGATAATCAATAATAAAATCATAATGATGTAAAACGTGGAAAATATTCTAAATGTGAGGGAATATGTCAACGCAATCAACCAAGTTGTTATTTTTTAAATACGAAATAAGAAGACTATAAAAGGCATAATTATTTAAACTGATTGCTATATATATTCAAGTACTTTGTGCAAAATCACAATTATCCTTAATATTTGCAATCACCATATTTGCATCACATGGACAATATAGTCTAAATGCATGATAAATTATATTTCACCACATTTTATGGGAAACAATTGCATCAAAAATACCAGTAGATTTTTATGGAAATATGCTAGAATCTACACATCTGACATACAAGTTAGTATTTAACATTTACTGGTATAAAAAACAACACCATTTGTTTGCTATTCTTTTGCTAGTAATTTAAACTATGTAGGGTTTGGACATTATTATTTAAGCTTAGTGCTTGACAATAACTAAATGTCTTCTCTGACTGTTCATGCAATGTTAACAGGCATGTTATACAAAAATTACAAAACAAACAAAATTGTAAGCAACAATTTCATCTTCATGCTTGACTTTCTATCCAATTAAGAGGATTTGGTATGAAAACTGCTGAAACTATCTAAAGATATTTAATAATAACATAGAGTCTACTCCATCGTCTATTATATCAATAGGTTTTCTCAATATTAAGTGATTTGTACAACATTAACTCTCCTCTAAAAATCGAGAAGATATCCTGCACACTGAAGAGTGAATTTGCTTGCGAGATTACCTGATTCAAAATGACAGGTACAACTATTTGGGCCTTTGACAACCACCAATACATGACAGGCTAACTTCAAAACTTCAGATCCTATGCAGACAGTTGGAGCCAACAATTGGCCCTGAGTTACTATTAAATAAGGGAATTAGCTTTAATATTATTGTCCTTTTGGATTTTTAACAATTGTCATAAAAATTAGTCTTAAACAGTCATATACTTTTTATATGACAAGACATTACGAAATCAAAATGTGTACATTTCAATGTATAGATCTGTATTTTATTCTTCAGAAATGTATGTTTGATTGTTTAAATTGTCTTTTTGATTGTTTAAATTTTCAGTCTGATTGTTTAAATTCCTCATAAAATAGTGACATTTTATTAGCAATATTTTTTTTCCCAAAATTTGCAACATGATGGCTCCTGAACCTGTTAACAAAATACTATTATTAACAGGTCACTATTACCATGACCTTATTAAACGGCAACCAGTGTTTTTTTGAGAGCCAATTTGGGGCTGAAATTCAGCCCCATTCCCCTGCTGAAAATGTAGATATTTTTCCCCTGTATTTAACATAAAATTCCCCTCAGAATGTAAGCTTAATTTTGAAGAAAAAAAAATTGACCAAAATCTGACAAAAATTGACTAAGATAAAGGAATTTTCGTAAACAATTTCAGCAATTTTTCATCAAACGAAGTTAGTGCATAATCTAACGTATCATTTGTAGCAAAGCAATTGATTACTGTTTTAAAACAAAGCAGAATATAAACATGTAAGTGCTTTTCTAAAAAAAAAAATCCCCTTTTGCCGTATAATCCCCATCTGAAGGGCCCCACCACCTTTCCACGAGAGGAGAAAAAAACACTGGCAACAACCTAAATTGCCATGCTTAACTACAATAACTGTAACACTTGGAAATGCATAGGTTGAGTGTTTTTCCTGACACTATTTAATGATTTCTTATCAGTAAAATGTTAATGATACTACAAGATGTTACCAGAAATTATAGTTTTCATCACTGCGCACAAGATGGTAACATATGATACATTGAAGCATATTCTTCTAGAATCGTTTAATTTCACTGCAGTGCAGCTCAATGTTGTTCACAGAATTGTTCAATTTCACTGCAGTGCAGCTCAATGTTGTTCACAGAAAAATGTAAATAAAACAACAATTAAGTAATAATTATTGTACCAAATTGTTTATCTATGAGTGATTTCGTAAAAAAACATACAAAATAATACTTTTAACAGCAAGAGGTGGTCTATAGTGATACATTCAAATTTATTTAATATATTTATGACCAGATCTTGTTTTCTTTTTATACCTTTTAATATTTGTATTATTAAATTTAGAACTTGGTCGCACACTGTGTATACTCTTCTTTTTTTTAAATTCCAATTACTTTGTTAATCTGAACACCCAAGTCTATATTTGATCCATTACATGGTGCGTAGAGACTAGCAACATGCCAATCTAATTTTACATATAAAAAAACTTTACAAGTGTGATCAACAGAACCTATAATTTTCCAGTTTAATTGCATTTCATGACACTCCAACTTGGCAAAACTAATTTGACCAACAAAGCAACATTCTCTGCCTCAGAAGCTGTGTGAAATGATTATTTTCCCCTAAATGATATTTTATAATGATGTATGCACTTGCAGCAATCATTGCAATCCTACAGCAATCATTGCAATCCTACAGCAATCATTGCAATCCTAGACTATCCATGGGAAAGCAAGGTGTGTCTATCCTTCTACCCGTACTGAACTGGGTCTAGTTTTCACAAAGATTCTTAGTACAAACTGCTTGAGTATATATAAAATAAAACAATATGCTGTGTATTTCAATTGATTATTTGCATTAAGACGTTTTATTCTTGAAAAGAGAAGAGTTGCTTCTATTTTTACCATAATTTGAAATAAAATTATTACTATATAACCATTATAAATTTGAATTTAAACTATTGCATTTAGACTTAAAATTGTATCTAAAAGTCTAACTTAACTAGGCAAATGCAACTGGTTATAAAAAATAGATTTTCGTACCGGTAAGAAGTTTTGAGTATACCAGCCCTAGTCAGTATGGAGATCCACAAAATATGTGAAATGATGTGAAATGAAGCAACCGTAAGGTATCATTATATATCAGTCAAAGAAAAACCTGCCACAGACTGATGTATTAATGGACCATCAAAACTTGTGTAGCTTGCTTTATAAATTCCTTAGTACAATTAAAAAGATCGTAAATACAAATAAGCAACCTACTCCTATTCTCCAACACAGCATTCTGACCTGTCTATTTTCAGTATGATTCACTCCAGTACATTTCACACCACTCAATGTAATTGAGCATAATGACAATGTCATGAAATTACTGTCATAAAATATATTCCGTTAAAGGTCACTACATAATAAGTAAATTTGACGTACCCTAATTTCAGAAACATTTGTGGCGCATCGTGAGAAAACCGGTCTTAATGCATGTGCGTAAAGTGTCATCCCAGATTAGCCTGTGCAGTCTGCACAGGCTAATCCGGGACGGCACTTTCCGCTTTTATGGTATTTTCTGTTTCAATGACGTGTCTTCTAACCATAAATCCACTTTAGGCGGAAAGTGTTGTCCCGGATTAGCCTGTGCGGACTGCAAGGCTAATCCGGGATGACACTTTACGCACATGCATCAAGTCCGGTTTTTCCACGACGCGCCACATTTAGACCCTGGACTTGCTAATCATTACAAGGCTTACCATTTTTCCCACTATTTAGTGACCCCCTAACTTGCCATTTACTAATTATAATTCAATTATGCAGCTCAGAGGAAATTGCTTAAATTACTGTCAATTTAATTCAATAACATTAATAACTAAAACAGGCATCAGATGGAAAAGAAAACTATTAAACTGTGTTTGTTGTTACAAGTAATCTGAAAGGGGGTATATACGATTACACTCAACATTTCACTATCTCGTATTTGTAGAACAAAGGAGATGACGAATATAATTATTGAGGAAAGTAAAAAATATACTAGTTATATGTACCATATTTCATGTTTTTCAAAATGAATTTAATAACGACAAATTTATTCCTAGGGCTACGCCAACAACGACAAGTTTAATTGTATTTCGTGGGTGAAACAAAAAACGTGTCGTATGAACACATTTAAAACAGAACTTAAGTAAACACACATCAAATAGTAGGAATTTACTAATATTGTACACGTCTAATATACATGAATGAGTTTTCGACTGGAAGACAACAAGTATTTTAACAGTGTAAAGCTCTAATTTCGAGGATTTTCGAATATCCGTTCTTCTGAACTTTTATTATAGTTTGTTATTCATCAACGTTTTATCGGTTTTATTTTACTTTCAATGTAGAAACTATTGTCTGACTGCTAGATAGCAAAAATAAGATATAAGACTGTATGAATATAATATTTTATGTCTGTATTAAATATATGATTATGTCTCAGAATTTGAAGAGTCCCAGCTCTAAGAAAGGGTGGACAAATTATCCAGAAATTAATTAAGTTATTTTACATGAAAAAAAGTGAAGTTTTACAAGAAAATTTGCTAGAACCAGAGGAAGACACCTCTATTCTATCTTCATTAAGGTATTTTACAAATCTTATAAAATGCCTTAATAACAAAATACATAAATGCAAATTGCCAATCACTGAACAACTTTCTGTATGAACTTGTTTTGCCATGACCATTTAAACAGAAATTACATCAACAACAAAAACAGTTCATCAACATCTTAATCTGGCTTCTTGACAATAAAATTTCTGTCATATGTTTAAACAGAGCAGAAATAATCTGTACCAATGATGTCAAGTATTGCATATCAAGAACATGAATTTGACTTCAGTGAAACTAGACTCCAGGAAACAATACAGACTATTATTTACCATTTAAAAGCTACAACCAGGGCTTGGATGATTGTATTAGAATTTGTATGCATCTTTTTAGCCAGCAACATCTTGATTTAAAAAAAACAACGTTTTTTTATGATAAGCATGCATAAGTGAAAGCTATACTACTTGTAACATGATGCTCAATTTCCATTGTAGTTGCTGTCTTTTTTTTTTTTTTTTTAAATATGCCATTTCAGATTGATAGCAATTATAATAATTAAGTAACAGACTAGAATAAATACTAATACATTCAAAAAATTACATTTTGCGTCATCGCATGAATATTACAAATAAAACAAAGAAATCAGGGTAGACCACAAAAACAGCCCAACCAAAACAAATTTCAGGAAGAAATTCAAGAATTAAACAAAGCAGGGTCTGGCACGCGCTGTATATATAGGCTTCTTTCATCAGCTCCCTCCAGACACCAGGCCCATACACAAATATTTATATTTCCCCCACATATGGCAGCTATTTCAATTTCCCCTTGTAAACAGTGGGTGCTCCAAAAGTCCTCCCTAAATTCCTCATCATCCCAAGGAATTTATACTTTATAGTGACCAAATCTTGGCATATTGTTTCAATGCAGCCCTTTGAATAATCCATACTGTTAAGTAGTTTTCCAAAAAAGAAGTATGGTATTATAAAAATAACAAATTATAATTACACAATAAATCCTAACGCTGACAGCGTAGGACGACTGTTGGCGAGAAAAGAAACTAAGAGCAAATGAATTATGAGGGTATTTTTTATCATAAGGAACATTTATTGAAGTAAGTCTGTTATAATCATTGCTACAAAAAAAATCTCGAAACTCATAAATATACACTCCACATAAAATAAATTGGTATAAGCTGGTATATGACCTAATTGAAGTTGGAGACCCAGGCCACTTATTTTTGCAAATTAAAACTAATATAGTGCGCGTCTAATTCAATGCTATTTATCTAGACATTCTCATCATTTTTTTTAATTCGTGGGAGGCAAATATTTTTGTGCAAACTATTAAAAAAGCAAACAGAGTTATATGCATACCTGTCAATCTACAACGGGTAAAAATAGTCGATGAACCGTATAAGTTCGAATCAATATTCAGTGCTTTTTATCACAAGGGCTATGATCAGTAAATACTAATTTATATAAAAATAAGTTGATTTTGTAAAATACATTCAAAACTCTGTTTAGAAGTACAATGCTTTTCCGTAATTCTCAAGCATACGTCAAAAACAATAGCAATCGTCAATCGAGTGGTTACGATCGCTCCAGACGCTATATGTACTGACTCAATACACTGTTGTTAAACTTTCGCAATACGCAGTTAACCAGTCAACAGCACATTAGTCGGATCTATTTCTTGTCATCTATTCATAGAAAGTAGCATCGATAACAGGTAGCCTCACTGCTCAGTGAGCGAAGCACAGTAATTTATCGATATACTGACTCGTAATATTATCGATTAACTGACTCGTAGCCTGCAAAGTAAAGAAGTAGTTGCCCCAAGAACGATTTCAGAAATACACCTACTAAATCCTGTTGGCTTGCGCCAACAGTCTAAAAAGTCCTAATATAAAGCTGACATGGGCTTTTGGGATACCAGTGACTGGGAAATTGTTTTTCCACACGAGTTAATTTCTCATCTGCACAAAACTACATGGGCTTTTTACAAAATATATGGGATTTCCACCGATTTTTATGGGATTAACAGTAACTGTATTTTGTGAACGTCTAACTGTTTAATCGAGAAAAATACACCACGATCTTTATTTTTCAGACTGCTGAATTAATTTTATGGATAAAATCTCACGGCATAGTGACAAAACTGCAAATCAAACTGAGCATTGTGTACTGTACAGCACTGTCTTTCGATTCGTAGTAAAAAATCTCGGTGCGACGTAAAATCGCATCCGTGAACATTTCTTTGAGATTTTTCTCAATTTTATGCGCAAATATCGCATTTGTCACGGTTTCCCAGTCACTGGGGATACGTAGAATTTTCACCTTGCATGTTGTGCAATTTGTGAAATGTTTTTTTACTATTAACATATCCTATACATTCAATTATAACAGGGACCATACTTTTCCAAGTTTTTCCCTCATCTCAGGGCTATATGGCAATTTTTCAGTTATCTGAAAAACTCCTGAGTATAACCACTTTACAAAATGTATTTCTAACTTAAAGCATAGCCTTAAAAGTCAAACATAAGTATCATTTCTTTCTTAAATCACAGTTATTTCCATTTGGAAACTTGGGTTATTCAAATATATACCAAACCCCTCAAAGACTCCCAATCTATTGGCCTTTACTCTTTAAAACCATCATTATGAAAATCTATCTTGACAGGTTATAGTACTATTTAAACAAATCTGTGTTTATCTTTATCTTTTCTCTGATCAAGCATCAAGATGCCCTCTATTCTATATTTATATAAATATATATACAGATATATCTCTAATAACAAATGTTGGAGATAAGCCCTCACATGATACTAGCATTAATTCTACAAGATTCAGATTATGCGTAAAGTAGTAGTATTTTCATCCAGAATGCATGTGCTACAACAGGGATATATTATATAAATATCATAGGCAGTTCGGGGTTATAGTAAATATTGCACCCCGAGGAGAGTGGGGGGGTGGGGGGGGGGGCAATATTTACTATACCCCTCAACATGCCTGTTATATTTATTCTATTATACCGAACAAAAACACTGTAATTCAAAGAACAAACAAGTCGTACATTGTAAACTAAAGTTAATTGTTGGAAAATCTAGCGCTCATCGGGATTAATTTTTTAAAATACATTTTAATAAGCGCCTACTGATCATTTGCTAATACGGATTTCTCGGAAAACCCGAATTGCTATTTTTAAGCCCACGCGCGGGGTATATTTTATTCAAACGCGGGGTATATTAAAAATTATACCCCGCTCGGTGTATATTACTTTCCAGCGCCATGACATATTAAAATTATGCAGGGATGGATATATATGGGATTTTACAATGTGAAAACGAGGTGAGGTATAATAATATTAATTATGAATTATGCAACAACAGCCATGTTTATGAAGGGTGTCTATATCCAAATTTTGCACAATATTTCTAAACCGCTCATATATATTGCAAGTAATATTGCTTAGATTATTTATTTTAATAATGAACATAAATGATGGCTCAGTCTTTTCCAATCAGTTCTGAAATCAGTGGCCTCTCTGTCCATTAAGACAGCAAGGTATAAACAAAAAAGTTCAGGTTACCCGACCTACCCTAAAAAAATGCCCCGACCCTAGAACATTTTATTGGCCAAAGGGTTTGTCGGATATTTTTTGTTTTATTTTTTTACTTTTTTCAATAATTAAATGTATTTTTGGATAAATAAGTGTTTTGTTTTGATAGCATCCACTTATAAACAATGTTTAAGGATGTTACTGATATGTTTAGAGTATTTATTCAGTTTATAATCTTCAAGTTGACCATTTACCAAATAAAAAATAAATACATTCCGACCTACCTATGCTAATTTTTTTGGGCATGTAACCTAAAACAATTTTTTTTTTACACCTAAAAAGACCGGACCAGCCATCAATTAAGTGGACCGTAGTTTGTAGGCTTTCTTTCAATCTTTTGTATTCAATATGTTATAGAAATAATTAAAAACAATCATGGTTTTTAGACTGTCAGTAGGTGAAAACTATTTTTCTTTGTAAACTATGATTTTCTTAATGACCAAAGGACCTTTAATTGATAAACCGCCTGTCCAGTTAACTTAAAATTTTGCTGGACCGAGCAAAAATTTGGTGGGCTCGGTCCATGGTTGTTCACTGGTTAATCATGAAGACTAGACTAATAACCTTAAAATTTCTCAGAATTTTACATTTCATTTTTTTTTTTATTACCTTCAACAAACAAAATTAAAAACCTGGCATGGCACTACTTGTTTGAAGTTTAAACTACATAATTATTGCTTAAATAAATCTGCCCAACGTTTTGAACCAAAACATAATTGTTTTATTGCTGATTCTGCCCCAAACATTTATGAGAAATTCTGATGAAAATGAATGCTTCTCTAATGTAAAAGGAATTCCTGAATGTCGACAATCTAGCAAACATTACTTGTCAGATAGGGATCAAAAACAAAGCAAGAATTAAATCTGTTGGTAAATCTAGGCCCTTATCGCTCTGAGTAATTTGAAAACACTAAAATCTCCCTAATTTTCCCACCAGACATCACAACCACCTTCTACCTCATTGGGTCAGCAAGTAAGCATTTAATTTATCACAATTATTTCTCATAGTTGCTCTTGATTACAATAAAAGAAGTCACATAATTGGCATTAAACATGTATACAAACTGTTAATAAATATAAAATACTCTTAATTTCCTGGATGTTCTACATTTATGGTCACCCTCAATAATGTTCTTCTTCTGAAAATTAAAATGTCATTGGTATCTAAACTGAAGTGAACATTTACAGGCTCTTTACTGATAAAAATGTTAAAAGAGATATTCTTAATTTATCAGATATTATTCTATAATTAATTCACAGACGGGAACACGATAAAGTTAATAAAATTTTACTGTGTACCTTATTTAAATGCACCAGCTACAATAGCTGTCTTTATTTTTACTGTGTCTTTAATGCTTTTAAACTGTTGTTAATTACTATATCTAAATAACACGACAGAAAACAATATTAACAAGTGCATTTCAGAGTTTAAATTACTTTTCTTGCAATAAATGTTTCAAAAATGTATGCAGTGCATATGAAGTAATGTCACTGCAAAACGTTTCGAAATTAATATAGAAAATAATATGAAGATGCACATAAATTTACATCCGTAAAGACATTGTTAATTAACGTACACAGTGATTTGATTGGAAATGTTTGTACATATTTTAATTTCATACTGGGTTGAATGAGACGAATTCAAGTTAAAGACAAAATTTATCATGCGTTACCAAACAAATATCCGTTACAATCGCAGCCTTTGCTATCCGTTATATCCGGCAGTACATGTTTCAAACTAACGTGTTTCATTGGTATTTTTTATATTACACAATGCAACAAAGAACTATGAAACATAAATGAACAAAGTCACGCACGTGATTTCAACCGCGCGATGCACGAGTTTTGGAGATCACATGATGCCACTGTTGGTGACATCACAACAAGATTTACCTCAGTTACTAAAATCAGCACCAATTTTTGCCGCCCGTGATTTTAATCTAAACATGTATAAACAGTATTAAATGTGTAGCATACCTTTAAATGGTAATCCGTTTAATCGTTCGTTAATTCCTTAAAATAGTTCTAATACCACAGTTAAAATCCAAAATGGCTGCAAGTGCTTTTGCTTTCTACAGATATCCCATGTAACAATCACTAGTCACTTTATTTATTTATACAGCACAGAAATCGGTTAAAATCCAGAGTTTGGGAATCCTCTTATTAAAATGTCCTACCTCACTGAGTTATTTAGTGCGTCTGTCGGGCTGTAACACATTTTGGAAAAAGAGTCAGTCACGTGGATTACTAAGCCCGCCCTGTTTAGCAAAGAGACCAATCACAAAGCGCGCAGAGTAAACGCTTCCGCGGGAATAATAGCACATGTACTCAAATGTGTAAACTGATATCAATGCGTATTTTTTGCCATAAATCTGATGCTACGCGCGTACACACTTTTATACAAGTAAGATTGCGGAAAAAGAGAGGATTCAGCGAACATTCGCTTCGAAATAGTACTTTGTAATTATTGTAGTATTCTACTCAAGGCATTCGAGTTTGTCTGCCGGGACACTGAAAGTCTAAAAATGACGACAATTTTGCAATAATTGGTTTCGGGAATGGATAAAAATGTCAACAAATAAACCCTTAATTAGATCGATACATGTACGGAAAAAGTGCCTACCGGTACATTGCACCGACGTATATACAAAATTTCACTACAAATATTTGAGAAACGTTTTGTAAATTAATTAAATTAGGAGCTCTTATATCGCGTGAGGGAGACCGGGGTGTTGCGCTGGCGTCGCGCACTCCAAACTGCACGGTCCAGTACAGCTCGCACGTGTTTTTGTCGACACTCGTCGGCCGCTTGTTTGGATTTGATATTTTCAGGTCGACTCCGAAACTAAAGTACATGTAAATATGAACAGTTCGAGTCCGACTCCCCGCAGCGCGTCAAGGGATTTCGGTTGTTTGCTTGGACCATGTGGCCAAAACGTGTACACCTATATAAAACATATTGTACGATGTGGGTTTTTGATTGTCAGTTGGATGATAAGCAAACATGAGTGCAGTTAAGTCAATGTATGGCGCCCGAGAGGGCACAATGTGTACAACAATACATGAGGCGTGTCGTGGGAAACGCGGGTTTAATGCATTTGCGTAGTTTCGTCCTGGATCAGCCTGTGCTGTCCACACAGGCTAATCCAGGACAACACTTTCCGCGTTTATGGTATTTTCTGTTTCAAGGAAGTCTCTTCTGAACATTAATCCACTGTTGGCGGAAAGTGTCGTCCCGGATTAGTCTCAGCGTACCGCACAGGCTAATCCGGGACGACACTTAACGCACAGGTATTAAGCCCGATCCTCCCACGACGCCTCTATAACGCCTGCACTGAACGAATCGTACATGTACATCTTGTAATAAACGATGTGCCGGGTTCAATCCCCAACTGTAGGCGCCTGTTAGATTTAGAAACACATTGCAATGTTAAAAATGCTGGTATTTTGGTACTGAGCGATTTGGATTGGCAGTTTATTGCAAATCTGTCTTCTATCTCCAAAGGACTACGAAACATGTCAACAATACTTATATGAAAACACATGTACGGTAATAATATAATTACTTCCGCACACACTGCGTTATAACAACAACACCGTTTTGAGTACACGTAATGCACCATGAAATCGGTCAAAGTATTCCGTTTATGGTGTGTTTTCTTTGTTAGCTTATAATGAAAACATTCTCAGATGTTGCGCTATATTGAATAGGCCATCGTCTGTATGCGCGGTTTGTTGTGGAAATAACTAAGGCAAATTGGTGCTGGTGTTTTCTTTTAATAACCAATGCAATTTCAGTCTATTAAAATGAGTAGGTGAAGAATAATAAGTGTGAGCTTTTTTAAATATTCTACAAATACCAGACCAGAAGTATCATCAAAGAAATAACATCAATTTCGGGGCAATGTTCGCATATTCAATTATCTAAGTTTATTGCTGTAGAATTATGTATTTTCGTATTACAAAACTAACCCTGCTAGCTCTTGTTTAAAAGTTCATCAGAGGATTATCTTTTTATTGATTAAGAAGATATACATGATACATACGCTTCTCTCGGGAAATACATTCGTTCTGACTATCTAAGAGCGCATGCTCAATGTACATGCGCACTCAAGCTGAAATGCTACAGTGGTCAGTAGTCATCAAAACGGTTCACGCTTGTCCCCCCTCCCCCCCAAAAAAACTTCGGATTTCTTGAGAACGACATGGGCGTTATGTTCTCCACAAATAATTAGATTTTAATAAATTATGAACAAAAAATAATTAAGACAGTTAAAATGAATTTGTTTCAAAGCCTAAACACAATGTCTCCAAAAAAGTCACACAGAATGGGACTTCTGAGGAGATTGAATTTTACGTCGGATTTTTGTAGGTTTACATGGGTGGCCTATATTTTGTTGGAACCATATCTAAAGAGCAATATTCCATTGCTTTTCGTGCTGTTATTATTGCGCAATTGTGGGACGTTGCTTTACACACAGTAATCCGGCCCGCTGTGCGCCGCGCTGAGCAATACGGTCGGCGAAGCTTCCCGGTTTACATGATGTACGATTCTACTCAGGAAGCCATAAAAGAGGGCGCTATGGAATATCACGAGAGCATTTAATTGTTGTATCTATTACAATCATTTGCAATCATAATCAGCAGAATTTATGGGCGCATTCTTTTCTGTAATAAAACTCGCTGCATCGAAAGTGTGATCGCAATTATTTCGTGTGGTCTGATGTACTAACACGGAACCGTTATTATGTAATAGAATATAATGCCAAAAAAAGTCAAACAAGAAGCAACCAAAGTGATATCAATGGCCACTGATTTCAATAGCAACCGCGGCTATAGTCACGTATTGGTATCATTGCTGTAAATATTTCCTTCAGTGGTGCTGAAAGGCGATGGTGTCGTGCTCATCTACTGCCACACCAGGCGCGAATCAGGATTTGGAGTTAGAGGGGACGGAAATAATTCCAACACATACACGCATAAGTTATACATTTTGCAAAACAATGATAGTTTATGTCCGCGATATCATACTTCAGCGTTTTGCATAGAGATGCTAGACAGGTACCGACATTATGTGCAACCTAACATGAAAAGAGAGATGAACTTCGATGAGAGAGTAATTTTGTAATCGATTTTTTTTAAACTTTACGGGGGGGGGGGGGGTGCATACGCCGCTTCCGCCCCCTCTAAAATCGCTTATGCTTTGTGGAGAGAAATATTTACTTCTTGCGAAACGCGTCCACAGTTCTTTGAAATAATCAAAAACAACAAATGTAACGTTTTTTTCAAATAATAAATATATACTAGTACATCTATATGAAAATTACATGTGTTTGTCTCGGACCAGGTCCAACACGTTCATTAATATGATGCGCGGTAATACATGTATATAATACACACGATTTTCTAACAAATCATCACGTTTCAGTTCAATAACAACAACATTAACAAGAATCGCAATAACAACATAAACTGCCAGCAATAACATCGCTGCTAGGCACCATGATAACACCTTCCAACATCGAACAAATATACTAGTACTAGTATTAAATAGCAACCTTTTGCGCCAGATACTGGTCGAAAGAAACCCTATGTTTGACAAGTAATGAATTCAACCTCACACAATAACTTTAAAACATTAAATCGAAATTCATTACCAACACTAATTCATTACTTAGGTCGTTTCCGGTCGTTTTAAGTCGCTTATCAGTGGTAAAACAATGACCTTGTTTTTAGATTTAAAATTCAGTCGGTTGAACAACGCGAATTTAATCGCACATTTTGTTTCAGTCATGATTTAGCTATTGGCCGTTGTATTTCGAAACATACCTCAAGCTCTTTGATGTTGATTGCAATGCAGAGCACTAGGTTATACCAGTTTCATGCGTATGAATGGATGACAACTTTTTGTATTCTCTAGAAACATCTCATGGAACACACATAGCGATAAAACAACACGTGTCTAACGGATGCAAGTCTTGAAGGAGGTAATGAAATTAAACATATTAAAGATAAACCTAGGTTCAACAATTTTGGCAATATCCTTTGAAAAAGATTCGTGTCCTGGTTACTTCATTAGAATAAAATTCTGCATCGGTTTTGCAGCAGTAGCCGAGGCCCGTTCTTTGAATTTAAAATTGTACCGGACTTTTTCCACCACGGAGACTTGCGCACGCATTCTCTCTTTGCACTTCCGGGCGGACACCGTTCCTCCAAACTATTGCGTGTCACTCCAGACGTACTAACCAACGAAGCTGAACCATTTAATATTAATTTTTACTTTCCATAGAAGCTGGACTACTTATTGGCACTTTCGAAAAGTGAACTATTTTGTGTATTTAAGATGCAGAACTATTTATGATTGTACTTCCCTCAAAAGCAGAACAATCTGTTCTGTTTGTACCATTCAAAGAAGCTCAAAGTGTATGCTGTATTTTACAAAGAAGCCGAACTATTTTTTAATGATTTCCAAAGACGCAACTATCTTTTTAATGTCCAAAAAAGTAGATCTATTTCTTTACTTAATAAAGAAGCAGAACGATTTTTTTTTACTTTCCAAAGTACACGTAGATCTTGATTTGTGTTTCCAATTATTTTCCAAAGTCGCAGAAAAAAAACACACACATTCATTTTATTAAAAAGAAACGGTGAACTTGTGATTGTTTGGTCCGAAGAAGCGTGGATATCTAAATTTTAAGATGGATTTGGAGTTTGTCTGAAATAATTGATTACCGGTATATCTCGAATCGGATGTTTCGATACAATTCTCTCTTTTTCAGATATTCTCAGTGGATTATTTTTATACGAAGCGTTATTATTCAGCATGATTTTATTTTATTTTAAAAACGTGAAATCTAAATCAATACAATAAACAATGTAGCAATGTAGCAATCTTAACTAAGTATAAATTATTAAGCAAATAAAGTGTTGCCTTACACTTCTACGCCTTACCAGGTATATCACTTTATTTAAATTAAATGATCTTTTGGCATTTCCATACATCTTTTTAATACGTGCAAATAACATATGTTTAACATTACCGCATCTCTCAGTCTCTCCTAATAACGGTGTCATATTAGACACTGGTGGTCACATTAGCAGGACATTCACTGGAATTCTAGACATCAAGCATTTGGATTGATTTCTTCATGACTTTTGAGGTTAGAGACGTCATAATAATCCGAGGAAATTCTGGAAACGTTCGATCATGTTGGCGTGAAAATAGAAATGAAAGAGTCACGCATATAAATCGGTTAGTCGGCGAAGGTGATCAGATATGACGCAGGACTCGTAGAACGGGGATGGTAGATGGATCACATGACCAGAAACAAGACTCGTCAAAGCATGAGCGCAATCATGGCATTTCATGATGACAATATCACCATCGGTACTGAATTCAATGTCTATACAAGATCATGCTAACGATGTGCATTCGGTTATTTCTAAATATATGTATTATATTCACGCAAAGCAGCATGGACTATGCCGAAATTCACCGCTGAGTTAATATTGACTCTAACAACGCAAAAAGAAGTTCCGATTCTGAGCGGAGCCTAGTAAAACGTAGTTCCAATTACAATTGCAAAAATATATGTCAAATCATGTTAGAATCGAAATAATTGTCGCATTATCCATGTTTATAGACCAAGAAACAACTCTTTGTCGTTCTGATTCGTGGTTATTAAACAACTCGGGTTAACCCCTTGTGGCCGATAAAGAACGATAAATCGAAAATTATTTCTTAAGTAAGCAACCAATGCCTTAAATAGCGTAGGAACACGGTGACCACTTGACGCCCACTTTTAAAAATCGATACGTCCTCTCGTTAAGGATCAACTACAGATGATCGTTCCAATATTAAAGTTTGCTTACAAAAATTATTATTTCCAAGGTTTCGGTAACTACAGGAGCAATTATATCATGAATGCTATGCACGTCATAACTTCCCTCCTTTCGGTGAATGCTATTCACTCATCACTTCCCTCCTTTCGGTGAATGCTATGCACTCATCACTTCCCTCCTTTCGGTGAATGCTATTCAGGGGTGGATACAGGAATTTAGGTTAGACGGGGTTTACAAATCAGTTACTACCAACAACCAAACTCTGTGCTGCAATACAATGAATTGAAGTTCATCATATTTATGATCGAAAGGAAATACTGGGGTGGCAATCTGCGATGATTATGGTCAGGCGTAGATGCAGAATTTGGATTTGATAGCAAATGCAATACCCTTGACGTTTAGAGAATAGAATCTTTGACCATTGTACAGGGGAGGGGGCGGGAGGGGGCGTACACCACTTCCCCCACCCCTGACTCCGCCTGTGTGTACTACATGTTGTCGCTGGACTTCTGTTAATTACTATTTTCTACAAATCATAAATTCAGTTAATGCCTATTTTCGCAACATACTTGTGCAACAAATACACCGTCTCTTAAAACGGGTCTAATTAAAAACGTGACATTGGCATACCTGAAGTAAAAACAAAGTGTTCAAAACATAAAATGTTATAACGATAACACTAAATCAAGAATTCGCATTGGAAATTGTGATAGTTTTACGTGAATAACATTAAATATAATTGCCATTAAAATGTATTTCAATAAAACAATTTACCGTAATATTACATGCATAATAATAAACGAGCCATTTAAAGACTTACATTCAAACAATCGATTCACTTTAAAATCCGATCTGTCCACGGACGGTATCTCACACGTTATACAAACGTTAGGAAACGATTTCTGAACAATATCTAGGGACTGGCAGAGTATTTGGATGTTTATCTTACACGTTTACAAAGATGTCCCTCATCATTCGCGCTATCGTTTATAATTATGATCAGGATGTTCCGCGATTGGATTCTGGTACACGCCTTGAGCACTGCACGCCGCTCGCGGGATGGTCAGAGCCTGGCATGCATATTACTAAGAGACCCAAACCTGGAATTGAACCCCAACCGCAGCGGCCTTCCTCTTGCGTAGGATCAGTTTGAAATCAGCTTGAAATGGGTCCGTTTAGCTCTTGATATTCGGACAAACAATACTGTTCTGGCAAGACATAGCTACTAAGAGAAAGCAGACACGTATTATGAAAAGATATGATGAAAAGATAAAACACAATTTGGAGCAAAAATGCGTTGTCTAAAATAAATATAAGCGCTTCAATTATGATGAGAATGTATATATGAAACGTGTCATTGGAAAACCGGGCTTAATGCATGTGCGAAAGTGGCGTCCTGGATTAGCCTGTGCGGACTGCACTAATCCGGGACGACACTTTAAGCACATGCATTAAGCCCGGTTTTCTAGAGACACGTCTCACGTTACGAACGGACAGTTCTCGTGGTGGAGGAAACATAAGCGTGAACCACGTGTCTTGAGCCAAACGTAGTAAATTGTTGCTCCAAATAACTTCATATTAAGGAAAAGCGAAAAAACAACTCTTTCAAATGCGGCGTTCGTAAATTGTTGACCCGTGGGGATTTAATAAAGTACGACAACAGTAACCAAAAGAAGATTTAAAAAAAACAAGGTCGTGCAATAGCAACACATTTGCGGTCATTAACAACAGCCGCTGTACCCTCGAAGGTCTGTTTGACAACGGTAATGTTGCTTTCCGCCTTGACATATACTCATTGTTTGTTCTTGGTACACGGGGTTCAGTCGCGTACGTATATTACACCTGACAGCCATCATATTTTAAGTTGTGGCACATTTGTTACACGTGAAGTGACCATAAAACCCCTCTGTAGCAGGCCAGGGAAGTCTCGAGGCGAGCAAGCGGTGAGCGCAGGTCTGCTTGCTGGTTGACTCACTCCGTCAGCGAGGGATTAGCATAATTAATTTAATTTAATAATTTCCCGCCATCCATGGCCTTTACATATCCTTCAACGCGGGATAAGCAGAAATAATTTAATAATTTCCCGCCATCCCTGGCTTGAACATATCGTCTGCTCGCATGAAATTCAATGTGCACTGTACACTATTTTCGCAATGTAATACTGTACATATGAGGCCTGTCGTGATAAAACCGGTCTTAATGCACGTGCGTAAAGTGTCGTCCCGGATTAGCCTGTCCGCACAGGCTAATCCGGGACGACACTTTCCGCCTGCAGTGGATTTATGTTTAGAAGAAACTTCCTTGAAACAGAAAATACCATAAAAGCGGAAAGTGCCGTCCTGGATTAGCCTTATGTAAGTTCAACGTCGTTCACGGTACCTGTATGTTATGAATGTAATGCAAATTTCACTTACAATGATGAATGTATGTACCATTTGTAACACTCGCCAAATTTCAAGGAAGTTCATTACTGCCCATTCAGAAATCCAGTGGCTTACAGTTCATAACTGCAAACTGTGCACCAGTATTTTATGACATCTCGAGATGACAGCAAAAGTAGAAAATATATTAGCAATGAGACCAGCTGATTTAACTGGACAAACAACAGAAACCATATTTGTATTTTGTATAAATTTATTTGGATCAATATCTATAACAATCAATAAAACAACACCATTTTAAAGTAGTTATTCTACATAAATGTGCACAACGGTCAGTTGCAGAATAATATGAATACCATTTTGTGTAATAACGATGGTTTATGGACAAGTGAATACCTATTGCATCTGATTGGAGCATATGAAACCATCCAAAGAAAAAACACTGAATGAAAAACAACATCAAAAAAAATAACAAAAAAAACATTGTATGTAAACGTGTTCTAACAAAGGAGCAGTTGGTTATTGTTGATTCTGATGAAGATATTGCAATGTGTTACATGTGGAACATTATAAAATGGATACATATTTATCTATTGCTGTTAATAGTATATGCACTTAATACAAGGTATATAAAAAACTATCCATGTGAAAAAATGTGTAACAACATCGAAGGTTATGAAGTGAACAATGTTTTATATATTATTTTTATGTTGTGACAACAAAATGGAGTACATAAAATATTGTTTTACATTAGCAGCCGAAGTATCAGATACCTTTCAAAGTTCACCCTCTTCTTGCATCCTAAACTTTTATGACTAGACCATCAAACTTCCATAAAACGAATTTCAATTTGTAACATAAAACTTCTATAAAACAATTTTCAACATAAAATATGACATAAAAGCAGTCACTTTTCTTTGAGAAGTAAACGTTTGATATAATAAAAATGAGCGAAAAAAACAAACATCATTAACAACATCAACAAAAAACAAACAAACAAAACATGCTTTCTTTCCTTTGGAACGTTCATTAAAAGAAAATAAATTAACAACAACTTCTAACTCCTACATGTAGCACGTTTCACCATATAACATACAAATGTTGCATCCTTTCTTATACACATATGTTTCACTATTATACATGCATTCAGCACAGGGGAAACATATAAAAAAACAACAACATCATTAATAGCTATGAAATATGTTGTGGGAAACCGGGGCTGAGTGCATGTGCGTAAAGTGTCGTCCCGGATTAGCGTGTGCAGTATGCACAGGCTAATCCAGGACGACACTTTGCTTTTATGGTATTTTCTGTTTCAAGGAAGTCTCTTCTAAACATAAATCCACTGTAGGCGGAAAGTGTCGTCCCGGATTAGCCTGTGCGGACTGCACTTTGTGCACATGCATTAAGCATGGGTTTCCCACGACATGCCTCCTACATATATTAACATTGACACGCGCAGATTTTTCTATAGACAATGAGAACAAAATTCACCATAGTTAAACTACCAATAAACAATCAGAAAAAATAGTTCCGAAACTGTAATATATAGTTCACATTGAAATTGCAGAAAATGTGTTCAGGTCATGTTAGAATTTAAATAATTTTCGCATGATCGTTGTTCATTGACTAATGAGTAACAATTTGTTGTGGCTAAGGCGCTGGTGGTTTAATTCCTACACATAAGAACTCCAACTCGTTGTTTATTAGCTGATAAACAACTCTAAATATAAAATTATTTCTTGAATAAAAATAAATTATAACAGACAGTACTTAGAAAAACAACATAATATACAATATTTGTCTGCCAAAAAATAATATACCCCGTAATAACGAGTTCAGTCAAAGCTTTCCAGAGTGTTAGTTAGTTTTTAGGTATTTTATTGTGATAAAAATGTGGTTTAAAAACACATGTCTTCAGCAAGACAAAAAACACAGGTTACATTTGGAACATATTAAGAGTTAGTCAAATATGAAACTGAAAATAAAAGAAATCAGGGAAAAAAAAATTATTTGAAAAAAGGATGTGGTAATACTAAATTCTGGCATTATCCTTATCTTTTTCTCGGCCAGTTATATTTTATTCCGTTATTGTAAGTAAACTATATTTGACAAAATTTTCAAGCAAAGTCGCTTATTAAAAAATATGTATAAAATATGTTTAACAAAAATTTTCGAGCTGATGAATTTTCAAGCATTCATGACTGACTCATAATTGCATCAAACAACAGTAGTTATCGCATGTGTACTAAACCATCAACATCACATAATATCAGCAAATCTGGGCGACGGTAAAACGCTCCGGGACAGGTAAACTTTCACTATCAGGGATAGACTTTCACATCATTATGACAGTTATCTTATATTTATCCTTCAATGGTTACTTATCAACAGTAAAGCTTTTAAAGCACAGGAAATGGAGTAATTTAAATACGGTCACTCTATCCATGTAAACGAGACGCCACATATAAAGGATCCATTCATAAAAATGCTTGACACTGTATGGATATGGAAACATCTATTTTAATGCAGGAGTATCTAATGAAATTCTTATTCCTATTCAAATTTTGTAATAATAATTTGAGGAATTGATTTAAGGATGCTGTAATGGTTTGAAATTTCAACACTGTAGATGATTAAAACGTATTAAAAATGTTAAATGGCCTATAAAGATACTGATACATATTTTTTCACCTGAATATATATGTGATTATTTTTTATTTGAATGTACAGGAATTGAAAGCATCATATTAACAGTAAAATAATGGAAAAGCAAACTGAACTGTAACATACGGCACTATATGATGATTTGAAGATAACCTGAGCCAGAAACTGCCTGTCGGTACACTGACGAATGGCAGTTTTGCATCCGTTTAATAAATTTATCGAACCAAAAATAAATAAAATATAAAACTCTATGTAGGCCTGTTTATCGCTCACACTAGATGCTGCCTGTGGTCAGATCTATTGTGTATCATAAAGCATGTTGCTGGAATTGTACTGCTAACAATCTCGAATTGTTGAAGCTCCGCAAACAAAAATGACAACATCACATACTGCATAAAAGAAAGTTCTTTATAATTAGGCCCAACAAAATAAATTCTGTGTTTCTGGCAACCTGACCCTACCTAGCGAAAAAAACCTGACCCAAAAGATTTTAGCATGTTTTCCATGAAATCCACATTCGTCAGATTTTAGATAATAATTTTCAATGTTTTTTTTACCGAAAAGTGTCTTTAAAAAAATCAACAACGACAACTCAATCCTGACCCTACCTAACATTTTTGAGACTGTTGCCCAAAAAACACACAGTTTATTTTGTTTGGCCTTATCAAACTGTAAAAATATAAAATAAAATGAGGCGCGTTGTGAGAAAACCGGTCTTAATGCATGTGCGTAAAGTGTCGTCCCGGATTAGCATGTGCAGTCCGCAAAGGCTAATCCAGGACGGCACTTTCCGCCTACAATGAATTTATGTTTAGAAGAGACTTCCTTGAAACAGAAAATACCGTAAAAGCGGACAGTGCCATCCCGGATTAGCATGTGCGGACTGCACAGGCTAATCGGGGACAACACTTTACGCACATGCATTATGACCGGTTTTCTCATGACGCACCACAAATTAATATAGAAAAGTTTGTAGATAATAGGTTTGAATTGTGAATTTGCAATCAAAAATTACAATGCTGAATCAACAAAACTAATTTTTTGATCCTATTTGCATATATGAAACTCTTTTAAGTTCCAAAGCGATTAATAATTTATAACTACAAATAATGAAGTGGCCCATTCTTGCTGGAATCCTTGAGTCTTGCTTGTCTGACCATGTGTGCTGTACTTGGTGAACTGAAATGAAACAAATAATGCATAAAACAACAGACAAAATCACCATTTAGTTATCCATGCTAACTACAACACAAGTTATTCATTTTGAACATTTAAAGTACTAATACTTCAAAGCATGCTATTAATATTGTTATTAGAAAAATTATAGAGGAATGTCATGGGAAAACCAGGCAAAATGCAAGTGCGTAAAGTGTTAACCCGTATCAGCCTGTGCAGTCTGCACAGGCTGATCCAGGACAGCTTTTTCTGCCTACAGTGGATTCATATTTAGTAGCGACTTCTTTGCAACAGAAAATACCATAAAAGCAGAAAGTGCCGTCCTGGATCAGCCTGTGCAGACTGCACAGACTGATCCAGGACGACACTTTACGCACTTGCATTCAGCCTGGTTTTCCCACGACATGCCTCTATTATTTTTATTATTAGTTGTTCACAGAACCAATGATCTTAAGCTATGATCTGAACGATATACAATTTGTGGCGTGTCGTGACATAAACATAAACATAAATCCACTGTAGGCGGAAAGTGCCGTCCTGGATTAGCCTGTGCGGACTGCACAGGCTAATCCGGGACGACACTTTATGCACATGCATTAAGTCCGGTTTTCCACGAAGCCCCTCATATATAGATAAGACTGGCATATTTGCTAATGCGAAAGTAAGAAGTGCAGTTAGAAAAAGAACAAAAATATTATTGCAACTGAATGCTGCACAAAAGAAAATTAATATTGATAAACATTTCTGTATATGCATGTACAGCTATAATACAAATTGAGATAATCAAAACAAACATATAATCAAGAGAAAAGAAAATCTGACAACTCTACATGAAACTTGGGTTTAGATGACTATCAAAGGGTTAAAAAACACAGAAAACTTCAAAACATGGTACCATGCAACAAGAGCAATTCAAAAACAAACATTTGAAATTTACAAAAATGAACTAAGTACACTAGACTTGGATGGGAATATTTGCAAGGGGACAATGGTCAAATCCCACTTGACCCCTAGAGGTTTTGAAGTGTTTATCCGGCATTAAAGTTCAATTCACACATGGGTACCAGATAGGCCTGATGACTGTAGATCAAACCTGTGGCCAATCTCTGCTGGGCTATAAGGGCTTATTGCAGGAAGGGCCCTGTTTTCTCCAAGTTTAACTGCAGGTCAACCTGTCAGTCTGCACCCACATGAGGCAAATCAGCCTGAAATTGTGATAAAATTATTAAATGTATTTCCTTTTAAAAGGCTTTAAAGTGAAGACAACTTCCTTAAATCTGTGAAATTCATTTTATGCTCTGTCTATTGCATATAAAATATATACCAGTTTCCTTTCACAGTTTCTGCTCTGTAAAGGCAGGAATGCCCAGATTTTCTTAAAATCAAAGATTAACATTGCTGTGCATGCAGATGGAATTTTCAGTAGCACAAGGTTATTTCTTCAAGGTCATACATATATAACATGACCATGCCAACCATAATAAAGTATCAAGGTCATAATAATAATGATGACCTTGTTATATATTTAATCAAGGTGTACAAAAAAACATGTTTGTTTCAGGTTACGCCCCCCCAAAATTTGGGTAGGTAGGTAGGGATTTATTTATTTATTTATTTTTTTTTTACTTGATAAATTGTCAACTTTAAGATTCAAAAACTAACTGAATATTCAAAACATATTGGTAATATCCTTAAACATTGTTTTCAAGTGAATGTTATCAAAACAAAACACCTATTTATTCAAAAACATTTAATTATTGGTAAAAGGTAAATAAAACCAAAACATATCTGACAAACTCAATAAAATGTTTTAGGGTTGGGGCCTTTTTTTAGGGTACGTCGGGTAACCTAAAACAAACAGTGAGAAAACACGGACAGCAAAGTTCGATTACAACAAACAATAACTTGTTAACTAGTTTGATTGACTGTCATTCTTGTTAAAGCGTGTATGTACAATCTTACAACAGATACTGGCAAAGTATGAAAATCTAGACAGTCCCTAAATCCCGACACCTGAAAAAAAAAATTTCGACCATAAATTCTATGTTATCAATTGATGCACAAGTCTGTCTCAGCAACATATGTCCTTTTTTCAACAGAATAATTGGGTATTAATTCACTTACTTACTATGGTTTGTATATTCCATTCAAATGTAAACATTTGCATGTGTGGGGATTAAAATCAAAACAGTATCTCCAATAAATAAAGTGTTGCAGAGAAAATTTTGAAAGTAAACACCAGAATAAGGTAAACAAAGGAAGAAAAAGGAGAAATCTGACGAACAAGGTGTAGTTTAATTTTTATTTTTACCAAAGTTTGTTAAATTAAATATATTTTTAAAAAGTGTCCGGATTTAGGTACTCTCCAGCCATATTTTAATACGTTACATGCCTTTTTAAAACACATAATTCCGTTACGTTTAGGTAGCAGTTTCCACTAATACCGTATTTTGATTAAAGCTTTAGATTAAACCCTACTTATTATGTTTAACATTTTAATTTTGTTCGATACAATTATCCAGAGAAATCGTCCAAAAACCAGCAAAAGTGTCCGGATTTACGTACCACACCAGTATAGTGGCATAAATACAATTAACAAAATAAAGTTAATTAACATAATTATATTTTTATTTAAAATGCAATAAAAGTTAAGAAAAAACACAGATTTTAAACGCACATTTAGCTAGTTTTTAATCACCAAATAGTAATGTTGTCGTCTGTACAAGCAGAAACACAAATGCATGTATATACGTTGACTTGACAGTTGGTTTAGGTTACATAACACTAATAAACTATGCAAAAGTCGACACTAGTACTTGCTGATTTATTTCATATTGAAGTGTTTCCTTCGTCATTTGTATGTTTTTCTGTTTGCTTTCAAGCCCTATTGTTACTTGCATCAGCTTATTTTTAAAATAAGTGATATAAAAGATCGTGCCTACACACTTTAAATTTAAATTTAAGTTTTTGGACTGAATTCTCTTCTGAAGTCAAGTAGAACGTTAGGATATCCATTATGAAACCAGCTTCAGAAGCCTTAACAGAACACAGTCACTGTGGTGCTTCCAAGGTGTGTTTCTGCGTGACACGTGTCAAAAGTTATTAAAGACGTTCGCAACAATTTTGTACAATTTTTTTCCAACGGCAGATTTTCTTAAAAATGTGTCGATGAATCCTAAAACTAAAACAGTCTTAAAAAATAGGGGTCACCGGCCTTGTTCCGGACATAATTTGGTTTAAATACGCTACCTGTCGAAGCCCTTTTTTCAGTTTGTGTGACTAGCAATGTTCAATAATATAAAGCGTTCATATTCAAATAAGGACAGAGATTTTTAAATGCATCTTTGTTTTAATCTTTTGTTTGGCAATATAAAAGTGCAGTTAAATGATAAAACGCGCTTCATCTATAGTTACCATTCAAAAAATGACTTTTAATGGACACGTAATGAGGTTAATTATGCATTTAATATGCCTTTGAAAACATCAATTAACAATAAAACATTTGAATATCTTTTGTTCCAAACGACAGATGTTGTTAAAAAGTTCCATATACATGCGTCATTGTATATGGAAACTAAAACAGTGTTAAAAAATAGGGGTCACCGGCCTTTGTCCAGAAATATTGGGTTTTTAATATGGTACCTGTCGAAGCAACTTTTTCAGTTTGGATTTTTTATCAATGTTTTAAGTATATGTAGGAGAGCTTTTTTTCAAACAAGGTTATGGTTCTTTCAACTGATATGTTTTCACATGTCTTATTTTTATTATGCAAGTGTATTTTGATAATAAAAAACGCTTTACCTATATTTACTGTTAAAATAATGAATTTGTCTGGACATTTCAGTAGGTCAAATGGGTACTGATAATACTTTTTGAAACGTCATTTATTATGCATCAATATATTTTGTTCCAAACGACAGATTTTCTTAAATTTTCGCACATACATGCACTAATATATACTTACATCAAAACATTAATAAAAAGAATGGGTCACCAAACTTGTTTGGGAAATATTGGATTTAAATAGGACACCTGTGTAGCCTTTTTCATGTTTCGTGTTTACGTAAACAACGTATCAATTGCCAAAATAAAATGGAGATATTTAATGGATCTTTTTTTAACTAGTTTGCCTGGCAATACACTGTATACGTGTGGTTTTGATAATTATAATGCTTTATGAACTTTTAACCATTGACTGGAACTTAATGACTTACAAAGATTTATATTTATTGATTGAAATTAGTATAGTGTAACCTATAAACAATAAAGAAATAATGAAGCAAAAGGAGAAATTAACCCAATTATTTTCTTTTTGTTGCGAACGTCTTTAATTTATTTATTAATTTAACAGCTATAAAACAACTTACAGTAAAAGATGGTCTAGTGTTTTCAGTTTTTAAAATAGCCTTAATCTCACTGGCTTATATATGAATAGATTTAATGGAAAAAATAGAAGCTACGAAAAAGGTAATTTATTTTTAGACTGTTGGCGAAAGCCAACGGTCTTTTGAGAGGGGAATTTCCAAAACAGGTATCCTGGAAAACTACTTTCTTTCTTTGCAGGCTATGAGTCAGTAATTCGAAACCTGAAAGGGTTCTTATTCAAAACAGCAAATGTTCACAAATGTTTTCTTACCTTTTAATCATTTAACATAATGTATATCATGTTTATTAAATGTGTATATCATGTGATTTTTTACAATTACGTGGGAAATTGAACTTTATAAAACAAACGTTTCCTTTAAAGCAAAAATGCACTAATAATTCACATGTTTTTAGTTTCTTTTGTCACCAACAGTCTTTCTACGCTGTCAGTGTTTTGATTTTTATCTGGAAGAAAACATGCATTTTATAGTATTTCCTCCCACCTTTCATACACTTACTACCAACACATACTGGTCGGTACAAAGCAGATACCACAGTGGGATTGCTCATTATAAATGCTTAACTAAGTTACCATATTAAAACTGTACCTTTAAAAAGGTTCCCACATCATAAATCATAGCCCCATGACCACTAATTCTTTCATGGTTCAGATATGCCTTTGATGTTAAAAGTGGTCCTACACATTTTTATTTCTTGTCCATAATGGATAAAATTAAGACAACAACATTAAATTATTATTGTGCAAAAATAAGCAAAGTACAGCAATTATGGAAAGAATCATCCGAGTTGGTCAACCAAAAATCCTATAGCACTTAAAGGCCATGAACCACAAGACTGAGTGGAGCCAACAGTTTAAGAAGGGAAACAAATTGGTTATTTACTAATTTCCTTTAATTCTCCGAAAAACTAACATTAAACAGAAAATAAGGAGGGGCTGGGGCTGTATTGCAGAAACATGCAAAGAAAAATCTTATCCTTAACTTAAACATAACTTTTTGTTAAGTGTTTATTCCATGTGTATATGACATTGCGCCAAGGGTATCTTAATTACCAACAAGGGTATATTATAAAATATTGTTGACTTAATGGCAAAGTGATTAACTAATTTATGTGTAGTTTTAGAAATATTACATTTCACAAATTCGAACTTCAGCTGAATTATTTTAAGATATACTTTAAATGTTACTGAAATACAGACCCAGATCAGTCTGTTGCTGAACTCAACAACCATTTTCAGACTTTCCAGAGCGCCTAAGAGTGAAGCTCTTCTTTAATCCACACTCAGCCACATGTGGTGGTGATTAAATTTTTAAACTGATGTGTCAAATTAAAAAGCAGCCTCCATTATGTTCCTGATTTACAGTGGCCGATATCAAACACTGTTTCCCAGTCAACCGCGACGCCCCTCGTAATCTCGTAAAAAACAAACGCCCCTGTTTCGCATTTTAAATGATCAGTTAGCATTGTGTTTCCAACTCTTGGAAAATATTATTAAATTTTTAAGTGACAGGGCATGTTTACGAGGGAGCGTGTGCCATAATTTTAGTGCGAAACAATCACCTTCTAGTAAGCAGCTAAAGTCTGGCTTTTAGTGGGCTTATCAGTAAACGCTTCTGACCTATCTGTGTGTATCTTTAACATTTTGTTAATGTAAAGAACCCTTAAGTAACACATGATAGTGTTTTACTGCTGGAAAACAGGTCTCCTCTATAGATAGAGAGCAATTAAAACAATAGGCATTAAAGGTAACCGGTTGGACTAAATTTTGAACTATTTAACCAATGATTTTCTTTTTTTCGAACATTTTCAATCTTACCAAGCTTAATTTTTGAGGTGACAATATTTTCGTTACCTCAGCATAGGTATCAGAACTTTATTACAATTTTTTTTCAGCAATATCTACATACTTTTTTTATTATATCCAAACACCATCCTAATGCGTGAAGATAAACAACTCAGGAGATTTGTGTTCACTTTGCTTATCTTCATTAAGATTGGAATAAAGCTGTTATGTGTCTTAACCACCCATTTTTTGACATCACATTATGATTTTAAATTCTTTGAAGTGTTTTTGTGAATGAAAACATGTGGATAAACATAAATTCATATGAGGCGCGTCGTTGGAATACCGGACTTAATGCATGTCCGTAAAGTGTTGTCCCGGATTAGCCTGTGCAGTCCGCACAGGCTAATCTGGGACGGCACTTTCCGCTTTTATGGTATTTTCCGTTTCAAGGAAGTCTCTTCTAAACATAAATCCACTCTAGGTAGAAAGTGCCGTCCTGGATTAGCCTGTGCGGACTTTACGCACATGCATTAAGTCCGGTTTTCCCACGACGCGCCTCATTTAATTATCTGAGTTGGCTTACAGTCTCCATATTAAGCTTACATATGGAATAAGAAATAAACAACAATGTCTTCTTTGAAACAATTTCAGACATAACATACAAACAACTGTGCAAGGTTAAATATTTTCTACTTTAATATATACAGTAATAATAATATACAAAAATATACATTCAGAAAATAAATATTTTGCATGGAAAATATTTACAATAAGTGGATGGGTAAAAAAATATAGTGGCAGACTGCATGTACCACTTTTAAAACGTTTTTTGAAGGTAATGTCATCTTTAAATTACCTGAAACTTTTGAAATATATAGGAATATATACCAGTATTTTTTTTTTTCTAAATAAAAACAAACAACAACAAAACCAGCCTAACAATTTCTTGAGATGAAAGCAAATCCTGCAATATATGGTTTTCCACATGCAAAAAAAAAGCCCTCAAAACCTTTTCAGAAGCGTGGCTGCACACGGGCGAGTATAAATCCTGGAGAACAGACCCCGCCAGCTAGTATCGGGTTTCCAACGTGAAATATCCCGCCACAGTAAGCTTTCGCCAAATGTTCTTAATTCATCACAATTTTCAAACATAAATTCATCAGACTTGTTTTGACACATGGCGTACTGCTTTTTGTAGTTTTTGTCAGGCTTTCTCAAAGATAAACAAAGAGTGAAATTCACGAAATTTAGTAAATTTAACAGAGGCACCATGATTGCGCTAATGAACTGATATCATTACTAAGCAGATCCCTGTCCATAATTATTTATTTTTTGTGCAAACTTGCATGAATTGAGTTAAAACATATTGGCAAGAAAAATGCTGTGTCTTCAAAACTGAACTCTGCATATTACTCATAATTATGTTTACCTCTTAATTAAAGCAGAAGAAAGAAATAAGCTGAACATTTTCTTCACTGGGAGCATTCACTGATAAATGGGCCAATTCCTAACAACTTGTTAAACACTTCATACTTTCATATAGAACAGTTCCCTGGGTAAATCTTGCAAGTGCCAAGCCATTTGGAGCAGACATCTGTCCTCCACCTTGGCTTCTGCACTTCATCTCTGTCATATCCCATAATTCTACTTCCTGTTTGGACAGTGTCTGCTGCTGCACAGATTATGAAGATGAGAAGAATGGATATACATCCATCTATAAGCTCAGTGCCAAAATCATAAAAAAGTTTTTGAAGAACTTTGTACTTGAAACTAAGCCCAAGTTGCCTTTCCCTTCTTTTAGGTGCAAACAAGTATTTGCAAGATATTCACCTAGTCAAATTGTACCTGAATATATTCCGAAAATATGTTTACCAACAGGGTTGCAGTGGTGTAATGGATATGGGGTCCGCCTCGCGATCGAGAGTTCTTGAGTTTGATCATTACTCGGAGAGCGTTCAAATGATCTTTCTCAACCGACATCAAGTACTGGTTCTACCTAGGACAATGACTTGAAACCATCTGGCCGTTGACACGATCGAGCTTAAATAAATAGGTTTAAACTGAGCGACAGGGTAGAATAAATACGGAATATTACGCTATTCAATTGTTCCAAGAGTATGTATTAGTCGAGTGGCTTGTGTGATGACGTATCATAGAGAGGCGGAGCCTCGAGTGTGATACGAAATAACTAGGGATGGGACCGAATAATCGAATATCGGATAATATTCGAATATATAAAAATGAATACGAATATTCGATTTTCAAATTTATTTAAAGAACAAAATTTCTTTTAAAAAATCATTTTTTTTTTCCAGTTTGATTGCAAAGTTAACATGAATTCCAGTCGTATTTCCTGCCTAGCAGGTGGGCGGGGCAGTGTAACGTTTTTACAACACATGCCAAACATGTCCAATTAACGACAATTGATAATTGGCAGGGGGGCCAGGTCTTTACAAGGGCTGCGAATTAACGGCTTGTAGGAGGTGCGAATCGACGCGTTGTATCCACAAATAACAAAACTGGGCCATGTTGTGATAACGGTTTCACAGTTTGCACAAGGCGTACATTGTTGTTTATTGTCCTTAAGTGACATCTACACGGCTAACTTGTACAATTACTCTCTGAGTAAACCAATCAAAATGAATCCATTATCAGCCAATCAATTTCTTTAACAAAATTAGCATGATCTGGTCAATCTTAATATACATCACTTGTAAATTATTCTCCATTATATCAACACCGTATATTATACGAGAGTCTTGATTAATAAACAATGCCACCATCATGTGCTTGGAAGTACTTTTTTAACGCGGTCATTAGACAAAACACAGGCAACATGTAATCTATGTAATGAGAAATTTGTGTACGGAATGATTAGCAAATTAATTAACCATACATTTAACAATATCTTACATTTCTTTATATTTGCCTAACACTCACTAAGTTATATCGCTCATTTACCACTGAAACAAGGTAAAACAACTACATACACGTAGTAAACACATTTGGGATAGCTAAATATTTGGACAGACCGCGTATATAGTAGTATTTACAAAACGAATATTCGAATATATTCGAAAACCAAAAACGAATATTCAAATATTGATTTTAATATTCGGTCCCATCCCTAGAAATAACGCAAGCCACAAGACTAATATATACTCTTGGAACAATTGACTAGCGTAATATTCCCTTTATTATATACCACGATAAAGTTCAAACGTGCATTTACCTTATTTTATTTGTTTAAAAACTACAATAATCACTGTAGGTATCGATTATATTTGTTTACAAACTCTATGATGACGTCATTAAAAAGTAGTCCAGCTAGTATGGCAATACGGGATCGGAAAAATAGCGAGTAGCATAATACGGGATTATCTTTCTGTCGACATGTATTTCACCAATTGATAAAGCATGTATTTGTTAAGATTATAAACAGGTATATAATAAAGACAGTGACATTTCTGTTCACCCTACAGGGGCAAAGGTTTATCAGTGCTTGTTTGCATACTCGTGATTGATTGCTCGTGATTGATTGTGAAACACTGAATGCTCAGCCTTGGCCCCCTTGTACAATAGCGATGTGAAAGTAATTGAAATGCTATTAATTCAATCATGTATTTCACCCCACCCTAAATTAGCCTGCAGAAAGTTGACTGAGTCAATGACTTTAGTGTGGTTAGCCACCTTGAACACTTAAGCAGTGTGATGAGCAATAGTCATCGCCACTGATTAGCCACCTTGAACACTTAAGCAGTGTGATGAGCAATAGTCATCGCCACTGATTAGCCACCTTGAACACTTAAGCAGTGTGATTAGCAATAGTCATCGCCACTGATGTCATCACATTTACACTAGTATCCATACAGTGTTCACAATAATTTTGAAACGAACTTACCCGTTTTGTCATTAACCATAGAATTTTCAATTACCCTTCGCTGACTTGAACTTGTCTGAAAAAACAAAACAAACACACAACAACTAGAAATTAGCATATAGTAACACCTGCACTGTTCCTCTGTCAGTACCAGAGGCTACACAGACAGATTCCTTGTATCATTCACCTGTCCCCCCTCCACCAAGACTATGGAAGCAGTTTCTAGCAGCACTGATCACCATAGACACTGCACTGTTGTGGGATTCAAGAGGAGCCTTGCAGAGAAGACCTGGGCAATGCTTTTATTTTTAACCTGTACTTTAAATACTTGTGCACCTCACAATTTCCTTGTATATACCCTGAAACCATATGAAAATGTTCCAGTGTGGGCCCAGTATGAGTATGGAAGAAGAAGTGACTAGTTATTAATGTAATTTGGCAAGAAAAGAAGAGGATTGTTGACTGCATTTGGTGCAAAATGTCTGGGCCATAACTTAGACTTGCCGAAATATTCAATATAATATTTTTACTTGTACCGTGCATCAGGCAGTGTTTTTTTGAAGACATGGGTAGCATTATCTATTGCTTTAAATGTTAGAGATTTCAGTGGATTTTGAAAATCAAGAGTTAAATGACCAATGACTTGAAATTTCCAGAGGTCAAAATAAAATTAGGAGTCCAAATAGTGTTTGTTTGTTTATTTGATTGGATTTTGCGCCATTTTTAACAGTATTACAAAAACTGAAGTCACAGGATTTTTTTTCTGCATAATTGTAAAATGCTCTGCAAATGGTTATTTGTATTAATAAAGGTTAAGAACTGCGCAAAAATACTTTTTATTTTCTAGTGTTCTTGTGGTTGTCTAAGGGAAAACAAGTGCATAATAAATGATTGCTGATTATTTATTCGAGTAAAAAATGAGTAAATTGCAAGGTGCTTGCATCAAAAAGCGGTATTCTGCATCTATTGAAATCCCTGGGTCTACATGATTCCGCTTAGTATGGCTTTCACGAAGAGCACCTTGGTTAGGTCAAATTTGAAAATCACAATTTTGAAATGAGTTTCGTCAGCTGGGAAAGCCTCCTAGCAGAGCTGATCCGTATGGCTGCAAATCATCGGAATATTCTTTAAATTGGACCATAATTATGCCATGTTATGAAACTGACAGAAGATTTCTGGGAGCACATGGCATCTGAATCAAGAATTGTTAAATTTCTGGAGCACAACTGGGTATACATAGATAACAGGTGCCTTGAAACATGATTTGCATTGAGCAGTACTTCATACAAACATGTTTATTATTTCATTTTGCTCTGAAGAGATGCCTACAATCCATACCATATTTCCTGACAGACCAGACCAAATAACAGTCATAAGAAACAACATGGTTTAATGTTCTTGGTCATAAGTGGTTAGGATAATACGAAATATCATACAAAAATGTGATTTTTGTGTGTGCAAAGCAGTAAGTTTTTTAAAATTATTTCTAAACAAGTTAAACATTTCTGTTAAGAAAATTGTAATGAAACTCAACATTGTCAGTGTCTTTTCATAAATATATATTACCGTTTATTTCTGATAACTTTTTAGGTCATATTTCATTTAAATAAAAAACAACAACACAAAAATCAAACAAGCAACAAAAAAGCACAATCAAGATTTGATTAATGAAACTGACATAGATTTAATGCAAGCCCTCCACTGTGTCTGTAGATGAGCTGTGAACATTGACCCATTGATCTGGCAACCACATGTCTGCTTCCAGAAACATGTTTGCTAAGTGTTCCTTATTCCTTCCAGTTTACAGTCTGGAAGAGCTCCACCTGGAACACTGGCACCAATTAAGTTCTGACACCTAAATATTAGGATAATAGGTTATAGCCATGCCTACTTAAGCCTTAGCACATTTTTATGAAGCCAGAAAATGGCCTGCAGTGGGGGCATAATCCCTCAAATTAGTCTTCATAAAGTCAGGTTAAAGTGTGTTACCGTAACTATACAGTGAGTAGCAGAATTGTGGTAGTGGTAATTCACTGGTTATTTTACATCCCAGAGCATTACCATAACTAGTAATGGGGAATGCATGACCAGTACAGGATAATTCATGAGCAGTTCAAGGTAATTCATGGCCATTCCAGATGAATACATAACCAGTCTGGAAGAATACAAAACCAGTCCAGGGGAATACATAACAAGTCCAGAGGAATAAATGACCAGTTCAAGGTAATTCATGGTCAGTTGAATACATAACAAGTCCTCTGGAATTCAAGACTAATCTAGTGGAATGCAGGATCAATCAAGGAAAATTCATGAAGAGTCCACATAAATAAATGACCATCCCAATTCATGTCAGACCAGCTCAATGAAATTCATGGCCACTGCAGAGGAATGCATGACCAATACAGGCATTGTGTCCACCAGGTGTCGCTTCTTGCAACTAACCTGTGTGATTTCGCGATGTGCATGATGGGTAAACACTATATTCATATGGCGCCAACTGAAGCATAAGACGCTTCCCGTAAACATTAGCAAAATCGTCATACAGTCTTGTAGGACGTAACTTGGTGCAAGTACTCAATCTGTGCATTATTTAATTCAATTTGAAAATATAATGTGCCGTTTTTTTCAATAACAGAAAAGATTTTATCTCTATTTGCTCACTTGTAAATAGTGTTCAACAGTTAAAGTAGAAACTGCATGACAAGGCAAGTAAAACGCATTTTATTGCACAAACAGGTATCAACACAATGCTTTGAGTGTTTGAAGTTAATAATGATCATATAGTTATTATAATTAAACATGGTTTTAATAAGAATATATGGAAATTGTGCTTGTTTTGATATTATTTCATCCCTCCGTGGACTAAATCTTAGTGTATGCACATTTAGCCAAATATGGATAGTTATCAGTTCCCAGTATAGAGGTTAGACGAAAGCAGTGACAATCACACTCTATGTATAGAATGCAATACAGGGATATGCTTCAAAGCATACAAGGAAAATTCACAACCTGTCCAGAGGAATACATGACCAGTAAAGGCAAATTCCAGACCAGCACAATGCATTTCATGGCCACTTGAGAAGAATACATGACCAGTCTATTGGAATGCATTACCAATCCAGGAGAATGCATGAGCAATCAAGGGAAATTCAGAAACAGTCCAGAAGAATAACGGTTTAGTCTTGGGAAATTCATGACCAGCTCAATGTATTCCATTGGCTCACCAATAATGCTCATAATTAGCTGTGCTCATTGAAAATTTACACACTGGATTTTATATAAAAAGTCATTTAAAATCAAAAACCACAAGTATAACGAATACAGTGTCAGCAATAAGCAGTGAAAAATGCATTCACAAAGCAATATTCTCATACCTAGCAGAGCTGAGTCAGTTATAACAACAGTTGTACTGTGCTCAATGAATTGTGGTTTTGAGGTTAATGATAATGAATACCTATTCAGAAAAACATCATGCAAGTGTACAACAATATACATATGAGGCGCGCCGTGGGAAAACCGGGCCTATTGCATGTGCATAAAGTGTCGTCCTGGATCAGCCTGTGCAGTCCGCACAGGCTGATCCAGGACGGCACTTTCCGCCTAAAGTGGATTTATGGTTAGAAGAGACTTCCTTGAAACGGAAAATACCATAAAAGCGTAAAGTGCCATCCCTGATTAGCCTGTGCGGATTGCACAGGCTTAGCCGGGACGACACGTTACGCACATGCATTAAGACCGGTTTTCTCACGACGCCCCTCATATTATGATATTCTTCGATACTGGTTTATTTTTATTAATGTCCATTGCAGCAATGTTTAGTTAGACGTTGGCAACTTTTAAAAATCTTTAATTTTTTAAACGTCGAAGATTTATAGACAAAATGATTTTGTATTTTTTACAAACAGGAAAGTGCTGAAAGCAGACGTTAATTATTATTATTTTTTTTTCTAAACTCAACATTTGTTTGCTGAATCTATTAAATATTTTATATTGAAGAAAAATGAGGACCATTAAATCGTTGCTTGACATCATAAGGTGTAGTTTTTCAGACTATTTCTATATCTCTATGAAAGTGCGCAACTAAGGTCACAGAAAACCTCTTCTGCCAATGGTTGGTAGTTGGTTTTTGTGGCTGGTTCCGCTACATTTGAACCTCGATAAATGTTGGCCCATCTGTCAGCAGACGACAACTGTTGTGCCTATCAATCAGTGTAGAGCTTTGTACAGGCGTGATTGAGATGTTAGAAACTCTATAAAGATGTTTCCATAGACATTTCATTTCCTATACATACAACACTTATAATGCTTTCCTCCAATATTTTCAGCTGTTTAAAATTTATGCCATATTATGTAGCACTAAGGCTGAAATAAGCTGCACCTATGTTTATCATTACATTAAACATAATATAAAGTAGCTAACATTTATTACAAACAATATTTTTTGAAGTTCATTGTGAGTTATTTAAACATCCACAATTGCCAGCACATTTTTAGCAGAACAGACCAATGCATGGCACCTTTTTTAAAGGTAGATAATACAAATGGCATTGTTGATCTAATTCCCAAGTTTGGAAAATAGTACCGGGTAATAGTAACAAATACAATTTTTCCACACAAATTTTCCGGACAGAAAATCTTCTGCCAACAACTTGTATATAGTACTCGTGTTTTACTGCTATTCCACTTATTATTGTGAGTCACACAAACAGAACCTGGTGCCCTCAAGTATCCTAAGAGGGAAGGTGAATTTTAATGGAACAATAATGCAGAACTTGTTGGAGAACTTAAAAATGATATAGCAACAGTTCAGCAAGGATATACCACTTGTCACTGATTGGTTGCCGGAATGTGCATTTTGTTTGTAAACCAGTCTTTATGTGTGTATTAAATTTTTTATCAGAGTTCAACAGTACTCTCTCTCATATGGCAATCACCCTTACAAGACATGGAGCTGGGCTCTGGGTGATCGTGCAAGATACAGGTGGCGCCCTGTTCCTGAGGCGACCCTGGGTCTTTTAGTGCCCGGTGTGAAGCACTTAGCACACTGCACCTCAGGTTAACGTTTCATGTGAGAGACTTGGTGGTAAGTTAGTGTGTAGCAGGGGCTAGAACCTGCGACCCCTGGGTTGTGAAGCCAGTGTGTGACAACTAGATTACAGATCAGCTAAGTAAACAAGTATGCACCCATTACAACAAAAGGTTTATACCTCCAGAAAGTGTTATGTAGCACAGGTATTGTAAGTATGAACAGTATTACCCAGTGTTTTGTTTAGGGCCAATTTGGGGCCGAAATTCAGCCCCATTCTTCTGCTTAGAAAGTATATATTTTTCCCCTATATTTAGTTTAAAATTCCCCTCAGAATGTAAGCTTATTTATATATAAAAAAAAACAACAAATATTGACTAAGATAGAGGAATATTCGTAAACAATCCCAGCAATTTTTCATCAAACCAATGTAGTGCATAAGCTAAGTTATCATTTGTAGCAAACAATTTATAAATATTTTATAACAAAGTAGAATATAAACATGTTATTATAACACACACAAATCCCCTTTTGCCATAAAATTCCCCCAAAGGTGAAAAAAAAACACGTTACCGTATGTAATGGCAATAAACGAACTCTTAATCTTAAAAAGCTTGAGAACTTTTATAGTCATGGGACCGTAAATTAGTTTTGTCTATTTTCAATGTCTTTATTTACCTGGTATAATGCTATGTAATAAATGACATTTTCTAATGATAGCAATCGGAACTTGTAAGCCATGTTTGTGCAAGTTCTGTTACGTACAAAACTTCAAAGGGCCATAACTTCCTTTGAAATCTGCCGACCATGATATGCTGACGAAATGCACAACTAGACTTGGTACTGACCAATCCTGTGAAGTTTCGTCAAAATCTGACCAGGGGTTATGGAGAAAAAGCGCCGAAAAACTTTTTCAGCGTAGCTGTCTAAGATTACTTTTGACCTAGATATCTTGCGATAATTATGCAGCAGGAAAATTGAATGCCAATAGAATTGGGCAAATTTTCTCATTTTAGGGAATGCAAACTTACAACAATGGTTTGATGTATACCAACAACTGTTGCATACTTTTGGGGATTAACATGTACATAATTGTTTACATAACTATAGAACTGAGCGTAAGTATGAACATATCTTCTCACTGTATGTCATGAACAGAATATTATATTCATTCCCAGAATGAATCCACCATTTTGTTAAGCCTAGCGGCACGCTCTATAAATAGCAATTGATTCTAGTGAGTTCAAGACACTCACGATCATTCTGAAAATAGTGTGCGTTTAGCTGCAAGTGTATAGCTGTTATGCATCAATTAGTGTTCAGAGAATCATGAGAGCAAATATTTCAATAAATGAGGAAGTTACGTTTATAAAGTTAGTGTGCATGTTAATTTGAAAATGAATTGCAGTTGCGTTCTGTTTAAAATTAATTAGAATTGCACATTTCTATCAACTTCTCCAGTAGATGTTAATCAACCTATAAAAAGATATCTTTGAATAAATAAAATTTGGTGAAATAAGTGTTGGAATACGTCGAAATAGCATTAATACATTATTTGCAATACCAATCATACACAGAAACCCTCGATACATCATATTCCTACCGAATATAATTTTCAATCACCATAGTCTAATGAAATGTTATGTTTGTGTTATGAAAAATGGAAGTCATCATTATTTCAGATACGCTGAATGTTCTATGAAGATTGCTTTTCATTCGGATATACAGTATAAATGATTAATTCACTTCGAAAGATGTATGTATTATCAATAGATAACTCCCAAGATGAAGGTAGGGTATATTACCCGTATTTAAAAGTAACTATACACGTCGGATACAAAATAATTTTCATTCATTCCCGCAATTATTTTCGTACATCGTTAATTAGTTAAATTTGGCTTACAAATTTATATAATAATGATGTTAACGTAAATTATTTAGGTTATTCATGTATCACTGGTGAAAACATCGGGCGGTATGATCGGTTTATTCACGGTACAAATATTAATAATTCTTGAATTAATCGCAAATTAATTTTGGGATCCGAGAAGTTTTTTATGGTGTCCGAAAAATCTGGGGTCCGAATAGCCAAGTAATCAATCATCTTGGCCCTTTTGTATTATGTTTAGGGTAAAAATGATATCGCAATATTAATGTCAACGCCGATTGTCTTTTAAAGACATTTCTTGTTTCACCAGTTCAGACATCCATCCATCCAGAGACATACAGTAAAACCCCGCTCATACGACCACTTGGGGGTCTTAATAAAAGCGGTCTTTTATAGCGGGGTGGTCGTATTATCGAGGTACGGCAGATCACCGAGTCAGTACATGCATACGTCTGTATAAGTTTTAATGAAAATAATGAATATTGAATAGACAAAATTTCCGACTTGTTTTCAATAAATAAATTGTATTAAATACAAATTATGTAACTTATATTATGAATATAAACTTAACATTAAGTCGGAAACTAATTAAAACTTTATTTGACTAAGTCCATTTAAGGTTCAGCATTCATCAGTGTTACCCACTGGCTGTCAGCTAGTGTCAATTAACGTAATCTAATACACAGTCGATTTGTTAATCCCTTATAAAAACATTTGTACCATGGTGTTTCACACTCTCCTTTTATACCGCTTTTGCAGTTGGTTATTTCCACGACATATGTTGTTAATTGATGATGTTAAGTGTCAACAACCAAATGACACTGGTCGCAATAACGGGGTTATTTTGAGAAGTAGTTGGTACTTTCGGTCTGGGATTAGTGGTCGTAATACGGAATAGCAGGGTGCCGATAAAATCGGGGTTTGCGACCATTGAAAAATATAAGAAAACAATCAGGTCTTTTAAAAAGTGTCCGCTTTAGCTGGGTGGTCATAAAATCGAGGTGGTCGTAAAGCGGGGTTTTGGTGTACATCTTTTTAGCACAAAATCAATATGAGGCATGTCGTGGGAAAACCAGGCTTAATGCTTATGCGTCTGCACAGTCTGATCCGGGACGACACTTTCCACTTTAATGATATTTTCTGTTTCAAGGAAGTGTCTTCTAAACATAAATCCTCTGTAGACCGAAAGTGCTGTCCCTGATCAGCCTGTGCGGACTGCACAGGCTGATCTGGGACGACATTGTATGCACATGCATTAAGCTCAGTTTTCGCACGACACGCATCATATGTATCCCTACCCAATATGTGGCGGAAGACATCAAGCTCAATATCTAACAATTGTTACAACTGAACTATGTTATGAAATACTCAGTCAACTCTATATTATAACTAAGCGAGAATGCTGTACTCTTGATCACTGACACATATAAAAGTTTCACTGACTTTAAAACGAAGGCACTGCAATTTTCATATCACAACAATGAAATGTGCGGATATTCGGTGTACTGAAGACAATAAACAGGAGCACATGAGTGAGCAAATAGCTACCATACAGCTGATAATGATACTTAAATACAAAATTATGTTAAACAGAAAATGATAGTAAAAATACGGAAAACAATTTAAGGCAGTAAAACTTACCTAGTTCTCCATAAAATAGCAATTTCAGTACAATTTGATTGATATAAAATGTATTGCATAGATTCTTTCAGACATAAAGGTGTAAAATTTCAAAGTATTTTAGTCCTGTAAAATAATTTCAGACCATCAACCCAGGTTTTTACAAACAGCACAAGGTAAAAGGTTTAACAATCACTTGGACTATTATAGTGTCTTTACCAATGATCAAGCTATCTGGGCATGGAAATACAAAATTCAGGCTGAAAGATGCTATGGCAAAAATTTGGTGTCTGTAGATAGCACTTATAATGTGACATACATGTATGTGCATAAAATGTACATTTTTTACATTTCTGTCCTAGAATGTTCTTGTTTAAATATATATAATTATATACTTTTATTTCAAACACAAGGTGTGATGAAATAATATATTGGCTCTTTTTTAAACACACCACTAAGAAGCGGTGATGCCAGTGATTAGATGCCGTGTCAAAAAGATCCACAAAGCAGAAGTACATCATGTCATATGTACATAATGACCAGTATTTTTGTCTCTGCTTGTCTCAAAGGTTCTGACTAACGAACCATCCAGTGTATTTTTGGGGCTGAGGTGGATACATCTACCTTTTGTTGCATTATCAAAATATACAAATAACATTTACAACTTTACACATGCTGATATAATCAAACAATTGTTAGCACACCGAAAGTTGATACAGACGGAAGAAATCACAAATTAGCATTGTGTTTTGTTTATTGTTTTACCAATGAGATTTGCAATCTTCAAGTGTGACTTCACAATCTTGACATATGATAGCTCAAGTAGATGAAGATTTAGGTCTGGCTCTCAAAAACTGTCCAGGCTGCACTAATCTTGCATCTGCAGTGAACCACCAGTTCTAAATCAAAGCACTGCTGGCAGTACCAGGCACAGAAGAGGTCTTAAGACACCCTGGGCAAACACAATGAAAGCTTATCAGCAATGAGAGTCTTAAACACAATCACTCACCAAATCATTCACACATAGAACATTTCTTTATTTATTAACACTAAACTGCAGATCTGCAATATTGCAATCTGTTATTTCACGATATCCAATATATTGCAAATTGGCCGTAGATCCCGATTTCTTTTCATGTACTTCAATATTTTCCTATTACCAGACAAGCATAAATAAATCTAGATTGGTCCGGAATTTTCCACCTACATCGCTACTCTTTCATTTTTCTCTTGTGTAGTGCGACTGACAATAACTCGACCCGCTCGACATCAAAGTGTAACTGTTTGACGTCATCAGCTTACTTCGCCTTTGCCACCAATGACAACGTTCTTTCACTGCTTTCGCTTTAATTAGCAGCTGAATTACACACCGTCCAGGTGAAGGGGTATACAGTAACTGTATGTCATAGATCAATACTGACCTATCTGAATGACAATAACATTATTGATATGGCGTAACTGTTTCTTTTTTTATTCAAAAGGAAATGTAACTGCACATTGTTGTGATTTTGCTGTTATGCGCTACAAAACTTTTATACTAAAGCAAAGATCTTAATGTTCTCTGCGCCTTAAAGTTTTTATACGGCAATCAATACCCCCACGCTTTCTATACGGATGAAGTGATGTTGAACATGTCAGCATAATTTTCGCGTGCTTTTCTAGCAGAACAAAGGATTTACATGAAATATATGTGCATTTCAATTGGAAATAAAATTTGTTTTTACGTAACGTGAACAGCAAAATTCGGATAGGCATTTCGGATTTCGAATTTATTAAACGCAATTTGAAATTAATTACAAGTAATAATACAAATGGAATATTTTACATATGGATATAACACATTACGGATGTTAACAATCATGAAAAAGGTGACTTAACTACGTTTATGTGTTGGAATCGTGAAAATAGGCTAGTGTATACATGTATCATCTATATGTACATGAATGACTTGACAAGTTATATCATGATCCGGTCTTATTGCGATCACGATCCATGGACCCAGTAAATCGCAATATAATAAGTGTTGCAGTGTATTTACACATTTTAAATGTATGACTCCTTTTCAAGGTAATTGGAAAACTGGAAAATTCTTTATGTTTATAATTGGTTCCAGAAATCAAAAGCAATAAGTTACATAGACAATTACGGGTTGGTTGATAAATAACACAAATAAATAATTGACAATACTGAAATATGGAAAGAGCATATGCAAAACCGATTTTAAAAATAAAAATAACATTATTTTTGGTATTCAGATTTGAGAATGACAAGCTTTACCTCTTTGCACACAAAAAAAAGCCCACAAAGGCTGTCTAAGTTGCAAGTCAAGGGTTGTCTGAGTTCACTGGTATGAATATAAACCAATAAATCTACTTTAAAATTAGCAAAGCAAAACAACCATGACAGAACTGCCCATCATCGCAGCAATAAAACAGACTTGGGCTCTTTAATCTTCATCTGGTCAACAAAAGCTATACCACAGTTGCTGCACCTTCATTAAATATGCATAAGAATTTTGTAGACCCCTTGTCCACTCATTAAGGAATCACTAACTGGTTGACAGAGACAAATTTACTGTCAAAATATAATATCATCCACAAAGTAGTGGTCAGTCCACTAGTTAAAAGGTTGAATTGGGGACATTTAAGGAACTTTGATACGCTTTTAGCCATTAAAGTCAAGGATGTTCAAATCAGCTCTTCAGAGGGCCTTTAAGGAGGTCAAATGGGTCTGTTAATGATAGCTCTTCAGATCAGGAGGTCCAAATGATTGTCCAACATACTAGTAAAACATGGCTAACTACATAAATGCAGACTGTACCATGTTTTCATCTTGAAATAGGAGAGCATTGAAGGGCAGGCTTGATTCACAGTCAACATGTTTCAATGGCTGTCCACCCAATATGGCAATTTTCTCCTCATGTGATAACTATCAATATATATTGTTAAAGAAAGACAGATGGTCCAGAAAGTACACATTAGCAGAAGAGGCTATACATGTTTGAACTGCTGGAGAACATTGAATAATTGAAAAGAAATGTTATACAATTCAGAGTTTGAAATTGCCTATAAAACACTCGCAATATTTTTTTTTTTTTTATTTGTATTTTTGTGTCAAAATGACACACCTACATTTGTTTTCAGGTGGACTGATGAATATATAACCCAGAAATGTGACTGTACCAGCGTTTTATTTTATTTTGTAACTTTCCAAGAATAACAATGTATTTTCTTTCTGTATAACACAAAACAAGCTAGTTCTACTACTGACCACTGATATTTCACAAATTTAAACAATTATGTGCCTTTTTCACTTGCAAAAATTTGATAAAAATAACTGTCATTTTCAAATTTTGACTCGCATTTACGACTTTGCAAGTCCAAATTCCATCCCTGCAATTGTTGATTTCCTGCAAAAAGATTGTTTGATATTTCATCCCAATGTGTAGTAATTGTCCACTAATTGATTCAAAGGTGGTAATCGATTTGTGAGCATTCCAAAGTTGGCATACTGCAATGTATCCATTAACAAGAGATGTTTGTAAAACATGTATGCCCCCCCCCCAACTTGCAGCCTTTGTTCATCACAGAAGTGTACTGTTTCTGAAAAATCTAAGCTGAGACATGTTAACCATTACCTTGATAGGATTTGTCTTCTCTGCAACAGCATTCTTACTATCAAATTGATGAATCAACCCAAGTATTCAGTAATTATCACTATGTAATAAATAGGTCATCTACTCAGACTGACCATTGTACCTTGTAAATTGATAGGTGTCTTCCATTCCTCCTGAGTAACCAGCATACCAACTTGGATGATCATAGGTCAAAGCGTATTCTACATATGCGGAAACAAAATGGTCTGCAGAGGAAATAGTTTTCATGTTACAAGCCTCTGTCACCTTGACCTTTGACCTGTTGACCTCAAAATTGATAGGCGTCTTCCTTTCCTCCCAAGTAACCAGCATACCAACTTAAATGACCGTTGGTCAAAGCGTTCTCTAGATATCGTGCGGAAAAGAATTTCATGTTGCAAGCCCATGTGACCTTGACCTTTGGCCTGTCGACCTCAAAATCAATAGGCGTCTTTCTTTCCTCCCAAGTAACCAGCATACCAACTTAAAAGTTCGTAGGTCAAAGCGTTCTCTAGATATCGTGCGGAAACAAAATGGTCTATGGACAGACCAACCGTCCAACCGACCGACCGACGGACAGGTGCAAAGCAATATACCCCCACTTCTTGGAAGGGGGGCATAATTATGATTTTTATGAGTTTTCTGGAAAAAGAGGACAGGTGTCTAATAGTTTAATAGCGCCAAGTACGAAGACCTGTATACTATGTGTTATAATCATTGCACTAACTGCAATGTTGCTTCAGTTTTTGATTGAAAACATGTCAAATTGATCTTTGTCATACTGCAAACCTGTCAATCAAAGATCAATTTGTCACGTTTTCAAGAAATATCAGCGATGATGACACATTTGTTACAATGACATAGAACATATGGGATGTTCGTTCATATTTTGCGCTATAAAACTATTACATATGTCTCATGTTTTTCTGATATTCAATGAAAATCATTAATGAATTGATACAGCACAGTATGACAACTTTGGAACTGCAGTATGCAGTCTTCAGGCTAACCAACAGCCAAACAGCCCAGGCCTAGTGAAATGTAATTCGGGCTAGTAGAAATTCTGTAACGTATAAAGTTGGGCTATTTCAATTTTCATCCGTTTACTATGACTGCATAATGATTTGGGCTAGTGGATTAAGTAATCGTCCGGAAATCATGTTTTTAGGGAATTTTAAGTCGAAAAGGGGCCATAACTCTGTAAAAATTTAGTGGTTTGTAACCAACATCGAACTTGACCTGTATTCTATCATGTTACACATGTGTGCCAAAAATTATTTGAAATATGTCAAGCCTTTCTTGAGTTATCATCCGGAAACCAACAGACTGACGGACCAACAAGCTCACTCCTATATACCCCACAAACAAAGTGGGGGTAAAGAAATACAAAAGTCTTTGGATGCTCATGATTATATTTAATATAAGTATTCATATAATGTTGATACGTGAGTATACATTGGCATCTTGGGCACACCTGAAAGAAATTCTGTCCATTGGCTTAGAGTTCTTATATTCATGTCTTAATATGATTTAAACACTGGCATCTTTATGACACTTAAAATTTACAACGTCTTTGACTTCCAGTTTAATATATTCCACTGTATAAAGTGCTATATGATCCGCATAAGAGTAAATTATCATATATTATCATACATAACATTAATTATAACAGTTCACTGATTTCTAACAGCAATATACACTGTCTGTTACACATGTTTTTTTTAAGTCACACAAATATAAGAGTAAACATGTTAAATAGCCAGAATAAAACCAAAAGAACCAACTTTATCAAAACAAGGTGCAGTTCAACATCATATCGTTTTTGTTCTGCTGAACAAATAATTATGATGAACAGTAGTCTGCAATTTATGCTACACTATAAATCTATATCTTAATTTGACATGTACCATAGTATCAAAAGTGGGCATTCATGGTATGTTTGCAAAAACAGTTGCCATAGAAGACTTATATAAAAACACACTTGAAGAGCATTTTATACATGTATTTAAATCCTGCAAAGATTGCATAACAAACTCAGAACTGCCTTATCAAATAGCACACTAATTTCTTCTAAAGGACTGGCTTTTGATTCAATTTCGGAGCTTTGGAATTTTGCAACATTAAAAGCAATGGTGTCACAAAAGCTGGCCCATTTTACAGTTTTATCAAATTTACCTGATAAATTTACCACTGGGTAAATCACTCAGAGGCCTGCCATAGGTGATCAAGCTTACGCTAGCAAGCCAGCCTGCAAGAGTATTTACATAGCCATTGTCACATTCCCGATAATCTGCTCTCATCTTTACTCAAGTGGGACCCATTTCCTGTGCGGATGACATTTATTAATATTTATAAAAATTAATACACCTAGTGCCACAGTTGACAAATTGCTATAAATTTTATTACTATGCCCCAAATTGTGGTCTTTGAAAGCAAACAGGTTGTTTTCCTAAAGTAATAGCTACCTGTCAAGAAAAGACCTCCCCAGATGTCCACCAGTGGTGGACAAGGGACAGTAGAGTATGGTAGCCTTGCTGAACATGCTGATTACCATGTCTGTAGTGTTGCTGCCACCATTGTTACCTTGACAACTGGCGTTTTATTGACCACATAGCTATAGAGAGGCATACTAAACAGATTTTTTTTTCCTTGAAACAGAAAATACTATAAAAGTGGAAAGTGCCATCATGGGTCAGCCTGTGCTGACTTCACAGACTGATCCAGGACGACACTTTACGCGCATGCACTTATAAGTCCTGTTTTTCCACTACACGCTTCATATCTTTTTTTAAGTGCAAATTGAAAAAGAAAGGACTCAACAAGACTGTCATACTTGATAACTGAGTGGTGAGAATATCTAACAATTATTAGATTGTCAGAACAAGAGTACATGAACAGTTGTTAAAATGTTGAAGAAGACACAAAGTTCACCCAGAAAAAGCAATGCCAAAAAACACTACAAATACCAGTAAATACTAATAGTAAATACTAAGAGAAGCACTCTGTGTCTGGAATCCCATAGAAATGGCAGGTGAATAAACACAGGCACTTTATGGACCAGGGTATTGTTATGTATATCTGTCTGTTTAGATAATGCATTTTCTAACATTTCCGTTATCTGATTCATAATATGTCTGCTTGTTAATTTGAAAATATTGGTCAGTTTACGTTGCATGTGCATAGCTAGACTGGTTCTCAACCATTATACAGATTTACCAGTTTCAACCATTCTGCAATAAAAATCTAACACAAATGTTACCTAATATCGTGATACTCAGAAAAACAGCAACAAAAACTATTATGTTTTAAATTAATTTAACATGACCATGACTTTACGTTTAATATTACCTGACGGTCTGGTACCCAACGTTGTTTGTCATATAGACTTCTTTGAAAATGCACATATTCGATATCAGATTTCAGCTCAAAGAACATTAAAATGCATATGTTTTCTGGACAAAAAATGAAAAATTTATTTAGCTTGACTCCATAAAAGAAGCAACACTCAGGTTACATTTTCTCTACTGACAGGCAAGTAATACTTGTTTTCACCTAATTTTTTTTTGCAGAAGTGGCTCATTTCACATCCTGTGCTATTAGCACCTGTAGATGTATCAGATACAATTGCTACCCCAAACAATCCACATTATTTTGCAATTTTCATGACATTGTAATTTTTTGTGACAAGGGAGCAGTTATTTTTCAACCAGAAACTCTCCCACAGGAAGACTGTATCACATGACAAAATCAACAATCACTCATAACAATAACTTTCTTCTTTGGCCTGGAGTCTCCACCACTTGTATTTTGTGGAGTCAATGGGGACAATTGAGTTGAATAATTGTGATGCTGATACGCCCCAATCAAAGTCCCATTAACACATATGATCTGTATGATTTGATTTGGGTGAAATACTGAGATGGAAACGATTGATAGGGTGTTTGGTTTTATGCCCTTCGGAAACAGGTGTATGTTCTGAAAAGACAAATTTGTGTTGCATTCAATCAATAGCAGTGAGCATTCACATATAATTTTTTTTTTTTATTTGAATCAAATGATTTCCCTTATCACTGAGAAGTGGATATTCCTCAGCATGTCTTAGACAATGCAAATCAAACCAGTGGACCAATGGAAAACAGTTAATTTGCAGGGCCCGGCTAGCTCAGATGGTAGAGCACTGGACTGTCAATCCGGAGATCGTGAGTTCGAACCCCAACCCGGCCACATAACTTGGTCATGAAATTATTTCTACGGCCACTCTCCTCTTACCTGTGATTCAGGTAGGGCAGTTGTCAGTGCATTAGTATGTGCACTAAGTACTGGTAAACCACTTAGATCGACTAAGCATGCCCAGGAAAAGTGTGTAGGTTAACTGACTGCCGTGATATGACTGAAATACTGTTAAAAACTGCAAAAAGTCCAAACAAACAAAACAAACAAAGTAAATAATTACTTTATACGCCTTTCCTGATACAACCTATGAATTGCCTTATAAGGAAAATACAACAGGTCATAGGTTTGAAAATGATCTTGCAAAACAAGAACAAACAGAAAAAGAAAGAAAAGAAAACATAAACAACATAGGAAGAAAACAACAGGAAACATTTATTTTGTACAACAACTTTTTTTTCAAGTTTATGAAATGCAATGATTTATAAACAGACTATGAGGAAAACAAATGCTGGATACACACATCTATTGTTCTAATGTTCAGACATTGATTTATGTTCAGACATTGTTTTCCAACAAAAGGACCATGCAGGCAGGCACACTGTCTGCCAGTGGTAATGAAGCATGTTCAAAGAGGATTTCAATGCGCTTTCCTACTATCTGCTTCATCATAGACCATAGATGAAAATAGGCCTTTATTTTTCTCCAAACAATACACCCACTGTCTTCACCTCCTAAACCAGAGAATTAGGGAGAGGTAACTGATTAGTTAAACTGGCTAGAAATAATAAAGATAAGCTTCTCTTCCTGATGTTAAAACTGATTTGGACTTTGTTGTATTTGTGATTTAACTGCTTGAAAGGACAAACTTGTAAACAAGGCAGTGAATGAACTTGGGCTCTTGTCTGGGGAGTATTTCACATTTCCTGTACAGGATGGAGTTTGTAAACAATTTTTCTTTGAATTTTCTTTGAAGGCTGAACTTCACTGCTTTTTACCTTATTAAATTGTCTAAAAGTATCAATTCTAAGAATCTAGCTGGCACAGACATATTTTCATGTTGAACAAAGTTTGTGAATGCTGAAACAAAGGTCTCCACTGGCCATTGAAACAAGCAAAATGTCTAGTTTTTACAACAAAAACTTACTAATTTAGCTCCATTGTATAATTTAGGCGTAATATACCATTTCCTTATCACCAAGACAGTTCTTGAAAACAAAAAAAAAAGAGCTTGCCTTGACCAATCTGCATTCCTCCTGGAAAACCACAACAAACTGGTGACAAAAATGTAACATTCACATTCTTGATAGACAAAAGACAGGAATAATTACAGTGAGGTTACTTAAGGAATGAACTCAAAATCGGTAACACATGATGGAAAACAAGAAAAGAAATTAATATGCATGAGGCATGAAAGAGAATGTTTTTCTTGTAAGAACTAGACTAAGTATTCTTTCAGCATGGTCTTTCATTTCATCAATTTTATTTTTAACTGCAATCCAATACAACAGTCGTCACAGTAATGAGATAATATCCCGGGTAATGTGAGTCCACAAAGGATTATCACGAATGAGTCCTCACTGGGAATGCAGGCACACAGAGCTGTCTTCAGTTACATGTACCAAACTCTGATAAAGGACACACACAGTTACTCTTTTGCATCGTTATTGGGCAATTTTTAAGTAACTTGTAACAAATGAGGTGTGTCGTAGGAAATCCTGGTTTGATGCATTTGCGTAAAGAGCCCTCCCCAATCAGCCCGTGCAGTCCGCACAGGCTAATCCAGGATGACACTTTCTGCATTTATGGTATTTTCTGTTTCGAGACAGTCTCTTCGAAACATAAATCCACTGTAGGCGGAAAGTGTCATCCCGGATTAGCCTGTGATGCATTAAAAAAGCCCGGTTTTCCCACGACAATTTTTTTTTTTTCATTTAGTAATTGCAGTGGTGTAGTGGACATGGTGTCCAGCTGGCAATCGGTGGATTGTGAGTTTGTTTGTTTGGATTTTTCGCAGTTTTTAACAATATTTCAGTGATATCATGGCGGTCAATTAACCTACTCACACTTTTCCTGGGCAAGCTTAGCTGATCTAAGCGGTTTACCAGTATTACGTGCACATACTTATGCCAGTAACTGACAACTACCCTACTTGAATCATGTGATAGAGGGAGAATAGCCACAGAAATAATTTCATGACCAATCCCCACACAAGATATGTGGCCGGGCTGGGGTTCGAACTCACAATCCCCAGATTGTCAGTCCAGCGCTCTACCAACTGAGCTAGCCGGGCCTGGTGGATTGAGAGTGTGATCCCTCACTCAGGGTCAAGGAGGAATCAAGCAATCTTTCTCAGACACCAAGTACTGGTTCTACCTAAGGACACAGGCTCTTTGTCTCTCGATAATTCTCTGGTTTTTTTTACATAACCAAATAGGTTTAAATTGATTTGTTTTCATTTCAATGTAAATTAAGAACATAATTTTTATGAGGGGTATATTCTTACAGAATTTACATTACTGTTACAAATTTGTACACATTTTGTATTTTAATAACTCATTCTGTTCATTTATATTTACATAACAGCTGTGGTCCTGAAGTATCAGCGAGACCAGGTTAACATAAACTATTGTCAAATTAGTCTTCAATAGCTTTTAAATAGAATAAGTACTACATCAAAGAGGCATAAGGGCTTGTAATACATAAATGTTGACCATAATTTTTTGTGCTTGTATTGAAGAAAGAAAACAAAACAACAACAACAAAAACAACACGCAATACCTGAAAAAATTCTGCAGACGGCATTGTCACAAATCAAGGCGCAATTCAACCTTTATAGTGAAGACGCTATGTCTGTGAACGTAACTGTGCATGAAGAACTGCCGAACGGAGTCAATGGAAAATTTCACTTCTTTGCAAGTCAGTCACTACGCAGAAAAAAGAAATACCTATTAGTTGGGTGTAATTAAATTTCTTTGGGTTTGATGTTTTTAATGACAGTTAAAATCACTGTAATTATTTTGTGTCTCAGTTTTTACTTTTTGTCGCCCGGCATTTGGTATTAATGCGTCTCACAATGAATATTTATAAATGAAATAAATAAGTGAGGTCATGAATAAGTGCCTTTTTTTCTGTGAGATAGGCGACACCTAGAAAATGCTTCTGATAGTTAAAGGGGCCTGTTAACAGGTTGACGAGTTGACAGATTTTTTGTCACAGATTCCAAAAATAAAAAATAAAGAAGCAAAATAACACTACGGACATAGAAATATACTGTCAATACCATTTTGTTAATGAGTAATCATCAGTTGAAATTGATAAAATTATAGTGTTTGTAACGCTAAACGATATAATACTTTGGAGTGTTTCTGTTGTTTTCATTAAAATCGTTGACAAAACATGGATCACTTATATAAAGTAACAAATCCAGTGGTAAATGTTTTAATCGGAATGGCCGAATGGTTAAGGCAACAGCTTTTTGATTCGGAGGTCTGGGGTTCAAACCCTGGTGGGAGCAACATTTTGTCTTTTTTTTTTTTTGGATCATTTTCTTGTTATAATACTCGATCTCTTTTAGTCCAATGTTTAAATCTGTCAAGTTAAAACATTTAATGGCATACTTCAAAACATGCAAAATCTGTGAACAAGTCCTGTTAAGACATAGCCTCCAGATCTTTTTGTTTTACAAATGATGTTTTTCTAAGAAAAAAAAGACTTTAGAAAAACATATGGGAAACATGAAGGATTTGTTTTGTTATGATCAAATGGAATGTTGAATAAATACATTGTATAAAATAAAGCACTAAAACTATGTTACACTAAGCTGCAAGTAAATGCTTAACAGGGAAACAGGGAAACAAACTATCTGTGCCATGTAGCCTCTTTTCCTGTATATTCTGCCACTTTTTTAGAGAGCTAAGCTGCTTTTATACACTAAATGAGCACAATTTCAACACCAGTGAGACCTTTACCTACACATTTAAGGTCTCTCCTGCTAAATAAAGGCCAGATACAGTAGAGATCAGCCATTCACTTAGTTACTAACCAATTCTAGGAAGGCACCCTAGCAACCATGAGTTTGTCAGATGTTTCCTATCATTTGGTTCAGTCTTCATTTTCATAAGAAAACACACACATAAAAATACAATTTTTATATAATTCATTAGAAGCATTGTTTATTAGACTAAAACACACTAGCATACTGTTTGAAAATGAATGTTTACACAATTCTTGGCTTATGCACTAAGTGTGTACCAATTTTTAGGAATTTCTATTAAAAATCTTAATTTTCTCAGACAAAATCTAAAATACACAATTTTTAAAATCAAAAACAATATTATGTGATAGAATTGTCTCAATACAGATAACTAACACAAGTTTTATAAGAAATAATAGTTACTTTCCATTATATAGGAATGAATCTATAGGAAAGAAGGATAATACAAAGGTGGACAACAGTTAGTGGCACACAGACAGATAGATGATCTGGAGTTAGAGGGGGCAGGATTTTGTATTAGAGGGGGCGGAAATATTAAGTAGTTGCCAACAAACTGCTGGTCGTCTCGTACATGTTAGGGTACATATATTGAAACAATGCAATATAGTTAAAATGGAATAATTTAATGAGAATACCACAGAACGGGTTAGATAATTGCAAAATAGTAATTGAAAAACACATCATTGATAACAAAATGCACATGTTAAAGTTATTGTCAGGTTTAAAGAAATCTAATCTTGGACAATTTCAGAGGGGTGTATGCCACCCCACTATAAATCCTTCTATGGCACACAAAAATAAACTGATTTCAATACAGTTTTTGTGGATTCAGTGGAAACCACCGACCAGACCCAAACAGATTACATGCTTGAAGTAAAAAAGTATTTAATCTAGCTGCAAATTGCAACAAATTAAGGTCAATACATACTGCATGTGCCTTCATGATTTAAATACTGGACTCCGGAGGTAATTTTTGGAGTTGGTAATTCGCTGTAATCAAATTGGGTAAAGTAGACATTTATCCATAGGGAAGAGTCCTTAATATATAGCTCAGACAAACTGACCTGGGCTGGTATTCACAAAGCTCCTAAGGGAAATCTTAACTTAAGTTGTACTTAAGTGGAAATTTCAGATCAAATTTTCTATGTGAAATCCGATGATTTATGTACAAAGAAGGCTGCAATACTAAACATATAAGCAATATTTACAAGTTTACAACATTTTAATGTTAAAAGTCCTATACATGAAACAGCCAGGGACTAAAGGAATTTTATGAATTTAAGGAATTTACTTAAGTTTTCCCTAAGGAGCTTTGTGAATACGGGCCCTGAGATATTTGCACTCTATTAGCATAATTTCATGATTTCATCATAGTGGAATGTGCTTACATCGCTTCAACACGATTTCATTAAGGAAACAAATACATGAGGCGTGTCGTAGGAAACCCAGGATGGCAGTTTCCGCTTTAATGGTATTTTCTGTTTCGAAAAAGTCTCTTATAAACATACATCCACTGTAAGCAGAAAGTGCCATCCCGGATTAGCCTGTGCAGACTGCACAGGCTGATCCGGGACGACACTTTACGCACTTGCATTTAGCCTGGTTTTTCCAAGAAACGCCTCATATTTATCATATTTGGTTTGTAATATATTCACGCGTAAAGGTCAGAGTCTTGTAAGTTTTAACTATTTATTTTAGCTTGATTGTATTGAAAACCATAGGCTTATTGAGACACTTCCGAGTCCAGTCCCTTGTATTTTGTAAAAGATCCTTCCAACACTCCCCGAGTAGGAATCAAACTCATGATCTTCGAATGGCATGGCAGAAACAATATCTATCACACAACAGCAAAACCTCAATGTCAGGTTAATTGGGCTCTCCTATACCACACTGGGCTGGTATCCACAAAGCTCCTAAGGGAAATCTTAACTAAGTTTGTACTTAAATGAAAATTTCAGATCATATTTTCTATGTGAAATCTAATTACTTCTGTTAGCAAAACTGTAAAATATGAATTATATAAGCTATATTAACTATTGTGAAGCATTTTAATGTAAAAAGACATATATGCAAAACCTCCAGAGACTTAAGGAATTTTATGAATTTAAGAAATTTACTTAAACTTTGTGAACACAGGCCCTGGCTAGGAAAAATGAAAAGGGTTCTCACGAATGTAACGCACGACCTCCTGGTAAAAATGGCCGATAAGGTAAACAAGAAATGTCTTTAAAAAAGAAAATCGGCGTTAAAATTAATATTGAGATGTCATTTTTTGCCCTAAATATAATACAAGAGGACCAAGATGATCGGTTACGTGACTTCTCGGACCCCATCACGACAAATTACTGAGTTTAGCGTTGTTATGTAATATCCTGACAAAATCTTTCTATTGATGTCGTACTAACATTAGTAAGTTTTGAAATACAACGAGCGTGACTCCAATTGATTATATTACGCATGGCCTCCAGAACAAGAATACAATGATAGCTTACTAACAAAACAAATCGCAAAAAATACTATAAAACTGACCATACAGATTGTTTTTAATCAACGCTAAACTCAGTAATTTGTCGTGATAGACTGTTGGAAAGTGCGTGTCTGAGTGCAAATTACGTCAATTTTTACTTGTTGTGATCACGTTTTCCTTTACACGTAAAACTGTATCAAGCATAACTTTTACAATTGTATGCTCTGTTCTTAACTTTTACAATTGTATGCTCTGTTCTTTAGATACCGTTCCCCTTAATGACACTATGAAATCGTACTTAAATACGTTTGACCATACTCGTTTTTAAAACATATCAAATATGAACAAAATATCTATCTTTATTTTCAAAATACAAAATCTGTGAAATCTCACTTCTGTTAACAAATGACAGCACTCTGAACAGGTCAACCATAACGATCTCCCATTAAAAAACAAGCATCTTTCGATACCGTTTCTTGTCTTTGTTTGGGTTATGATGCCATCCAAGGCTTGGGCACGCGCTATTGTTCTTTACAAACTTATAGAGCAATCTATTTTAATCTCAATTTTAGTGAAATACTTTTCAGTTGAAGTTCGAAAAAATCAATCGAATATCGAAGGACAATGGGTGCTAGCACTGCTGTTAAACACAATACCAGAATATGAAAGTAGCGCATTTAAAGAGTGATTATTTTGCCAATTTAACATGATTTTTTGGCTTGTATTTACTGAAAGACGATGCCTGCAGAGAAGCATATATTTCCAGATTGTCAGGATACCGAACACGTTGTTATTCTATAGTATCTTGTGAAAAAACGGTATCTAAGATAGAACGGTATCTGAAGAATAAGGGATATATATTTTCCAATTTTAATCCTTAAAGCGTATTCGGAACACATGTGGCGAAACGTAAGGCCAGTCGTTTGAAAATAGTTTATGCAAAAACTGATAAATATACAAATATTGAATACACACATTTTAAATTGTTACATTAAACTGCAGATACGCTATATCACGATCTGTTATATCGCGATGTCCAATATATCGTGAATCGGCCGTGGATCCCCAATTTTTTTCATGTACTTCAATATTTTCCTATTACCAAATGCTCATAAATAAATCCAGTTTGATCCGGATTTTCGTGCCTTCACGGCGTCTCTTTTATTCACACTCTTGTAGTGCGACAAACAATACGCCGACTCGCTCAACATCAAAGTGTAACAGTTTGACGTCATCAGCTTACAGCGCGCGTGCCACCCATGACAACGTCCATTCACTGCTGTCGCTCTATTTAGCACCCGAATTACACGCAGTCCACGTGGAGGGTGTATACAGTAACTGTATGTCATAAATCAATACTGAGCTATCTGAATGACAATAATGTAATCGATATGGCTTAACTGTTTCTTTTTTGTTTCAGGAGAAATGCTAACCGCATATTGTTGGCGATATAGACACCTAATTGTGTTGCTGTGTACAACGAAACTTTTATACAAAAGTAAAGATCTCAATGTTCTCTGCGCTACAAAGTTTTTATATGGCGATCAATACACCCACGCTTTCCATGCGGACGACGTGACGTTGTACATGATTGTCAGCAATTGTTCGCGTGCTTTTTGTAACAAAACAAAGTGTTTACACGAAATACATGTGTGTTGTACTTGTTAATAGAATGTATGTTGACTTCACGTGAATAGTGAAATTCGGATAGGCGTTTCGGACTTAATATTTTTATACGCGATATGAAATTTATTAAACGGAATTTATGGAATAATATTATATTTTCATATACAAATTGAATATTTTACATATGTATTTAATACATAATGGATGTTAACTACATTGAAAAGGGTGAGTTATTTACTTAATAACATTCATGTTTGAGATCGGGGAAAAACAGGCTAGTGTATACATGTATATCTACTGAATGGCCTGGCAAGTTATATCGCGATCCGGATATATCGCGATCGCGATCCGTGGACCCCGCGAATCGCGATATAATGGAGTTACAGTGTATCGGCCATTTTTACCGGGAGTTTGTGCGTTACGTTAGCGAGAAACCGTTAGTTAAACTGGAGGCCGGTTGTTTTCTCACCATTGTGTTACTACTCCCATCTACAGAAGGTGAAACAACTGCTGGGCTGTGCTGTAGATAATGGGAATTCTATAATGACAGAAACAAGATTGCAATGTATCAGCAATTTAAGGTATTCTGTTCCCTTATTTGTGACAACTATATAACTTGTCATGTTACTTTGTCAAAGAAGAATGTGATAGAGGTTTTCATTAAAAGATAAAGCATTTTGAACTCCCTGTATTCATTTTTCAATACAATTCAGATAAAATCATGTCATGAAAACTGCCAAACGACCTCATTTAACCAGTATTAATGAAGAAGACTTAAATAAAGTAACCAGCGCTTAAAACGAAATGAAACCTGTCCCACAGCAAATAAGATCATGAAATGTAGGCGGATAACTTCTATCCCATATTGCAATCACTGGGACCATTCTTAAAATTTAACAAGATTTGCCACTGACACTTGCTGCCCGATATACTCAACAAGTGACAGCTTTTGTCACAGTCGCAACAAATCCGATCGACCCAGGGATATGTTGATATATTTTCAACAGCTTCAATAGATTAGTATCGCTTGTTTTTGTTTTCCATCTTTAACTTCCCCCCCATGTCTTTCCACAATTTACAAAACTCAGTCAAAGAAAAGCACAAAGAAATTCATCCTAAATCTTCTAGATCTTTTTCAACAGCAAAGAAGGTTAACCATTGTTTACTAAGTTGAATAACACACTTTTAAAGCCGAAAAAGGACAAAAGACTTTGCAACGGTCTTATATCAACCAAGCGCACAATTTAAGTACAGACTGAGATTATATCCATTTAGAACTTTATGAATAGTTTCAATATCCCGGGTAACACTTTTAAAGGATTTAAAATTTTCAACAGCCTTTATTTCTACGACCGTTATAAAGAGGAGCGAAGAGAGCCAAGTGATAGAGTTTCAAACAAATTGAATATAATATGTAAATGCATAATTTTCTCCCTGCCTGTTTTTTGTAGAATTTCATGCAAATTACATCTTCCTTCAAAACTCTTGATGTACTACTAGGTTACAGTATATTTAGTTTCACAAATTCTGATGTCTGAAGTGAAACTATGCTGGCTGTATGTTATTTGTGAAACTGATAACGGGGGATAATGGGCATGCAAGGTCCGCAGACTCCTGCACACTGTGCAACCATCCACACAACAGAAAGACCACATAGACGATCACATGTACATCACCACACTGGGTCATCATTTATGCTCTAAATCCTACATCACCACACTGGGTCATCATTTATGCTCTAAATCCTACATCACCACACTGGGTCATCATTTATGCTCTAAATCCTACAACATAAGCACAAGAATGATTTAAAAGTCAATGATGATCACATTGTACATAACTATGCTGATGACAACATTGTACATAACTATGCTGATGATTACAATGTACATAACCACGCTGATGATCACATTGTACATAACCACGCTGATGATCACATTGTACATAACCACGCTGATGATCACATTGTACATAACCATGCTGATGATTACATTGTACATAACCACGCTGATGATTACAATGTACATAACCACGCTGATGATCACATTGTACATAACCACGCTGATGATCACATTGTACATAACCATGCTGATGATTACATTGTACATAACCACGCTGATGATTACAATGTACATAACCACGCTCATGATCACATTGTACATAACCACGCTGATGATCACATTGTACATAACCATGCTGATGATCACATTGTACATAACCACGCTGATGATTACAATGTACATAACCACGCTGATGATTACAATGTACATAACCACGCTGATGATCACATTGTACATAACCACGCTGATGATCACATTGTACATAACCACGCTGATGATCACACTGCACATAACCACGCTGATGATCACATTGTACATAACAACGCTGATGATCACATTGTACATAACCACGCGACAATCATGTATGCTCTAAATCCTATTGTATCAGCACAATAATGTTTTAAAGGTCGACCATGTTTAGCAGCTGATGTCAGCACTGATGTGCAATATCTGCCTATGACACTGGCATGACTTGCTCTCATCCACTCTCCATTATACCCAACTCATAGTGTCATGTTTTCGTCGCCTCATTTAGCTACGCTGTGCAACTTGGCAGGTAGTTAGTAGGTCAACGTGGCCGTAACACGCCTCAACGTGGCCTAAGTAGTTCAACGTAAACGACAAATCTGAATTTTGAACATGTTTAAAATACTGCTAAGTAATACCACAACATTCTTAAACGTAGTGGTACACATGGCACAACGTAGGACAATGTGGCCGTTACGTAGAACAACGTGAACAAGAGAGTTCTGTCAATTGTTATGTTATGCTGTGTTATTCGCTACATAAAACTGTTACGCTTAGCTATGCTATGTACTGCATTCTTCTATGCAATGCTACGTAATGACATGTTGTGGTACATTGTCAAATGCAACAGTAGCATAGCAATGGTGCAATAACTATGTAGTACATTGATGACAACTTCGCAGAATGTGAGTGTCAAATACTCACTTAAACGGCGCATAATATTGTGAACCTATGACTTGGGTATTAAGGCAGAACTACCCTAATGGAACAAGACCGACTCTGAACCTATGACTGAGTATTAAGGCAGAATTACCCTAATGGAACAAGGACGACTCTGAACCTATGACTGGGGTATTAAGGCAGAACTACCCTAATGGAACAAGACCGACTCTGAACCTATGACTGGGGTATTAAGGCAGAACTACCCTAATGGAACAAGACCAACTCTGAACCTATGACTGGGGTATTAAGGCAGAACTACCCTAATGGAACAAGACCGACTCTGAACCTATGACTGGGGTATTAAGGCAGAACTACCCTAAAGGAACAAGACCGACTCTGAACCTATGACTGGGATATTAAGGCAGAACTACCCTAATGGAACAAGGACGACTCTGAACCTATGACTTGGGTATTAAGGCAGAACTACCCTAATGGAACAAGGACGACTCTGAACCTATGACTGGGGTATTAAGGCAGAACTACCCTAATGGAACAAGAACGACTCTGAACCTATGACTGGGGTATTAATGCAGAACTACCCTAATGGAACAAGGACGACTCTGAACCTATGACTGGGGTATTAAGGCAGAACTACCCTAATGGAACAATACCGACTCTGAACCTATGACTGGGGTATTAAGGCAGAACTACCCTAATGGAACAAGGACGACTCTGAACCTATGACTGGGGTATTAAGGCAGAACTACCCTAATGGAACAAGAACGATTCTAAACCTCTAGTCTTGTTTCTGACTTAGTTATATTGTCCTGTAACTTGACCATTATCAATTAGTTGGAAAAAGAAACCCACTGACATTCAGCACAGGGCACTGGTACAACGTTCACAAAACATTTTAATGCAAATGAATATATATTATATATAAGTCTAATAGTTTATTGCAATTTCAAACATTATTAATAATTTATTATTGTAACTACACATACAAAGAATAGCATGGCAGTTTTAAAGAAATTATCGACTTTCAAAGTAAGCTGATTGTCAAAATCTATAAGCAGTTTAGATTTAAAATACAAAATTTAAGAAGATTTGTGAACACTGACCCTAGTTTTGCCTATAAATTCACCAGGCCTCAAGTTGACAATGCAACAAGCATCCGAGTATCCCATTAGCAGTGCTAATAGGCTGGAGTCTGCACTCCCATTTTTTGTCAATTAAAAGTGAAAGGGAAGGGATCCCAAGGCATTAAGGGATTACAATTTTCTGCTTCAAGTCTTACCAAGAATAGCTGTTTAGAATGTTATAACAGATTATAAGAGATCACATAAGAATAACGAGCCTTCAATGTGATGGCAAACTGACTCATTTTCCTTCTAAATGGAGAACTGCAATGTCCGCCAGGGGCAATCTCTAATAATCTGAAGTGCCCCTATTGCTGGCCATTCAATTTTCACAAGAACATTTTTATCCCAGTTTCTATTCTTACATGAATTAAATCACTTCACTTCGAACAACATGTTTTACTTTAGGATAAGCCCTATAAAATGACTGGAGGCAAACAATATGTCAATAATCTTTGACGACTGTCATTTTCTATTTTGTAAAGTCTTTGTGCTCGAAATTGGACTGGTCGCATATGTTTACGTATCTAGGTAACCAATAAAATTCACCTCAATAATAATCTTAAAGTAAAAAGGTAAACAGCCCTAAGATAGCTCTACAAGAGAGGGGTTATCTAAATAGCCCATACCAGGTTTAAATCTTTATGAAAACAACCAGATTTCACCTTGGCAGGGATGATTTTACTATCCCATCGCAAACCTGAAAAGAAATGGGTATTTATTTTTATAAGACTTTCAAATGAAACTGTGTGAAGCGTGTCATGGGAAAACCGGACTCAATGCATGTGCGTAAAGTGCCGTCCCGGATTAGCCTGTGCAGTCCGCACAGGCTTATCCAGGACGGCACTTTCCGCTTTTATGGTATTTTCTGTTTCAAGGAAGTCTCTTCTAAACATAAATCCACTGTCGGCAGAAAGTGCCGTCCTGGATTAGCCTGTGCAGACTGCACAGGCTAATCCGGGACGACACTATACGCATATGCATTAAGTCCGGTTTTCCCACGCCTCATATTAACCATACCTTATAAGGATAACAACATTCACTATTGGCCCGGCTAGCTCAGTTGGTAGAGCGCTGGACTGTCAATCCGGGGATCGTGAGTTCTAACCCCAGCCCGGCCACATCACTTGTGTGGGGATTGGTCATGAAATTATTTCTATGGTCATTCTCCTCCTACCTCTGATTCAAGTAGGGCAGTTGTCAGTTACTGGCATAGGTATGTGCACTAAGTACTGGTATGACTGAAAAACTGTTAAAAACGGCGAAAAATCCAAACAAACAAACAAACTCTTCATATATCTTAAACTATTTGTAACAAAACACTAATACCAAATGAAAGCTTTCAACATAGAATGTTGTAGAAATTTACATAAAACAGCTAGGCTTATTTATATTTTTCACACTTAAAAATATAATTAATAATATATTATTTGCTTACCGATTAGACTATTATATTTCTTTGGTCAATAAATTCCTTGGTAAGATAAGGTTTCCATGCATATCAATGGTGATTTATTTTCATGCATATTTTGTGACTTGATTTCAGACAATTTGTGTAATTTCATTCCAGACAGAAATCAAGATGCTGACAGTGTAGAAAGACTGTTGGCGACAAAAGAAACTAAAAGCTTGTGAATTATGAGTGCATTTCTGCTAAAAGGCGACATTTGTTTGAATGAAGTTCAATGTCCCACCTTTAAACTTTATAATTTGGCTTCTTATTCAATAGTATTCGACATCTTCAAGGGACTTGTTCACATATTTTCGCATTTTTTGTGTTCACATATTTTCGCATTTTTTGAAGTGTGCCATTAAATGTCATAACTTGATAGGTTTAAGCATAGGAACTAAAAAGCTCAAGTATAATAACAATAAAAGTATTAAGAAAAAAAAAGTTGGTCCAACCCGGGTTCGAACCCGGGCCTCCGGATTAAAAGGCTATCGATTTAACAACTCGACCATTCCGGCTTCTATGCTTCATTCTGCATTATTTACTCTAATAAGTTTTCCATGCGTTGTCAACAATTTGAATGAAAACAACAGAAACACTCCAAATTATTCCATCGTTTAGCATTACAAACGCTTTATAATTTTATCAATTTCAACTGTTGATTACTCATGAACGAAATGGTTTTTACATTACATTTCCAGGTCAGTAATGTTATTTTGCTCCCTTGCATACAGTGTTATTTTATTTTTGGAATCAGTGACAAAAAGTTGAAAAATTGTCAATTAGTCAATCTGTGAACAGGTCCCTTGAATGAAAACTAATTTGTAAGTAACAAAAAATTATTTTGTTCGAGCGACTTATCTTATGCAAACTGAATTATATACATGCCAGTTAACAAGTCGATCTGCAAGGGCCAGAATAACCGTTAAAGCGTAGTAGTTAGGCGCATCGATTGTTAGTGCTACTTAGCCAAAGATCTATAAATAAACATGTTTATTCATAGATATTTGTGTAGTCTACTGAGTCAAAATAGATCATAGTTACGATGAAAGCTCTCGATTGTCCATAGTACAGTTTAACATTAATAAATTACAGTAATTTGTTGTCAAAATATTCCGAATGAGAATTGGTAGCAAGAAAAAATACTTTTGCAACGAGTCAAAAATAACCGATGTAGTGCATTAATTTGGTGGCCTTATTCCAGGACACTCTGGTAAATATTTCAGTTACATACAAGTAAATAGCAAAAGTAGGGATGCCATTAGTGTAAAGTTAATTTGTTTTAAATTCACCTTTTTACAAACTGTAATTGTAATAAATCACATGATATACACATTATAATACACATTACATACATTATCTTAAATAATTAAAAGAAAACGAGTGTGAAATTTTGCTGTTTTGAAGAAGGACCCATTCTGGTTTCGATTCACTGACTAATTTAGCCTGCAAAGAAAAGAAGTAGTTTTCCGCGAAACCTGTTTTCGAAAATCCCCTCTCAATAGACCGTTGGCTTCCGCCAACAGTCTAAAAAATCATTTGTTTTCAGTCACAGGAGATATAAGAGTTCATGAGAGGCTTCATTTAGTTCCATAGAGCACAGTAGGTTTGACTGACTGCATCATGGTGTCAATAGACTTCATTCCAGAATGTGACTGACTGCATCATGGTGTCAATAGACTTCATTCCAGAATGTGACTGACTGCATCATGGTGTCAATAGACTTCATTCCAGAATGTGAATGCGACTGAATCCATACACAACTTATCTAAATATACAGTACATGTGAAACCTGCAAAGTTTGTGATATGTGATATATCATAAATATGATAAGTATGAACACTAATATGACCAAATATTCAAATAGCAATATTAATATTAATAAATCCTTTTTATTGATAGCAATTTATTGTAGACAAAAGAATGTGACATGCAATTGAAATTGTGTCTTTTAGTTCCCGTGCTGTATAAATAAAACATTTTCACATGAATAAATTAGTTCCAGTAAATAAAATAATTACGTCACATATTAATCGCGAAATTTTGAGTGAGCGTTGGACGCTATCTTTCGTGAATCCACTCAAATTTTCGTAATAATATTTCACAAATAGGGAACAAATGTTCGTCATGACAGCGCACATTTTACGGGTTTCGCATGGAGTGTAAAGTAGAAAGCGGACTAATGTGATCATCTAAATTCAAGCTGTATTCATACATGTGACTTCAATACAGACAGTTTCCCTATATTGGACCAAAAAATCAAAATTGAGAAAATTTTAAAATCAGAATATTCAGTACATGGATTCAGTATTGTTATTTCAATGAAGTCATTGGTCTTGTTACATGCAGGTCATATATACAATGCTGAAGGTGTCATTTATTCTTCATATGAGGTACGTCATGGGGCTTAACTGTGTGGAAAGTGTCGTCCCGGGTCAGCCTGTGCAGTCTGCACAGGCTTATTCAGGACGGCACATTCCACTTTTATGGTATTTTCTGTTTCAAGGAAGTCTCTTCTATACACAAATCCACTGTAGGCGGCAAGTGCCATCCTGGATTAGCCTGTGCAGTTATGCACATGCATTAAGCACAGTTTTCCCATGAATGATGACACGCCTCATATATAAAATGTCAGCCACCTGGGGACTATCAGAGGTTTCAAAAACATGCACAACTTCACTGAGCTGACCACTGGCTGCCAAACTGCCTTCCATCATAATTTTTCCAGGAATGACAAAAACGTAAACTATCATATTTACCTCACTGTAATGACATCGGTTATGATATACAACAAAAACATATGTCTGGCAATGCATTCCAATGTACAGGGAAAAAATGAGATTGGCAAGAATTTCATTCATAAATATTTGCTGGCAATCATCTCTGTAATAAACAACTCATTGCTTGGCCATTGTACATCCAGACACAATCAAGATCAGTCCAAATAATACTTTTTGTGTTACTATTTTTTTGCACACTTTTCGGAATTAAATTGCGGACAGATACTAAGGCATAAAAAAAAAATGTTTGTTTTAGGTTACCCGACCTACCCTTAAAAAATACCCCGACCCTAGAACATTTTATTGGGTTTGTCAGATTGATTTTTGTTTTATTTACCTTTTTGAATAATTAAATGTGTTTTTTTGATAAATACGTGTTTTGTTTTGATAATATCCATTTATAAACAATGTTTAAGGATATTACTGATATGTTTTGAATATTTATTAAAGTTTTAGAATCTTCAAGTTGACCATTTACCAAATTAAAAAACCAACAACAAAAACACTAAATCCCGACCTACCTACCCTAATTTTTTTGGGCATGTAACCTGAAACAAACAATTTTTTTTTACGCCTAATTGGCAATTAACACCCACTATCATTAAATGTTTCAATGGGAAGGACAGTGGTTTTTACAGGTTTCTTGACTATTGTTTTGTCAGTTTAATCTTGTGAAATATTTGCAGCACAATTTTGCATGACAATAAGCAAGTGTTTAAATGTACAATGGCTTCAATATACAGTCTCGCTTAATAAATTAATGCCTCCAACAATAAACATCAACTATAATTACTGATAACAGTACCACCAACCGCTTCCCTCGTTTCCAATCTTTACGACTTTAAAACATTGCAGATGCTATGTTTTCTGACAGATTTCGTTGACTATTCCAACACTATAAAAGATAAATATTATTAATTTTCCAAAAACAGATTAAATATGGTAAACCCTCAGTAGAGGGCAAGTGTTGGCTGCAAGGTGATTCAGGCTCTCTCGCATCCCTATTACATGTTCTCTCACCCTTGACAGAACCCTCTAAATGAATGAATGATACCAGAAGCTGTGTAGGTGCCCAGATTGAAGTTTGATTTTAATTTAAAAGGGAAGAAATGCCCATTAAGGCATAGTTGTGGTCAATTTATTTTCACTACAATGGTCAGCAAAAAGGAGGGAGGATATAAATGTAATCCTAAATCATGATTGGTCCATTCAAATCTGCTCCTCACTATTCTGCAGTAAATAGGTGCCAGCAGGGGATTGGTTTAAAGTAATTCATAAAATATTTTCCCACTAGCACAATAATTATCTCATGAAAAATGATGGAACATTCTAAAATAAAAGTTATATCAAGGCAGACACCCATTGCCATTTAATCACATAGTTTCTATTATAAAATCCAGCTGATGGGAGCTAGTACAATGTCAGAAGTTTTGCTGCAGTTTTCACAGTGAGCATTTGTAGTGGCAATTCTAATACTTTATCAATCTAATATTCAAATATCAATATTGCTTTTCGATGCCATCCCATGTTTAAACATACATAATAAACATTATATATATCTCAGTGATTGGTAAGACACGGGGTTGTATTCTAGAAGCATCTTAAGTAAAATTGTATCTTCAGTCTTAAAATTGGCCTTTTTATTTAGATTTTTTTTCCATGTACTTATTATTAACTACTATTTACTTTATTGAAATTGGCTTCACTAATGCATAATTATGCAGCTTTAACAAGACACTGTGTTCGAAGTCCAAAGTAGGTCAAGGTCAAGGTGAGGTTGAGTGATATGGGTGGATTAGGAATGGTCATAAGCAACAACAGGACGATCACTATTACATATGTAACGTGTTGTGGCAAAACCGGACTTAATGCATGTGCGTAAAGTGTCGTCCCGAAGTAGCCTATGCAGACTGCACAGGCTAGTCCGGGTTGACACTTTCCGCCTACAGTGGATTTATGTTTAGAATGGACTTCCTTGAAACAGAAAATATCATAAAAGTGGAAAGTGCCATCCTGGATTAGCCTGTGCAGACTGCACATGCTAATCTGGGACAACACTTAACGCACATGCATTAAGCCCAGTTTTCCCACAACACGCCTCATATATGCCTCTTGCATGAAAATGCTAGATGTATAAGTAAAAAGATTACCTTACATCAATCGTCAATATGTGAAAATAGTTAAAGGTCAACTTAATTAAAATTTTTCTAGAATATGGCCATAGATCTTCAGGGTGTATTGATAAACAGTTTCAATCAGGTAAAACAGGTCTCTCATTTCCAAAGAATCATAGGTTGTAAAAGGTGAAATTATTTTTGTTTATGGCCCTTTCGATAATTTTGACACTATACAGCTGACTGAAAAAGCGATAAAACAGTGATAAATATCATATTTATTTATACCATAATTGGTTTTCATGGTTACACAGTTAAAAGAGAAACTGTCATTTTATTTTGGTGTCCCATATCTCAACAACACTGAAGCTGTCGAAAATCTGATAAAAAGGACAACATATTTCGGGTTACTGAACCCCGAACAATAGCATCTACCCTGTCAATTGTATCAGCGTCCAGTACATTACTTATTAAAATGCTGACCTGTCCAGTACCGCACACATAAATACCCCGGATGACACCATGGGAACAACACATCAACAAAACAATTAATGTTAAAAGTGTGATAAGTATCAGAAATTTGTCCCAACACAATTGGTGGATATAATTATGAATGTCTATCTAAGCGTTAGTATCAACAATGAACAAGATGTCTGCCCATACAATTAGTCAGTGAAGTAAATAATGACGTTTCATGTTCAGATTTAATCAGAAAAAATGTGATTATATTTGTCATTTGACATTTTTCATTAATTATTTTGTAAATATCCAATTTAAATTCACTCCGTTGTTAATATCAAAATGTCAGTCACATGCAAAAAGGCACTATTCACATATCTCAATATAAGGCACGTCGTGGGAAAACCGGGCTTAATGCATGTGTGTAAAGTGTCATCCCAGATTAGCCTGTGCAGTCCGCACAGGCTAATCTGGGACGGCACTTTCCACTTTTATGGTATTTTTTGTTTCAATGAAGTCTCTTCTAAACATAAATCCACTGTAGGCGGAAAGTGTCGTACTGGATAAGCATGTACGGACTGTACAGGCTAATCCAGGACGACACTTTAGGTACATGCATTAAGTCCGGTTTTCCCACAACACGCCTCATATAGTTTTGTATTATATAATGGAAGGCAACATTATATTGAAGTTCACAATTCATACCAACAGTTATCCAGATATATTAGAATAAAAATTGTAACCTTCTATATTCTCCGTAGAATATCTAAATATTACATTCTGAATGTATTTTTAATAATTTCTGAATATAATTGTTATGATAATAACACAGAACAACAGCTTGTCTTAAGATAAGAAGATCTTACGCAACTTAAATAATGTGGGACCAGAAGAATTTTCAGACAGAAAAAAAACACAGACAAATGCTTCTTAAGACTTTAACTTCCTTGAAAGCCACTCCTGGGTTTCACAAAGTTGGATTTAAGCTACGAAAATAGAACCATTTTAATTTTTTTTTTTGCTGACATAAATTTTCATTGCAAGGTGTTTCACAGTGTGTTCCAGTTACCATAAACAAGATGACTCAAATTCTCAAAATTCACAAAAATTGAAGCTACAGGTGAAAACTGTTTAATTGGAGATATCTGCATACAACCACTTGAGGACTGTAAATCAGCTAATCGCAACGCATTATCCCGCACTCCAATTGAAATGCATAAATTCGTTGTCATAGATCTCATTTTCTGTTTTTAGGATGTGCAAATATTTTTCTTAATTTGAATACGCTTTTTTGGTGGAACACTAAAAATAGCTAGGTATCTGTGACAATATTGATTTTTGTGAGTGAATGGGTAAAGTGAACCATGTGACATGGGTTATCACTGTTTGTTCAGCTATAGGTGCCGATAAGGGGTTACCGGGTGGCCCTTTTTAAATATTCATAGTCGTCGCTTGATGTGTTGCCATGATTATCCAGTCATAAATCTTGTTGCGTTGGCTGCATATGTTTGTTACATTGGGGATGTCACGATCTGACAGCTGATTAAATTTTTTTTCTTGTGTTACATGTAGGATTTGAAAAATGCAAATTCCTTTAAACTTGCGTCCTATTGTTTGACACATGACATAATTATTATACAAAATAACACACATCAAATATGTGTACGCATGAAAATATTTTGTTGTTTGTGCTTTTGAAATTCGTTTAGTTGTGTGTCTTGAATTAAGCCCACATTAATTTGATTGCCTCACAATCAGAAAATGATTATATTTATCAAGTCAATCTCAACAATCATTATTTAGTGTTTTTAAAGGGACTATGTCAACAAAAAATTTGTTTCCTATTTCACTATAAATTATATAATTTGATAGAAATGCGCTTTACTAAGACATGTGAATTAAAAAATAAAAATAATAGAATACACAATAAGATATTTGATAAAAACAAATGAGCAAAAAAGCCTGAGAAAATAAAACCCCAAGCGGGTATCAAACTCATGACTTAGGAGCAATACGAAGAAATGACAGTAGACAGCGCTTGAACCAACTGCGCTATCATGCTTGGTAAGGAGTCGTTTGTAAACTATGGTTATACAAAATGCTGACAATTCTGATGTCAAAATGTAAACAGGAAAAGGGCCAAACAAACACAACCCATATTATAAATGGATTTTTATCTCAGAATGCCTACACTCTTTTCCCATCATATATACCCTGTTTTACCCGTTATTATATGCCAGTATTAATATATAAATTTCAGATTTGTAAAAGAACTTGACCCCTTGAGGCCCTTTTCAATGACATAGTCCCTTTAAAGAAGGTATGTACGATCTCATCAAATTTTAATAGAAAAATATGAAAGTAAAATAATGATGAATGACAAACTATAATAAAAGTTCAGAAGAACTGATATTCCAAAATCGTCGACATGAGAGCTTTACACCGTTAAAGTACTTTTCGTCTTCCAGTCGAAACTCATTCATGTACATTAGACATGTACCATATTCGGAAATCCCAATATTTGTTGCGTGTTGACTTAAGTTCTGTGCAGATGTGTTCATACGACACATGGACATGTTTTTTGTTTCTCCCACAAATACGAATAAACGTGTCGGTATCGGCGTAGCGCTATGAATAAATTTGTCGTTATGAAGAAGTTCATTGTAGCAACATGTGAAATATGGTACATATAACTGTTTCTTTTTTTGTTATTTTAACTTTCCTTGACCATATTCGTCCTCTCATTTGTGTTGTTCAAATTATGAATGTTGACATTGACATCGTATATACCCTTTTAACTAACTAGTATAAGCAAAATCTGCATCCATGTGTTTTTGCCCATTTTCATGATTTCATTACTTAAAAATTCACAATCTACAGAAGTTGAGGAATCCAAACGGGCTTAATGCATCTGCGTAAAGTGTCGTCCCAGATCAGCCTGTGCAGTCCGCACAGGCTGATCTGGGACAACACTTTCCACTTTTATGGTATTTTCTGTTTCAAGAAAGTCTCTTCTAACCATAAATCCACTTTAGGCGGACAGTGTCGTCACGGATTAGCCTGTGCGGACTGCACAGGCTGATCCGGGACGACACTTTAAGCAGATGCATTTTTTTCCCACGACACGCCTCAATTAATTTTTGATGTAAGATGATCCAGTTTTAAAATTGTATTAAATTAACATTATTAACAACTTGGTACATTGTAACTGAAATGGTGAAGTGGTGAGAATTAAGTATTCAAATGCGGTTATGTTATGCCTGTATGATAATCATATAAAAAATGGAACCCATAAATGGGATGAAATACTATCTGACAGTATTAATTTATGTTTCACTTTAAAAAGTCAACAAGTTGTTTTTAATAACCTCAGAGCGACAATATCCGCCAAAATGCTGAACACAGTTTTTTAGGTCATCACACTTGATTTATTTTATGCACAAACGATAAACATAATGGGTAAAAGGCACAGAAAGTCTCCATGTCTCATGCTATAAATTCAATATAATTTGCACAAGAGGTGTTGAGTATTTATCTGAAGTCATTTGAATCCAATTGTTTGTTAACACTCAGCAAATGAAAATGAAACAAAGGGCAATAACTGCAAAACTATTCATAGATATAGTTATGGTTCCTTCTGGATGGATAGACTGACAGCCTGGATGGACACACATGGCTATTTCTACCCGGTATATAGATGTACCTCCGAAGTACCTTGAGGGGCGTAAAATACATCACTAGAACATAATATCAATACATACTTTTTATTTATAAGTACATACTATCAATACATACTTTATTAAGCCAAAAGAAATTACTAATGTTACAATTAGTCTAGGTAAAAATAAAACATTTGTCTAGTGTTATTTCATATACTGCCCAAACCGCACACATTAATTTTAACATCTTTATGTTATAATATGTAAATTGACAAGAAGATGAGACAATTTATTTATTTTTTAAATATTCACACAATAACCCATCCGACTGGTGTTTCATTTTTGAATCTATATACACTGCACAGTATTTATTTAAATTTCAGACAAAATACACATCTGATAATGGAAACTCGCTTTTAAATCAACAGCTGGTAATTAAGTGTCTCAGGTAACAAGACCATGGAATGTGCAAAGTGCAAGCTCCTTCGGTTGCTGTTTGTTTGAAGGTTTCCGGATTAGTGTCAGGAAAAGCTTTGAAGCTGTGCATGTTGTTTACATAACTTGCATCTTGCAGGCCGAGACTGGCGTCATGTTTTATGCTTTTCAATAAGCTTTGCATTCAAACATTCAACTTTCGAGGTATTTGAAACACACTGTTTGGCAGAGGCATCCATAAATACTTCAATAGCTAGATTTGTCAATGAATACAGTGATGTCTGAAAATGTACAGAGGTGTCAGCAATCATTTTGCGTCACAAAACAAAGCGCATATTAATTAATACATATTCATTAAAATAGGCTACAATTTGTACAAAATAATTTAAAAACTGAATAAATGCTTCTGCATCCCAACAGTGGCAGACACAGTAGTGTGGCCGTTTTTCCAGACTTTATTCTAAGACAAGGGGTTAAAAACTGAAAGACTGTATGGGCACGGCCTGTACCCGGATAATCCTAACACAGTAAAGACTGTATGGGCACGGCCTGTACCCGGATAATCCTAACACAGTAAAGCGACCCTAATGCAGTGCCAAAATGGCAGATGGAAAGTCGGGGCTACTTTGTTTTATTAATATTTTTCTTATGTACAGGTATGTTTTCGTTGTAATATCCATCGCCATTGATTAAATAAGTATTAAATTCAATATACTTCATGTTACATCTAGCAATTATTGGGTTGTAAGATGGAATGCTGAGGAACAAGGCCAAACATCCAATTTAAATACTAATAAAAAAATCTTAAAAAATACTTCGATGCTTTAAACTGCCATATTATTTTGCAAACATATATTGTTTCAAAACCCCGTTTGCACTGGATTGTTATCCCATTGGATATGGACACAATACTCATTCAAATGTGCAGACTGCGAGAAAATGGATAAGAACTTAATTTTTAGTTGATAATAACCGAACGCAATGTATACTAGGAACGGATAAAAACCAAACCAACGTATAAAACCTGACGAATAAACACCAAACCGACTAATATTCTATATAAATGAAAGAATATACATGTATGCTGAACGACTATAATAAACCTCTATATATTTTTATTTTCATTCCAATCATATTGTATTATTTGCTCGTTCACCAGTGAAAATTTTTAACGTGTATTTACATATAAAACTTAACCATGAAAACCTGTGTTGAATCGCGAGCTTTTGCTGGACGAATATATAGTTGGAAGTATGGGTATCGCTCGAAGTTCTATCCTGATGTGCCAAACGATTTGCAAAGACAGAAAAAAATCATATTATTAAAGACGATGTAGTATATATATAGTTCAAAATAATGAGTTGAACACCCTTAAAAATATAAAAGCATAGAACGCATTCATAGCGACCCTCTTGTGAATATATTTCAACGTCCAAAGTTTAAGTGTGTATATTGTGATACATCTTTTGACAGTTTAGAGAAAATGATTGAACAAGCACATTAATAACACTAAAATAAATTATTTCATATATACGGGACGAACAGATATCTTATTTTTCAGTTTGTTAGGTGGTTATCCTTTTTTACATTCGCACTTATCGATAAAAGTTTCCTACATCAGTCAGGAATTATACGTATGCACATAACCACTTCACAATAAAGACAATGTTTTAGCATCTACTTTAAACATTGATATGATTACACATTGTCGTAGAGATGTTCATTTAACTAATATAGTTTTCAAGTAAGGTACTAATGCATTTAAGATATTTTAACGGGTCAGAAACATAAACATGTTCTTTATGGGGACTTTTTCTGGTACATTTTAATGACTTCAAGCATCATAAGAGTGATTGTCAAACAAAATATTAAGTACATAAACCACTGGACACTATAACTATTAAAAGATTTAAATTAATGCTTAACACTAATATAACAACATTATAAAAACATGAAAAATAATAGCACATTCTGTCTCTGTGTCCGCCATTTGGGCACTGCGTTAGGGTCGCTGCACTGCTTTAGGATTATCCGGGTACAGGCTGTGATGGGAGTAACAAAAAATGTCTTTCCTTAGCCAAATTCAGCTTTCTCAGCTAAAATCATGCTCATTTTGGGTATTTTAAAGAATTATGTGAAGACAAAGTTGTAGCCATGCATAAATTTCTTTAGCCAAATGTTCAAATGTGTAACCATTGGCTAATTTAGAGAATGGCAGTGTGGGCCCTGGGCTGGTATTCACAAAGCTCCTAAGGGAAATCTTAACTTAAGTTGTACTTATGTGAAAATTTCAGATCAATTTCCTATCTGAAATCCAATGATTTATGTAAAAGAAGGCTGCAATATTAAACATATACACAATATTTACAAGTTTACAACATTTTAATGTTAAAAGACCTATATGGGAAACAGCCATGGAATTAAGGAATTTGATGAATTTAAGGAATTTACTTAAGTTTTCCCTAAGGAGCTTTGTGAATATGGGCCCAGAGCTGCAGACAAGAGTGGCCCTTAATGCAAGTCACTGGGAAGGAAGAGGTAAAAAAAGGGATGACCGTACATTTTGGAAGAAACAAAAAATGTCTTTCCTTGATTTTCATTTTTCAACTCTTTATAATTTACAGATTTTCAGGACATGAAGGTAGAAAACCTTCCACCGAGAAGTTATTATAAATATAAACTTGTTTTTCTTTGAAAGTTAAAAAACATATTTACTTTTTTACAACACAGAATCTGTGGAAGTACACACAGAAAGGAAATACATTCTGATTTATCAATTAACTCAAATTAATTGAGTAACTAAAAGACTCAGAAAGCTAATTATGCTTAAGCGTTTAATATTTCTCCAGCTGTTTTAGTAATTTTCCAGTAAAAGTTTACGCAACTGTAAAAACATATAACAGGAATATTAAAACATCAAACCGTGAACGGACAGCTTCATCAAGACTCCGCTATTGGAGCGCGGCTTGGCGCTGGCTAATTGATTTACCAGGGACCAGCTCAGCCGAGGTCTGGGAATGCTATCCCTGTGAGTGCTTAGGTTGCTAATGTGACACACTGATCAGATATTGTAAAAGTGAGAGGGGAAAATGTTAGACATGGATATGGTACCTATCAGATTAGGGAATTTTGAGTTGTGAAATCAGGGGGGGGGGGGGGGGACAAGACATGATGAACTGGACTGACACAATTTAATTCAATAGTCACAGGGTTTAATAATTATTTTTATTTATTTATACCGTTTCAAGATTTACAACCCAAATAGTTATTTACAAGGTATTTAGAAAACAAGGCTTGTCACAGGATATGACGTATGCCCCCGAAGCATATGATTGTCAGAGGAAGGCAACACAATGTCAGTTACATGTTGGCAAAAATTACGCATCCTACAAAAAAGAGTTATGATCCTCGTACTCTGCACTTCCTCTCAACATCCTCTATCAATATATGTGGTTTAATTTTTAATCACTTAAATACTAATGGAGTTATGCACTGCACAAGAAAATTAACTGAAGGGCAATAACTCCATAAATATTCAAGAAAGAGTTATGGTCCTTGTACTCTGCACTTCCTTTCAATGTCCTCTATGAATATATTTGGTTTTATTTAAAATCTCTTCAATACTAATGGAGTTATGACTGAACAAAAAAATCAACAAAGGGCAATTACTCCATAAATATTGAATAAAGAGTTGTGGTTCTTGTGGTCTGCACTTCCTCTCATTGTCCTCTATCATTATATGAAGTTTCATTTGAATCTCTTCAATACTAATGGAGTTATGCTCTGCACAATAAAATTAAACAAAGAGCAATAACTCTGTTAATAATGAAGAAAGAGTTATGGTCCTTGTGCTCTGCACTTCCTATCATTGTCCTCTATCATTATATGAAGTTTCATCTGAATCCCTTCAATACTAATGCAGATATGATTAGCACAAGAAAATTAATGCTTCACATAAGGAAATAAAACAAAGGGCAATAAATCCATAAATATTGAAGAAAGAGTTGTGGTCCTTGCGCTCTGCACTTCCTCTCATTGTCCTCTATCATTACATGAAGTTTCATTTGAATCCCTTCAATACTACTGGAGTTATGCTCCACACAAGAAAATTCATGCTACACATAAGGAAATAAAACAAAGGGCAATAACTCCGTAGATGTTGAAGAAAGAGTTGTGTTCCTTGTGCTCTGCACTTCCTCTTATTGTTCTCTATCATTATAGTTCCATTTGAATCCCTTCAATACTAATGGAGTTATGCTCCGCGCAAAAAAATTAAACAAAGGGCAATAACTCTGTAACTATTGAAGAATGAGTTGTGGTCCTTGTGCTCTGCACTTCCTCTCATTGTCTTCTATCATTATCATATCATATGAAGTTTCATTTGAATCCCTTCAATACTAATGGAGTCATGCTACACACAAGAAGCGTGACGGACGACGGACGGACGGACAGACGGATGGACGATGCGATTACTATATGCCCACGAAATTCCCTTCGGGGGCATAAACATGTTTGTTAGACTCTATTAGGAAGAATGCAACTGATTGGGAACTGGTCATGTTACCCATCGACATATGGAAACACACAGAGTTTGTACACATTAAAACCTATTTCCATTTACACTTAAGATCCTTGAGATTTGTAGGATTACAAATAGAATACAGGGTTTGGTTGCTTGATGTCAATTTTGATTTTTGCAAAGTATGTCTTTCAATGCTTCAGTGGATAGGTACTGTGACCCTTTAATTAATGTGGTATAAACATCCCAGAAACATCCATGACTATTACAGCAAAAAACAACAACATAATACACACCAAATTATATCTAATCACAACAGTAATTAAGACATGTCTGATAACAATAAAAATGTGTGCAGTTTAATGTAAAAACCCATCTACAAAAACTGGCAACTGTATGTAATTTATTATTGTTATTAACCATGCAAATATAACAAGCCTTTTCCGAAGGTGTGGTAATCAAACATCAGTGTTCCAAGAAAAAAAGTAGACATTTAGAAATTCTCAGAAAAATAACAAGAGCTGTTTGTAAAACTGTTAAGCCCCCTCTTGGTTAAAAGCAATCTTTAAAATAGCAAGTTTAGTGATGATCGGATGAGAACTGTTGGACATAGGGAGCCGAAACTGCTAAAAGGGCCAATTTTGGATAAATTTAGGGCCATAACTCTGCAGTTCCTGGGGTGAATTGGCTGATATTCAAACTTGGCTGAGATATTATGGCCACAAACATTTTCAGCAAATTTGGTGAAGATCGAATGCACACTATTGGACTTAGAGAGTGGAAACGGCTAAAAAAGCTAATTTTAGATAATCCAAGGGCCATAACTCCACAATTCCTGAAGTGATTTGGTTGATTATCGAACTTGGCCAAGATATTATGCCAATAAACATTTTCATGAAGTTTAGATAAGATCGGATGAAAACTATTGGACTATTGGAAAACGAGTGGAAACCGCTAAAAAGGCCAATTTCAGATAATTCAAGGGCTATAACTCCACAATAACTGGGGTGATTGGGCTGATTATCGAACTTGACCTAGATATTATTATAACAAATATTTTCAAGAAGTTTGGTAAAGATCGGATAAAAACTGCTCAATTTATAGAGCGGAGACAGCTAAAAAGGCCAATTTAGATCATTCAAGGCCCATAACTCCACAATTCCTTGGGCGATTTGGCTGATTATTGAACTCTTGACTAGATATTATGCTCACAAACATTTTCATTAAATTTGGTGAATATCGGATGAAAACTGTTCAACTTAGAGAGGGGAACGATATGATAATTTTTACCCTATTAATTCCCTGTACTTAAATCAAAGGCACCTCTATTTACTTACTACGGCCATATTTATTGTGGCGGATTTGTTTACAAACATCAACAATGTTTTTAACTGGCCCTCTCCTTTTTCCAAGTCCCCCCTGTTTTTGTCTTACAAGGGGAAAAATCCCCTACACAATTGAAAATCCTAAAATAAGACACTTATAGTGAGATGATTGTGCAATATGCTAGTCATAGCCCCCGGCTGTCAGGTCAACATTCTCGTGCACGGCAATGACAGACCATTTTTAGCTAGCAAAGTACGGGAATATCTACTTGTAACCCAGCTGAAAACTCTGTAACTCTGGGTTTTTTTTGTGTGTATTATTTGTGGGTGAAACACAGACTGCAATGCAGCAAACTGATTCTTTACGTTTTAATGTCGTTCTTGAACATTTAGGTGACGGTAACGATGTAGAAGTGATTCAATGAAGTAATTCAGTGAAGTCTGAAAATATAACAAGGATTAAATGTAACAGCGTCTCGTTACCAAACAAACATAATAGTACAGTAATATTAATTCTTCGAGAAGAATATATTAGACATGTTATAATTGCAATATAAAAGGCTGGTACTAGTGGCCAATATATATTAACAATTTAACAATTAGCAATCCTATAAAATAAGAAAACCTTCAATACATACAATAAATAACATAGACAATGATACATGGTACAAACATATAAAACAACAATTTACATCATAACATTGACATGTACACCTATCTTACCAAATTGTGGATTCGACTTTCACCTACACCTCTCCACCTGTCTCTCCCAGTGTGAGGTTAAATAAACTGTAAGTTAAGAATTAAGTGTAAATATATGCATCTTCAAGTGATCGTTAAAAGAGTAAGTAACGACAAGTTGCCATTTTGCATCGGACTGAATAAATGTCAATATCAAAATAGAAATATAATCATGATGCACACGAATCAATGCATGGACAGCCCAATTACAAGACGATATGAATGATAGACAAATGCAAATGGAAAAGAAAAAGATATTTACATTCACTACCGTCAATGTTCAACCAGATGCGTCCTCTCACTACAAACGATTGCGCTCGACTCAGAACTTTGGCGCGTGCAATGAATAAATCGTATAAAACCACACCTCACAGTAAAGGCTATTTAAAAAGGTTACATGAGGTTACACTCAACAAATAGAAACAAACGTCGGTAGTCCGGTCCTGTCACATACTTCCCCCCTGTGAGAAATTTCAGCTGGGTTACATACTGATAATAGCAATCTCATGTACCCCTGATTGAAAATATACAGTGTACTGTAAATTAGTGGGATATTATTATGTATTATCTTTTACAAACTATATATTTGTCATTAGTTTAATATGACTATGCGTTTTATATGAACAGTCACTGTTCAGGATAATTAACCCATAAAATGACGGGATCAATTTAGTAAGTATATTAAGAAATTACTAAACATAACACAAAAAAACAACAACTACAAACAATTGAAAGATATAGCCCCGAGTCAATAGCAAGAACAACAGTACTACTTTGGGTGTGGTTTAAGTCAGATTCATTGTGTAGTGTGCATTTTTAATGAAATGTTTTCATTGGATAACTTGTCACAATTACTAAGAGTTTAAAAGATTTTGTTAATGTCTTGTATTATCTATGGCATGTTATATTCGGTTTCAGTGATCACACTGGGTCAATACCTGAAGCATTTATCTTCCTGAATCTTTCAAGGGTCCTGCCTTCAAATGTACACTACCCTAATGCACCAAAGACATCTCGATTTCAAAACACCTGTCATCCCTTGGTCCTCTTCTATGAACTCCCAATGCCAACATACAGCAGAACAATAGATATTCCCTGACTTTAATGCATTATAAAACCACAACAGCCATTAATGTAACATTTTATCTGATATTATCACAATTTTAGAAGATATGCAAAAACTGTAAATTTCGTGTCTCTAGGCTATACACAATTGCCCATTAAGACCGATTTGCGAGCAATTTTCCCCTTACTCTCTGAACTTTACCATAACATATTAGCCCATTTCAAAAGAATAAAAGCTAGTTTATAATTTTTGGACAGCAGAACAACCTAATTACAGAAACAGAACATTATAGGTAATTGCAGATTTACACTTGAAATACCAAATTGGACGATGACACTTCAAAGTCGGTCTGTTTCTTTTCAAATCCAAGCTGTATAACAGAATGTTACTCAGTATTAATGGTTACCTCAATATTAATGGCTACCTCAATATTAATGGTTACCTCAGTATTAATGGTTACCTCAGTATTAATGGTTACCTCAATATTAATGGTTACCTCAATATTAATGGTTACCTCAGTATTAATGGTTACCTCAATATTAATGGTTACCTCAGTATTAATGGTTACCTCAGTATTAATGGTTACCTCAGTATTAATGGTTACCTCAATATTAATGGTTACCTCAGTATTAAAGGTTACCTCAATATTAATGGTTACCTCAGTATTAATGGTTACCTCAATATTAATGGTTACCTCAATATTAATGGTTACCTCAGTATTAATGGTTACCTCAGTATTAATGGTTACCTCAATATTAATGGTTACCTCAATATTAATGGTTACCTCAGTATTAATGGTTACCTCAGTATTAATGGTTACCTCAATATTAATGGTTACCTCAGTATTAATGGTTACCTCAATGTTAATGGTTACCTCAGTATTAATGGTTACATCAGTATTCATGGTTACCTCAATATTAATGGTTACCTCAGTATTAATGGTTACCTCAGTATTAATGGTTACCTCAGTATTAATGGTTACCTCAGTATTAATGGTTACCTCAGTATTAATGGTTACCTCAATATTAATGGTTACCTCAGTATTAATGGTTACCTCAGTATTAATGGTTACCTCAATATTAATGGTTACCTCAATATTAATGTGGTTACCTCAATATTAATGGTTACCTCAGTATTAATGGTTACCTCAGTATTAATGGTTACCTCAGTATTAATGGTTACCTCAATATTAATGGCTACCTAAGTTCTAAATATAATTTTACTACGTAGGCATCAAATGATGTTATATCAATTACCAATCAATTTTATCTGAATGTCTATAAATTGCCTAACAAAACTACACATTTAACAGTGGTTGAAATTAGCCCAAGTCTCAATCTCATTAAAACCATCTCATGTCTGACACTACTATACTGTTCGCTGACTGGATCTGATGACTCCGCATTAGGGGTCACGTTCAGATAACCTTTTCGGGAGCCAATAAAATTGTTGCCTTCAAAATGTTGTGGTATAACTTTATATATAAGCCACAAAAACTATGCCCAAAATTAATGCAAACTTTGAATGTTTAGTTGCCTAAGGTACCACTATATACATTGTTATCCACATAAAAATTAACTGTAAATGATTTATTCCCGAGGATCAGCTGGACATCCATCACTTAAAAAAAAACATGGCAAAAATTGCTGTGCAAAAATCAATTTCATTGGACGTCGTAGGGTTGATATTTTTTTCTTCGGAAGGTCATTTAAACGTGACCTGCCATATGATGTCTTCAGATCCTTACAGCGTTAAGATTTGATTTTCATGAGATTGGCCCAAGCCTATAAGCCCTACACTGGTAAATGTTGAACCGGGGTTGCTCAGATTCTCAGTTTCATATAGGGGTCTGATAACATTTTGAACCGGGGTTGCTCAGATTCTCAGTTTTATATAGGGGTCTGATAACATTTTGAACCGGGGTTGCTCAGATTCTCAGTTCATATAGGGGTCTGATAACATTTTGAACCGGGGTTGCTCAGATTCTCAGTTTCATATAGGGGTCTGATAACATTTTGAACCGGGGTTGCTCAGATTCTCAGTTTCATATAGGGGTCTGATAACATTTTGAACCGGGGTTGCTCAGAGTCTCAGTTTCATATAGGGGTCTGATAACATTTTGAACCGGGGTTGCTCAGATTCTCAGTTTCATATAGGGGTCTGATAACATTTTGAACCGGGGTTGCTCAGATTCTCAGTTTCATATAGGGTCTGATAACATTTTCTTGCTCTCAAGTAATAATACTAGAGCTTGTTTATAAAAAAACAACACATAATATTAAGTCCCCTCCCCCCCCCCAATGACAGCCATAACTCCGCCCCAAATCCATCTACCATGACATGCCGAAGATATACACAACCACAGTTGGTACTGATTAATCCTATGAAGTTTTGCAAAAAATCCGGTCAGCGGTTATGGAGAACAAGCGCAGATCGGGTCTTTTAAGTGAAAAACTTCAAAGGGCCATAACTCTGTCTGAAATCCCCCGACCATGACATGCGGACAATATGCACAACTAGACTTGGTACTGATCAATCCAGTGAAATTTCGTCAAAATCCGACCAGGGGTTACAGAGAACAAGCGCAGACAAACTTTTTCACATGTCCAGACATCCATCCATCCAGTCAGACAGACATACACAAAATCAGAAAGTTTATGTGGGGGGAGACATAATTAGAATCGGGCTGGCCATGCCAAGCTGCTCATTTGGATTACTGTTTTAAATCATTGACAGAAACTGCATAAAGGTAAAAAATGTTTATCTAAATATAAAGTGTGTGCTATTCAGTCTAGACACAAAATTCATTTTCATCAATAGTGAACAACAAAAATACTGTTAGTTTAAGACAAAACTGAATTATCCCAAAGTTGTTTTATAGGATGTTCATGAATTCTTAATATTAATCAATTTGGGTGACTTTTGTCAAAAATCCAGCCTTAAAAGGTTGTCATACAATGCTCACCAGACTATGGGGTCTAATTACTAATAATTCAAACGTTATGTACAAACCGAGTTGACTGTGAAGGAAGTTGTAAGGATGTTACACCAAGGAATATTTCTCTACATTTATATCTAAAATTGGAACAGTATTTGCTAGAAAGATTTTTAATGAATTTCTCTTATACCTTGTAGCTGTATACAGAAAGCCTTCCTGATGCCATGCAAGTGTTGCTGATTGGACACCCAAAATTGCTTGACGGAATTGGTCAAATATATAGCAAGATTTTCAGTGAATTTCATAGTTATAGGCGAATAGAACATACCCCAATCTAATAACCAATATTTTTGCTTAAAAACTTACAAAGCAAAGAACAATTTAATTTAATTAAAAAGATAGAACTGTAAATTAAACAGGGGCATATAATTATTTAAAATATGATTTATAATAATAAAGCAATTAACAAATAAAAGACATAGAAATGTCACAAGACCAGGTTTTTAATTTCCAACAGCTGAAAACTTCCAGGCCTGATATATCCTTAATTCTGCCAAAGATGGTGGAATCACAAAAACCTGACAATATGCACTGGGGAACATGGTGACAATAGTTCTGTGAAAGTTGAGAAATGAAGGAGGAGTTGTGGTCTGAAGAGACAGTTCACAATTTAATAACATGTGCAACATAAACAAAGGGCTGTAATTCTGTGAAAAATGTTCAAATCACAAAAGCCCGATAATATGAGCTGGGCCCTTTGGTGACAATAGTTCTGTGAAAGTTTGGTCGAAATCCCTTGAGAAATGAAGGAGGAGTTGTGGTCTGAAGAGATTGTTCACTATATATAACATATGTGCAACATAAACAAAGGGCTGTAATTGTGCCGAAAATGTTCAAATCACAAAAGCCCGATAACATGTGCTGGGGCCTTTGGTGACAATAGTTCTGTGACAGTTTGGTCAAAATCCCTTGAGAAATGAAGGAGGAGTTGTGGTCTGAAGAGATTGTTCACTATATATAACATATTTGCAACATAAACAAAGGGCCGTAATTCTGCCCACAATGTTCAAATCACAAAAGCCCGATAAAAAACGCTGGGGCCTTTGGTGACAATAGTTCTGTGAAAGTTTGGTCGAAATCCCTTGAGAAATGAAGGAGGAGTTGTGGTCTGAAGAGATTGTTCACTATATATAACATATTTGCAACATAAACAAAGGGGTGTAATTCTGCCCAAAATGTTCAAATCACAAAAGCCCAATAATATGCGCTGGGGCCTTTGGTGACAATAGTTCTGTGTCCAAATCCCTTAAGAAATGTAATAGTTGCAGTCTACAGAAATTGTTGACGCCCGACCTCCTGCGCATCCACCCGCTCGCCAACATTCACCATTCTTATAACCACAGTTTTCCTTCGGAAAACCTGGTTCAAGATATTTCAGTAAAACTGTTATTCAGGTTGATTTGGAATGTTCAGAAAACTTGAATCCACTCCTTTCCATAATTTATCCATGTTGGATATAGCAACGGATTGATAATATTGCTTCTTACAAATTCTAAATAATTACAAGATTAAATCACTGTATTGAAAAACACAATGAGATTCAAAAAGGAAAACGATAATCTTTACAATTTCTGGCCATTAATCCCTTTGATAACAATGTGCTTCATATAAACATTCCGATGTTAAATTATTTGAAAAAAATGCAAAGCCTTGAAATTCGGTCTCCTAGACAACAATTTAGAGTGGCCAAATTGTCCCAAAATATTACACTCAGGTTGATAAAGCACACTCAAAAATGTCTAATATTACAGAAAATTTCACTTTCAATTTATTTACAACCGCTTTGATGGATATCAGACAGTTATAAATTTTTCTCTCAATAAACACATATTATGTAAGGGAGATAAATGGATTAAATTCCAATTCCCAAATTTGATGATAAAGAAACCTTTAAACTGTATTTAAATAACTGGCATCAAATATGGTGCCGTTACCCTTTAGTTTTAATAATGGGGTTTTAAATAGGTACATTAATTGTTAATATCTGTTATCTACATCAGGTCGCTGAAATATTTTTTTTTCTTTTCAAGTATATCACAACAGTCTAAAAACATTTGTTTGGCCTTCCATAAAAATCTCAACCGATGGAACACTTTTAAATGTTCATGATAATATTCATTAAACATTTTCTTGTACCATCATAGAGGCTATAAAATCAAAATCACTTTCGTGGTTCTGCTCTGCCATTTCTTGGGTAGACTATAAAATCCATTGTATCTGACCTCAGTTACTTTTGCCAAAGTAATTTCTAAAAAATATTCAGTTGTTAGTCAATATGCCTTTTATAACCAGAGATGCTTACATTTAGCTGTCATAATTTTTTTTTCTGAGATGTTAATAAAATGCTGTAAAATGTCCAGCAAATATAGCCTAAACATCCGCTTACAAAAACAGTGGTGTCTAAAGAAAACTCAGTACCTGCCAGATAAAGTTCAAACCCTGGATTGCTGGCACTGGCCCAGGCAACAAAGGGAGCATACCTCAAGGTATTGCGCAATAGGCTTTTGGGAGTGCTGGCTTGAAGAACATGAGTGGCAGGAGCACTTGATTGGCTGAACAATTGCTGGATAAAAATCACATAAAATGGTGGGTGTTGAGGAAGTGATTATTGCCTGTAAAGAGAGTAATTGATGGGTGGGAAGATGTAAGACACATGACAAATCTGAGGGTGATGATGTAGGAGATTGCACCCAAAGAGTATCAGCATCATAGAAATATATATCTGTACTTGCCAAATGGTACAGTTTTAACTGTATCCACTGTAGATTTTCATCCAATTAGGGTTGGGAACGATGTACTTTAAGGTAAACAATTAGTAAATGATAGCTTTTAGATAAAATATTTTGGCATGATTTAGTCTTCACAAGGGCTGATTGGCCATATGACTTAAACGGATGTGTCGACAGTAGCATTTAACACAATAACATTTGCACAAATAACGTTCATTTACAGAAAGATAATACTGAAGCTTTTTAAAATTAGATAGCCTTGTTCCTATAAACATTTTATAAAATATATTATTTCATTAATATGAACAGTGGTCATCGAGGAAACTTTCGCTGGAACGGGAAAATTTTAAGTAGTAGTAAAATTGTTATGAATTACATGTACATGATGTACATGCGCGCCCTTGATAAACGTTGCATAGCCTATAGAAGTTTTCATTGAAGTGAGTTTGTAAATGAAGTAATTCCAGAGTCCAACCGTTTCTAAACTCACTGGCCGCCTGGATGGCAAAACCATATCTGCAGTAGCAGCAAAAACCCTGCACTGTTCATATGTCTTCCGTTCAGTGAGAAATGGATAACCGCTGTACTCAACAGCCATTCTACAGGCGGAATTCATAAAACAATTGTCTGATTAATTGCCTGGGATTAATGCCACTTACTGAAGACGTCAAATGATTAATTATCAAATTTTCTCATTATGCATATATACTTTGCTGTCTTTCACGTAGGTAACGATGATGCCGAGAATATAAGATTCAATCGAACTATGGGATCTGTATGGCTGTGAATGATAACACAATGCAATTTAATGATTCCAATGAAAAATGTTTTTAATATGAAGAATGATGGAATGAATGTATTTATAAAGCACTTATTCTGGTTTCTTTCATATAATTTTTCTAGTTATATTCCATAACAAAACTGTTTTGAAGAAAATCTACACAGTTAATGCTTTACTTTTCAAACTACTTGGACAAGGTGAAATGAAGTTGATATTTAACAAGGTTTTGTATACTCTATTTAAACAGCCTGTAAAAAAACCTTAACTTATTCTCACATTTAACGGGAAGTGATTATTGCCTGTAAAGAGAGTAATTGATGGGTGGGAAGATGTAAGACACATGACAAATCTGAGGGTGATGATGTAGGAGATTGCACCCAAAGAGTATCAGCATCATAGAAATATATATCTGTACTTGCCAAATGGTACAGTTTTAACTGTATCCACTGTAGATTTTCATCCAATTAGGGTTGGGAACGATGTACTTTAAGGTAAACAATTAGTAAATGATAGCTTTTAGATAAAATATTTTGGCATGATTTAGTCTTCACAAGGGCTGATTGGCCATATGACTTAAACGGATGTGTCGACAGTAGCATTTAACACAATAACATTTGCACAAATAACGTTCATTTACAGAAAGATAATACTGAAGCTTTTTAAAATTAGATAGCCTTGTTCCTATAAACATTTTATAAAATATATTATTTCATTAATATGAACAGTGGTCATCGAGGAAACTTTCGCTGGAACGGGAAAATTTTAAGTAGTAGTAAAATTGTTATGAATTACATGTACATGATGTACATGCGCGCCCTTGATAAACGTTGCATAGCCTATAGAAGTTTTCATTGAAGTGAGTTTGTAAATGAAGTAATTCCAGAGTCCAACCGTTTCTAAACTCACTGGCCGCCTGGATGGCAAAACCATATCTGCAGTAGCAGCAAAAACCCTGCACTGTTCATATGTCTTCCGTTCAGTGAGAAATGGATAACCGCTGTACTCAACAGCCATTCTACAGGCGGAATTCATAAAACAATTGTCTGATTAATTGCCTGGGATTAATGCCACTTACTGAAGACGTCAAATGATTAATTATCAAATTTTCTCATTATGCATATATACTTTGCTGTCTTTCACGTAGGTAACGATGATGCCGAGAATATAAGATTCAATCGAACTATGGGATCTGTATGGCTGTGAATGATAACACAATGCAATTTAATGATTCCAATGAAAAATGTTTTTAATATGAAGAATGATGGAATGAATGTATTTATAAAGCACTTATTCTGGTTTCTTTCATATAATTTTTCTAGTTATATTCCATAACAAAACTGTTTTGAAGAAAATCTACACAGTTAATGCTTTACTTTTCAAACTACTTGGACAAGGTGAAATGAAGTTGATATTTAACAAGGTTTTGTATACTCTATTTAAACAGCCTGTAAAAAAACCTTAACTTATTCTCACATTTAACGAATCAGAAAGGTGTGATATAAATTATAACTGTTTAATAATTAAACTAAGTGATTCAGTGACATAACGATGCATGAACATGTTTTTGCGAGGACTTCTAAGTATAGTCGGTAAAAATGCGAGTGAGAATCGTTACAAACATGGATGAATCTATGTAGGTAAATCAGACGATTGTAATACAGACGATTGTAGCATGTTAATAAACCAAAACTAACGATTTCGCCATACTGTCTGACGTCACCTAAGTTCAATAACTCAATATCTGCAGTGCAAAACATAAGCACTTAATCAGTTCTTGAACTAAGGTGACTGTCAGTAAGTTCTTGAACTAAGGTGACTGTCAGTAAGTTCTTGAACTAAGGTGACTGTCAGTAAGTTCTTGAACTAAGGTGACTGTCAGTAAGTTCTTGAACTAAGGTGACTGTCAGTAAGTTCTTGAACTAAGGTGACTGTCAGTAAGTTCTTGAACTAAGGTGACTGTCAGTAAGTTCTTGAACTAAGGTGACTGTCAGTAAGTTCTTGAACTAAGGTGACTGTCAGTAAGTTCTTGAACTAAGGTGACTGTCAGTAAGTTCTTGAACTAAGGTGACTGTCAGTAAGTTCTTGAACTAAGGTGACTGTCAGTAAGTTCTTGAACTAAGGTGACTGTCAGTAAGTTCTTGAACTAAGGTGACTGTCAGTAAGTTCTTGAACTAAGGTGACTGTCAGTAAGTTCTTGAACTAAGGTGACTGTCAGTAAGTTCTTGAACTAAGGTGACTGTCAGTAAGTTCTTGAACTAAGGTGACTGTCAGTAAGTTCTTGAACTAAGGTGACTGTCAGTAAGTTCTTGAACTAAGGTGACTGTCAGTAAGTTCTTGAACTAAGGTGACTGTCAGTAAGTTCTTGAACTAAGGTGACTGTCAGTAAGTTCTTGAACTAAGGTGACTGTCAGTAAGTTCTTGAACTAAGGTGACTGTCAGTAAGTTCTTGAACTAAGGTGACTGTCAGTAAGTTCTTGAACTAAGGTGACTGTCAGTAAGTTCTTGAACTAAGGTGACTGTCAGTAAGTTCTTGAACTAAGGTGACTGTCAGTAAATCTCCTTTTTATCATCTAAACTTACACCCACTAAATGTTTGTGTTCTCAATATATGTACCATATTTACATGCAACATGCAGGTTAGATCCCAATACATTTACTAATACAGTAAATCTACGATGTTATACATTTGTAAGCTTCTCATTTCAGATTGTTCTCTATCCAAAAATGAGCTTTTAACAATCCAAAAAAAAGAACAACAAAGTGTGTGAAGCAAACACGTTACCAAAAAAAATATTTCAAAGCCTATTGGTATCAGAGTCCCATTTCTCTGTTGTTTTTACATCACTTACAAAACCCAAAGATCTGCAAGATGAAACAAGGCTAGCATGTGAAGTCCATTCATCTCTTCATAGATCATTTTCTCACTCTATCCAAAAATAAGGCACAGCAAAAAGTACAAGTTGGTGAGATACAGTGCATGTCTTTGTGGACATAGAAACCACAATTATTTGGTAAATTGAAAATCTGCTCCACATGATTACACATTCTGTACTTTTTGGAGAGTTTCTTTTGAGGTTGCTAGGTAAGTGACAGAATCATCTGCTGCACGTTGTTTGCCAAGCCCTACATCATTTTCTGAATGCGAGTCGTTTAACGCTGGGGTATGTCATCCAAAATTGTTAGCGTGATCCTCAAATACTGTTTTATCCACAATCGATGATGTCTTCTTCTCTGTGTCAGGTGAAATGCCAAGACAAGCATGACATCAAGGGCAAAGCACCTAAAGACCCTATGTCGGGCAAGCAACTGATAATCAGATTGTAGTTCGGCATCGTTCATATACCCCGAACTTCAAATCGGCAACATTTCAGCATTCTGTCGACAACAAATCGGCAACTATTCAGCATGTTCTGCAATGTTACTGCAACCTTTCCGCATGATCGGAAAACGTTCGAAAGCTAATTCCGAAACTGTCGACATTCTTCCGCGTCGCATTCGGTGGCTTCGGATAGGTTTCGGGGTTTATACCACAACCTGTCGTTTGCCACTCAGAGAATACATGCCCAACAAACACGGTGGCCAAGCTCCGCCCATTTTATTCCAAATGGTTCCCAAAACTAGCACATATTTATCGGCAACCCTTACGCAAAGCATCGGACTGTAGTGGACGGCAGGTCTAACAAGAACATCTGTCACCTTCATAGTTAGGCCAAAATTAAAATTAACTTTGTTTGCCATTGCCTACCTACCGACGAAAAGGTCCCTACTCAGACGTTTTTTCATTTAATAAATCAATTTTTTTTTTTTAATTCCAAATATTCTATTTTTTCTTTGGGTTAAATAAAAGCTCGCTCTTCTTTCATTTCGGTCGTTTTCCATTGGATCAATAAATTAACTGTATCTGTTAAACCCTTGCTTATAATAGGCCATATCAAAATGCAATTCTAATCATATTGTATCAAACTTGTGAAAACAACAGGCAGTTTGTCAGCATTCAATGCCTAATTAAAGATGATTGCTAGCAAGCTCTCGTTATATCAACAGACACTCGATTATATTATTAAAAGCAATGTCTGTGTTATATGCTTTATTTTGACGCTAAATGGACCATTAATAAATTTGCATTTTTTTCCAATTTTTTTTTATAAATAATGCCTACCTACCTACCTGTTACCAGCAACCTTGGGTAGGCAAGGCAAACAAACAATTTTTTAAGGTTGGCCTTAGTATAGATCCACATCTGCCCTATCTGATCAGAATATCTACAGTCAGTATATCAACTATTGATACTATTAATTCAGAGGGTTAATGAGATTCATTAACCGACATTTGTGACATTTTAATGAATATAGACTAACATTTGATTTTTGTAAAAAGCATATCATCAAACAAAACACATTCTAAATACTTTTAGCTATTTTTTTAAACTGAATTCTTTAGCATTGTGATCATGGGGTCCTAGCTTACATTGTGATCATGGAGTCTTAGCTTACATTGTGATCATGGAATCTTAGCTAACATTGTGATCATGGAGTCTTAGCTTATATTGTGATCATGGAGTCTTAGCTTATATTGTGATCATGGAGTCTTAGCTAACATTGTGATCATGGAGTCTTAGTTTATATTGTGATCATGGAGTCTTAGCTTGCATTGTGATCATGGAGTCTTAGCTTACATTATTATCATGGAGTGTTAGCTTACATTGTGATCATGGAGTGTTAGCTAACATTGTGATCATGGAGTCTTAGCTAACATTGTGATCATGGAGTCTTAGCTAACATTGTGATCATGGGGACTTAGCTAACATTGTGATTATGGAGTCTTAGCTTATGTTGTGATCATGGGATCTCATCTAGCATTGTAATCATGCAGTGGTTGCTAACATTATAACATTGTAACTGTTGGATCTTTGCTAAGATTGTGATCATGGGCTCTCTGCTAACATTGTGATCACAGAGTCTCAGCAAATATATTGATCCATGCCTTTTTCTGTCTTTTTGGGGAAAAAGTACCCGGTTTCAAATTGGGAATTTCTCAATGTAAAATTTGCCAAATTGGGAAAATAACGTACAAATAAATTATGTTGTCAGCATTAAATTCAATTTATTAGTTGATCAAACTGCAATGTTTATCTAAATGTCATTATGATTTTTTAATGGTTTTGTTCTCAAAATATTTATTGAAGCAATTTTCTTCAAGATTGCTATAAATTTCAAGCCTAATTCTGTAGCGGAGGTGAATTTATTTTTTCAATTGGGAAAAAACCAGCCATATTTTGCATTGGGAATTGGTAAGATATTCTAACTCGTGAGGGTTATAGAAAATAGGGTAAGATATTCTAACTCGTGAGGGTTATAGAAAATAGGGTAAGATATTCTAACTCGTGAGGGTTATAGAAAATAGAGAAGATATTCTAACTCATGAGGGTTATAGAAAACAGGGTAAGATATTCTAAGCCGTGAGGGTTATAGAAAATAGGGTAAGATATTCTAACTCGTGAGGGTTATAGAAAATAGGGTAAGATATTCTAACTCGTGAGGGTTATAGAAAATAGGGTAAGATATTCTAACTCGTGAGGGTTATAGAAAATAGGGTAAGATATTCTAACTCGTGAGGGTTATAGAAAATAGGGTAAGATATTCTAACTCGTGAGGGTTATAGAAAATAGAGAAGATATTCTAACTCATGAGGGTTATAGAAAACAGGGTAAGATATTCTAAGCCGTGAGGGTTATAGAAAATAGGGTAAGATATTCTAACTCGTGAGGGTTATAGAAAATAGGGTAAGATATTCTAACTCGTGAGGGTTATAGAAAATAGGGTAAGATATTCTAACTCGTGAGGGTTATAGAAAATAGGGTAAGATATTCTAACTCGTGAGGGTTATAGAAAATAGGGTAAGATATTCTAACTCGTGAGGGTTATATAAAATAGAGAAGATATTCTAACTCGTGAGGTTTATAGAAAATAGGGTAAGATATTCTAACTCGTGAGGGTTATAGAAATTAGGGTAAGATATTCTAACTCGTGAGGGTTACAGAAAATAGGGTAAGATATTCTAACTCGTGAGGGTTATAGAAAATAGAGAAGATATTCTAACTTGTGAGGGTTATAGAAAATAGGGTAAGATATTCTAACTCGTGAGGGTTATAGAAAATAGGGTAAGATATTCTAACTCGTGAGGGTTATAGAAAATAGGGTAAGATATTCTAACTCATGAGGGTTATAGAAAAAGGCCTGTGATCTAGTTGTAACCATAAGGTGAGTTAATTTTGAGGTTATGAGGTCTTAGCTTATATTGTGAACATCGGTCTTCAAAAGCCTAAGCTAAAATGGGTCTTTTTCATCACACTATTCAAATGAATATTATATTACAAAGTATTATACAGAAGAATGAATGACTGAATGTACGTGGCCAAAGTCTCAGTCTGGATACACACTTTAAACACCCGGAGACACCCGCAGACACTAGAGAAATCAGTGAAACACAAACAAATCACGATGTTAATTATAGACCAATGCTCATTTATGATTAATTTTGAGCAAAAATGGAAAGATGCCACAGGTAGACTCTGTCACACGTTCCTTTTATGCCTTCAACCAGACATCAACATTTACACCAGTCTTTCAATGCAAGCAAATTACCCTTCCTGAGGTCATTTGGAAATTCAACAACAAACATGGTCTGGAAGTTGTTCCAGACATTCAGAATGTAATTAGCTTCACAGTTAGCTCTGAATTCTAGTTAATACACTAAGTCATTACAAACACAATTGTTAATTAAGTTTGTGTCTGGTCACTATCAAAATTATGAAGAATTTCTCATTAGGACATTGTTTAACACAAAAAAGCATATGTCTGTGAGGAAATCCCTGGTATTATATACAGACAGGCCACAACCGTATGAACCACCACCTTTTCACCAAGTTCAGATTTGGCCAGTCAGACCAGTGCCCCTGTCAGACAGATAGCATGACAACAGAACACTTGCTGCAGTCCTGCCCACTACACAATGGCCTCAGGCGCCAGATCTGGGCGGAGGAGACCACGATGCAAGGGAAGCTCTATGGCAGTCTGGAGGACCTGCGGCGCACGGCGACCTTTGCGCAGAGAGCCGGCGTGTCCATCTGAGTGATCGACAAGAAGAAGAAGATATACAGAGTAAATTCACCATTTTCCCACGAATATACATGACTGAAGTTGAAACATTAGGGCCAAGATCAATCTCCCAGCTCAAATCTTAACTCCTAGCTGAAATCCATATTGGGATATATTGTGATATTTTGTAATTTATCAGAATATTTATTGCAACATATTGAGACCTTTGTATTTATGTATTTAATAAGCTTAAGACAAAAATGTATACCAAACATAAATGGAATATTAGTGGTCGCTGGTACAGTCTATAGTGGTCCAAATGACAAATTGTGTTTGATTTATAATTTAATGAAAAAATATATCAGGAAGGCCTGAATAAAAACTCTGTTATTGTTTGGACAAGTGACTGTTGTTTGCAGACAAGTAGATTTTTGCAATGAACTTATCCATGGACAAGTTAACAATTTTGATATTTCCACACCAATGCAATAATGAAAGAAAGTTATGGGTGCAAGGTGAAGGTCATACACCTATAGCTAAGAAATGGTGACCTTAACCTTGCAATCCAAAGCAAGGTCTCAATATAAGGTATCTACATTTGAAGTTTCATTAAAATATCCAAATAAGTTCTTAAGTTATTGAGTGCAAACCATTTTTTTATTTTTAGTAAATGTGACCTTGACCCCACCCACTCCATATGCAACCACAAGAGAGGTCTAGATATAAGGTATCTACATATGAAGTTTCATTAAAATATCTGAATTTCTTTATCTAGGTATTGAGTGGAAACTTTGTATCTATTTTAGTAATGGTGACCTTGACCTTGACCCCATCCACCCCATATACAATCCCAAGCAAGGTCTCAATATGAGGTATCTCCATATGAAGTTTCATTAAAATATCTCAATGTGTTCTCAAGTTATTGAGCGGAACCTGTTTTTTCTATTTTTAGTAATGGTAATCTTGACCCTGAACCACCTACCCCATATGCAATCCCAAGCAAGGTCTCAATATAAGGTATCTATGTATGAAGTTTCATTAAAATATCTCAATGCATTCTCAAGTTATTGAGCGGAAACCGTTTTTCTATTTTTAGTAATGGTGACCTTGACCCCACCCATCCTGTCGTTAAAATGCCTTGACCTTGACCCCATATGCAATCCCAATCGAGGTCTCGATATAAGGAATCTATGTATGAAGGTTCATTAAAGTATCTCAATGTTTTCTCAAGATATTGAACTGAAACCGTTTTTCTATTTTTAGTTACGGTGACCTTGACTCCACCCACCCCATACGCAATCTCAAGCGAGGTCTCTATATAAGGTATCTATTTATTTAGTTTCATTAAAATATCTCAATGCGTTCTCAAGTTATTGAGCGGAAACTGTTTTTCTATTTTTAGTAACAGTGACCTTGACCCCACCCATCCTGTCGTTAAAATGTCTTGCATTAGTTAATGTTCTTTTTCTTGTACTTAAACATTACAATCAGGTTTATTTAATGATGGTAAAGTTATTAGGTTAGTTTCTATGACAGACATAGTTTCTATGACTAAAATCAAGGAAAAATTTGTTGACCACCTTCGGATGATTGCTTAACCTATGTTAGGGCTACCAGTAGCCAAAATAGCCAATGGCTATTAAAATTTCAGAAATTATTTGAAAATGGGACATAAAACATAAAACTTACAAAAACCGGGCTTAATGCACGTGCATAAAGTGTCATCTGCACAGGCTAATCCGGGACGTTGCTTTCCGCTTTTATGATATTTTCTGTTTCAAGGAAGTCCTTCTAAACATAAATCCACTATAGGCAACCATGAGCATGGACATACACACATATAAGAGAGAAACAACACTGATCGTTTTACATCCATACATTTAATGTAGAAGTATGTATAATGTAAGAACTTTAAGAAATGCGATTAATGTATGAAAGTGTCATTATTCAGGACAATTGACTTATCAATGTTCAATACAATGCTTTCTTGTTCATCATTTTCACGGTGTATATACATCAGTCATGTTGAGTGGTGTGACATCACTAAATACTGTCAGAACTACCAATGGTCTTGGTAGAATCTTCATTTACAACTTTTCCCCGAACAGACAAATGAGCCAATAATATCGACAGTCACACCCAATGCCAATTGAAATTGATAATTTAATCAAGGTGACCTTATAATTGTTTACCTAAATTAATGTTTTTGACACCTGTTACAGACTCAAAATATCATAGCAAAAGGGGGAATAATTGCAACTGGGTTGTGAAAGTTATAAGCAAAACTTCATTAAATGCCATATCATTACAATCGATGTTATATCAATTGAAATATATAAGGATCGTTACACATGGAGTTTACTGTATGGCATTTTGAAAATACCTTAAATGCTGAATACATTGTTTTTATTATAGTTTCTATTCAACATTTGTTTTAAAAAATAGTGAAATCGGCAGTAACACTGACATAATTCAACCATGTAATTGTAACAACAGGTGTTTGGATTGCTACTCACTTGCACTCGTCTCCGGCCCTCGGTGTCTCCGGTCCCTGTCTGGAAATGAACACACACCTCTCCATCGTTCTCTTGTACTCCGGTCCCTGTCTGGGAATGACCACACACCTCTCCATTGTTCTCTCCGGTCCCTGTCTGGGAATGACCACACATCTCTCCATCGTTCTCTCCGGTCCCTGCCTGGGAATGACCACACACCTCTCCATCGTTCTCTCCGGTCCCTGTCTGGGAATGACCACACACCTCTCCATCGTTCTCTTGTACACTTCAGAGCACTTTTTATATTTGTGAACCCTTAACAGATGCACATCCATCCTTAAGGTTTGTCATAATTCCTTTGACGCTTTGGTGTTTTTCGTGGAGGCTCTTCCACATCGTGAACTTGTCTAATATGACGAGGTAGATTGACTACCTTGTTGTGGCATATCCGACAAGTACGCCTCAGTTTGTCCTGTAACAGCAATGACAAGAAGCCTCTATTACCAGCAATTTTCTTCTCTACATTAGAAATGGATCAGATACCCATCAAATTGGAAATTTTGTGTCGTGATATCTTAATAAATGGAAAACACTTAAGAAAGTTATTTATTTAATTTACTTTTAAACTAGTGTTTTATTGGTTGAATGTGGTATTTTAATGTTGTTTACCTATGACCATACGAGTAATTTCATGATTTACAACTTAGATTTACATGCCTGTATGTATTTAGGGTTTTGTGTCATCAGATCTGGGAATGTTTTCATTCCATTAGGGAAAAATAAAACATATTTGTCATTGGGAATGGCTGTTTTAAGTTTCAGTGCGCAAATATACATACACTTTTTGGCGCACCCCTGTGCTTGAAATGTGCCTGTCGCTTTCTTCTGGCAGGAGTCCTACATTCTCCTTTGACTGCTACATCTTGCACACTGGTACTTTGCTCATTAAATCTGCTCTGTACCGGATTATCACTGCTCTGTACCGTGTGGTCACTACTCTGTACCGTGTGGTAACTGCTCTGTACCGTGTGGTCATGCTCTGTACCGTGTGATTGACTTCATCATCTGTTTCCCAATAAAGATACTCTGCCTCCACAAACCCTTTGGCAGATTCTGTGGTGAGATCATGGGCAACTTTATAGTCTTGATCCTTATTGAGAGTTTTGGACTTGATTCTGCATCCACTGCAACTTGATTCTTCTGGCTTCTTTTTGTTAGAGTTATTCACCAAAGTCACCATGCCAGTGTCAGTGAACCCATTACTTTGTGATATGGGACAGAACCAGCAGCAATCAGGCTGTCCTCCATGTGCTCCATAAGGGGATCCTGTTGACTGTCTTTTGTCGGGTAAACATGGGTGTCTCTGAACCCAAGATGCCCATCTTCTGTTGGTGGCAAATCAATTTCCGTTCCCCTCGGCTGTAGAGCCTGCCTGTCCTTCCCCAGCCACCCTGCTGGTACACCGGGGGGCATACCTAGAATTGGACAGATCCTCTCTACTAGCATCTGATTGCCGCCATCAAAGACATAGTGCACACGATCCCCAGTCGGCTCTGGGATTGTACTGACCACGATGTAGGTAGAAGCAGTCTTCCTGAGCACATGATCCCGCTCATCCATCGTGTGAAAGTATTTGTATGAGATACGGAGAAGGTGTGACATTATGTTTTTTCCTTGTAATCCATGACTCACACATATATTCCAATCTACCATTCTTCGTTCTTCAAGTCTGAAATAAGACAGAAAGGTATGTCACAGGAGGTTGTGGATTGACCTTCAAAGGTACAATGTACCCCCACATACAATGTGAGACACTGGGAGTTTAACACACTGCTGTTGCCCAATATAATTGTACCCCCACAATGGGAGTTTAACACACTGCTATTGCCCAATATACTTGTACCCCCACATACAATGTGAGACAATGGGAGTTTTACACGCTGCTGTTGCCCAATATAATTGTACCCCAACTGACAATGGGAGTTTAACACACTGCTATTGCCCAAAATAATTGTAACCCCACTGACAATGGGAGTTTAACACACTGCTATTGCCCAATATAATTGTACCCCCACTGACAATGGGAGTTTAACACACTGCTATTGCCCAATATAATTGTACCCCTCAAACAATGGGAGTTTAACACACTGCTCTTGCCCAATATGGTACAACTACAGATCCCCATCAGGAATGCTGTTACCCTAGATACCAACTCCACCACCCAGAGCAACATTAATGGCGTAACATACCGGTAGTTCAAGTACTCAATTAAATCACTCAGTATTCAATTATTTCAACTAGAACTCCGTGAGTCGGATGAGTCGCCTGACGGGGCATAACTCAAGTACGGTAAGAGCAATTATGCTGAAAACCAAATAGTCGGTATGCCAAATACCAAATAGTGACCTGACCCAAAAAAAAGAGTATGCACAAAATGTTTTTGCATAAAATGGTTCTTTAACATGTCCCTTCTAAGAAACCAAATGATGCAACTTTGTCATCATTGAGCATTTTGATATATTCAATATGGCTTCCAAGATGGCAGCCAAAATTTCAAAATCGACATCTGTCCTTTAAATTACATGAAAACTTGAGAAAACAAAAACATTTTGAGCATATGCATTGTGTTTATTGTTTGCAACACCATGAAAAACATTTTTTCAAACATTTTAAGCAAAACAACAGTTGAAAAATCCAAAAATGGCAGACAAAATAGCGTCCAAAATTTATCATTTCTCAAATAAAATAGTATTTGTAAAATGTTTATAGATCTTTGAATGGCAATTTTTGTAAAACATTAACTTCATGATTGTCTCCCTTATTAGTTATTTTGTAATAAATTTTCAAGAGTTATTTTTTGCAGAGTATATCTTTCCAGCATTATAACAACTATAACATGACAATTCCTAGCATATTTTGAAGGCAAGTACCAATTACTATTTTATCTGCACCTAGAAATGCTTAAAGGTGCTAAATCTGGATGTATGGTGTTACTATAAAGTAATGGCGCTGGCGTGAACACATACAATTGACTTCAAAAATTTCAAGAATTTCACAAATTATGTCCGAAGAACTGGAAATTCAGATGTAGTAATAATTGATGGGTGTGGCATCCTCTGGTCGGTGTATATTCTGGCCTTCAAATAGTACTGTACAAAATTTCATGTATAACTACTGGTGGTATGTCTTCGACCAACTTTACCAGTACAACATTATGAGTAGCACACGAACACACTACGAAGTCAGAAGACTGCAATCAATCATAAACTGAATCCTACAACACCACTACCGTCTGAACATACTGTCCTGACAAACACAGCCATCAATGTCCAACTGAAAGACATGTTTGTTTAGCATCACAAAGACAGAGCCATGGGGTTACCCGTTTCCCTTAGCCACATTTTGATAATTACTAGTTTTTCCTGGTATCTACATTCTCCTAGTGTTAGAAGGGCTCCTAGTTTTGTTAAATGCATCTAGTATTGTAACTTGTAAGCGGTTGTGGTATATATGGTGCTTATTGACCTGTGTTCTCCAGTCTGTGTGTGTTAAATCGAAATGAGATCATGATACAAATCATCATCACCCAGTTGCATTGAATAAAATAATTTGTATATGAATATAAGAATTTTAAAACTCGACAGACATCAGCAGGAGAGAAGTCTCAGTACCAAGAGTAAGCATACTGTGAGGTAAACATACTGTGAGGACTGTTCACTTAAAACATATTTTCTTGTGGTTACAGGCTTACGATGAAAGTTACATATAGCAGAATGCATAACGATTGTGACAGCGGGAAGTATTTTGGTCAAACTGTTAACAAAGCCCGTCGACCTTGTGTTTGATGTTTTTTTGGTATTGTGCACTTTTAATTATAGTTTTGATTAATACACTAAAAGTCAGATATTACTCAACTGCTTGATTAATTGTTGCATATGATATTTTGACATACCATTGCTTACCAAACAAGGATATTAGTAAAACTGATACTTGTAAAATAAATTGAATGAAGTCAGGAGGTCAGATATATATTTCAAAACTAAAATTCAAAATACAACGGTGAAATAAATTATCCTGAACCTCTCGAATTATGTTCTTTGTCAATAGTAATAACAGGTAAAAGGAAAATAACATTATAAAATCTCAAGCATTGTTAAACGTATTCAGCTGTCTACCTGTTAATGGACATTACATTGTCTACCTGTTAATGAACATTACATTGTCTACCTGTTAATGAACATTACATTGTCTACCTGTTAATGAACATTACATTGTCTACCCTGTAAATGAACATTACATTGTCTACCCTGTAAATGAACATTACATTAAAATACCATACCAACGTGCAGCAGGTGCGAAATTGCCACAGAAAGAACAGTGGCATCTGTAAAATTAAAACAATTCAACAATTAGTTACAGAGAAATATCCATGACAAAAATGCTACACAAATACTTTTTGAAAATATAATCAAAAGAACATAACCCGCTGAACACTCATAAAAAAAGAACATCTTGCAATATGTTCATTTCCTCTTTGTATTAAAGCCACAAACAGTTGTCATTGAATTTCTACCAGCAGTTGCACTGCATATTAGGGACACAGAAATAATCAAAGGCCAATAGCACATAGAGGCAAAATATTATAACATTGTGCTCATTGTGCTCATTTTATTCTGGTACCCTCAACATGTATCGTATTGAAATCCAGCAATTAATTCTTGTTTCACAGTTATTTCATCATATGTATGTGGCAATCTTTAATTATTGTTTTGTGTTTCTTTATCACTGCTAATACTTTTGCAAAGTTAGCGAAGATTATACAATTTTAACCGTTGTTAATACCTTTCCAATATTATCAACAATGCTTGTAAAGGATTATTATACAACATTACATGCAAGACATTTTTATCTCTATCTTAAGCTATCAGCTTTAACACTCTTATGAAAGACAGTATGGATATCATGTTGTCAATTGCATACCTGTGACAAACATACAGATTATTTGATTGCAATTGCTACTTCTATTGTTGCTGATCAGTTGTTTTTATTACCAGTCTTGTGGGTCAGAGCAAGTTTGGGGCAGTTGTGGTCACAGCAACAGCAAGTAGCAACCAACTGGTATATAAACCAGAAGTAAAATGGGACATGCACCCATTACCATGCTATTTTGCGGCATCTGACTTGCAGGTAAGACTTTAATTATATTTGTACTTTAAAGTAATACTTGATTTTATGCAACTTTTGCAAGACTTATAGTTGACAGTTAAACATAAAATATTGTTTACGTAATAATTTTACTACAAACTTAAGTTAATGTTTTGTATAACATTTTCATAACTTAAATGTCTTGTTTAACATTTCTATAACTCATTTTATTGTATAACCTCTTCATGGTACCTCTTGCTAAAGCGAGGAATTCCCTAGTATGCAACTGTTTATAGTTCATAATATTTTGCATTATTTTTATATCTGTATAATATCTGTACTGTGATCATTAGACCCATTACCATGCTACTTTTCTAAATAAATTTATGTTCAAACTGCCACTCTGACTTGCAGTAATCTATCAACTCACACGGGCTGACAAATATAACAATCGTACCAAGAAAAGCTCACTGGGACAAAACCAAAACTTAGAGAAACTGCTAACACAAGCACAAGTGTCGCATAGTGTATTAAATAACCACGAACTGGACAGTGTGACACTTGAGAAACAGCTCTGACCTGGATAATGCACTAACTCTCTTGATTTAGAGGACAGCATTTGACCCAGCTCCACGTAACATAGATCCTCTCAGCTTTAGACCGAGCAAGAATCCAATGTCAAAGATTTTCATCCCAACAACAAATCTTGATGACAAATTCCCAGCCCAATTTTGTCATGCAGCTCATCTGCCTACTGTTGAGTGTCAGAGCAACCATGTGAAATTATGCATTGTGGTTGTTACTTGGCTCGCCACAATATTTTGCAACTGTTATGAGACAATTAACTGTCAAAACAGGTTGACAAAAGAAGCAAGTCAACAATTAAGCGATGATGATAGTTCTAGTGATATTGAATGTGAAAACGAAAACTGAATTTGTTATCAATGATGGTTTTGTAAGATTGTGTTGTGTATTTACTTGCATATACATGGGATGCTAACCGAACACAAACTGTATTTTAGTTGAAATGTAAATGATTAGAATATAACATCTGCTTTATTATCCATAGTTAAATAATGCCCCCATCGAAGGTGACTGGGTATATTGGTTTGCTAATGTAGGTAGGTCTGTCGGGTACCACATTCGTTTCCGCTGAGTCCAACAGTTTTCATCCGATCTTCACCAAACCTAATGAAAATGTTTGCCGGCATAACATTTCAGCCAAGTTGGATAATCAAATCGTCCGGGGCATTATGAATGTATGGCCCTGGAATTACCTAACATTGGCCTTTTTAACTAATTCTGCTCTGTAAGTCCATCAGTTTTCAACTGATCATCACCAAACTTCATAAAATAGTTTCTGGGCATACTTTTTTGGTTAATTTCGATAATCAAGCAAATTGCATAATTAACCGCGGAGTTGTGGCCCTTGAAATATCTAAAATTGGCATTTAGTCATTTCAGCATTGTAAGTGCAACAGTTTTGATACGATGTATATCGTATCAAACTTGTTTAACATGTTTTAGGTTGTAATATCTTAACCCAGTTCGATGATTAACCAAATCACCCCAGGACCTTGATTTATATAAGATTGGATTCTATTAGGAGTTTACACCCTCTGTATCCAACTTGATATTCAAACCTAGATGTGGCAAATTTCTGTTACAAACAGCTCTTGCTCAATTAAAAAACATTTAAGCATATGTTTACATAACTATTAATAGTATTGTGGCAACAATGGTGTATTTAAAACGATCAAACCAACGATACACGCACTTTTCTGATTTGGCGGCCATTTTGTCGGCCGTTTAAATATTATTAATCCTTTTATTTATGTAAAAATCAGTTGCATGTTTGTCAATACATTTTCTAACAACATACATTACATACATTCAGTATTTTGTAGTTACGCTACTTATTGAAAGATATATGCCAATTTTTTAATTTGTGGTGGCCATATTGAATATTTCAAAATGATAATTGATGACAAAGTTGCATCATAAAGTTTCTAAGTAAGGACAAGCTATAGAATCATTTCATGCAAAAACAATTTGTGCGTACTGTTTTGGGTTTATCGACCGGCATACTGACTAAAACTTAATCTTTCTTTTATGCCTACTAACACTTCCCTAAAGTTTCTTAATGATTGCACAAAAACTTCTCAATTTATTGTCTGCACAAGCCTTATTTGAACATTTTTTTTAAGGGGCATAACTGAAGTACGATAAAAGCAAATATGCTGAAAATCAAACTTAACCTTCCTTTTATACCAACTAACACTTCCCTAAAGTTTCATAATGATTGCAAAAAAACTTCTCAAGTTATTGTCTGCACAAACTGAAGGGGACGCCGCCACCGCCAACAATGCCGCCGCCGCCACTGTAAGTAACCCCTATATGTCGCATTTTCAGGTGACACAAAAATGATGGGGTACTACTCAATTTTGGCAAAATCTGTGTTTGTTGCTCTGACAGTGTAAAAGAGGTCTTTTACACTAGGCTTTTTGTAAAGTTCTGTTACAAGTGAAACAGAGTGTAAAGTTCACAGTGAAGTTCTTTTACAAGTAAGGCATAAAAGTTCCTTTACATGTGTGAATCTATAAGTATATAATGAAGTTCTGTTACAGGTGAGGCATAAAAGTTCCTTTACATGTGTGAATCTTTAAGTATATAATGAAGTTCTGTTACAAGTGAGGCATACAAGTTCCTTTACATGTGTGAATCTGTAAGTATAGAATGAAGTTCTGTTACAAGTGAGGCATATAAGTTCCTTTACATGTGTGAATCTATAGGTATAGAATGAAGTTCTGTTACAAGTGAGGCATAAAAGTTCCTTTACATGTGTGAATCTATAAGTATATAATGAAGTTTTGTTACAAGCAAGGCATAAAAGTTCCTTTACGTGTGTGTGAATCTATAAGTATATAATGAAGTTCTGTTACCAGCAAGGCATAAAAGTTCCTTTACATGTGTGAATCTATAAGTATATAATGAAGTTCTGTTATAAGCAAGGCATACAAGTTCCTTTACATGTGTGCATCTATAAGTATATAATGAAGTTCTGTTACAAGTGAGTCATAAACGTTCCGTTACATGTGTGAATCTATAAGTATATAATGAAGTTCTGTTACAGATGAGGCATAAAAGTTCCTTTACATGTGTGAATCTTTAAGTATATAATGAAGTTCTGTTACAAGTGAGGCATAAAAGTTCCTTTACATGTGTGAATCTATAAGTATAGAATGAAGTTCTGTTACAAGCAAGGCATAAAAGTTCCTTTACATGTGTGAATCTATAAGTATAGAATGAAGTTCTGTTACAAGCAAGGCATAAAAGTTCCCTTTACATGTGTAAATCTATAAGTATATAATGAAGTTCTGTTACAAGCAAGGCATACAAGTTCCTTTACATGTGTGAGTCTATAAGTATATAATGAAGTTCTGTTACAAGTGAGGCATAAACGTTCCTTTACATGTGTGAATCTATAAGTATATAATGAAGTTCTGTTACAAGCAAGGCATACAAGTTCCTTTACATGTGTGAATCTATAAGTATATAATGAAGTTCTGTTACAAGTGAGGCATAAACGTTCTTTTACATGTGTGAATCTATAAGTATATAATGAAGTTCAGTTACAAGTGAGGCATATAATGAAGTTCAGTTACAAGTGAGGCATATAATGAAGTTCTGTTACAAGTGAGGCATATAATGAAGTTCTGTTACAAATAAGACATATTCTGTATAGTCCCTAATAAACGCCCCCACCCAAATACCCCCCCCACCCCCCTTATTTTAAATAATACCCCAAACTCCCAGCCTAATTAATGGCCTCATTTTGCTTTCAAAACTCAATATAAAAGCATTACTTAGTTCTTTACAATGAAGTTACAATGTTTTCTATATACTGATATATGACAGAGCACACATTTAATGGACTCATATTAAACCCCCCCCTTGGAAAAATGTAAGGCCCCCAGGGATGTTTAATAGGGAATATACGGTAGTAAACTCTATTACAATTGAGACATTTAAAACTGGAAAATGTTGCTCTTCTTAAACTCAAAATAATGTATTAGAAATGATATAACAAAATGGCACAGAAGCTTTACATTAAAATGTCACCATACATTTTAAGCGCAACATGACAAATTTAATTTCATTGAAGACATGGAATCTATGAATTCCTTTGGGATTTCATTCCTCATTACATATTCAAGAATACTTCGAAGTAATTAAAATGTTCACATTCAGTAATTAAAACACTCACTTGGAATTAATCAACCAAATTGGAAAATTGAATTGCGAGGATGGTTAAAATACAATTTCAAAGCAACGACAGAGGAGAAAATGCTAATGTCCAATCCAATAGTATCATACTTGCTGTTTTATTCTAACATCATGTTAATTACTGGAGGAAATTTGGGCAAACTTCTATTCTGGTTTGCAACTACTTGATCAAAGAGAGCAATATTTTTTTTGTAGCTGAATCCTTCATTCTTCTAATAACCCACTTGCCCGAAGCCATGGAGAAGTAAAAATGAGGCGCGTCGTGGGAACCGGACTTCATTAAATATGAGGCGCGTCGTGGGAGCCAGACTTTATTAAAAATGAGGCGCGTCGTGGGAACCGGACTTTATTAAATATGAGGCGCGTCGTGGGACCCCGACTTAATGCATGTGCGTAAAGTGTCGTCCCGGATTAGCCTGTGCAGTCCGCACAGGCTAACCCAGGATGGCACTTTCTGCCTATAGTGGATTTATGTTTAGAAGACACTTCCTTGAAACACAAAATACCATAAAAGAGGAAAGTGCCGTCCTGGATTAGCCTGTGCGGACTGCATAGGCTAATCCAGGAGGACACTTTACGCACATGCATTAAGACCGGTTTTCCAACGATACGCCTCATATCAATTTGGGCAAGTTAAAACTATGACCCGATAGGGCAAGTTCAAGAGTGACAACAAATAAGAAATTGCAAAAAATACATTTATCAAGGAAAAAGATTATGTCATAAGTATTACTTTTACTCTATTATCACCTAATATTCTTTGAATATAAATATATTAAGATCATTACTGTCATAAAAGCTGATCAAGAAATATCCAGGCATTCAGTGTTGATTATTTTTTTGGTTCACAGGTCGTTCGGGCAAGTTGAAATTTAATATTCATGGTTTAGACTGCATTTCCATGAGTCTGTGTCTTTATCGGAATCCGTATTTGCCCAATTTTAATTCGGAAACCCCTTTTATATGCATCCGTATCCGTGTATTTAGTTTTATGTTCCTCGTTGAATCTGACTTTCACATTTTCGTCAGAAGACGAGCATACTCTGTTTATTAATAATGAAGGCTGCAGCGTAGAAATCCAACAAATTCCCTACCATTGATGACCATATAACAAATGCCATACATTTGACAGCATTTATTTAAAGTCAATACATTCATTTCAATTTATGACCATTTAACTGAATCCAACATATTGCGTACTATTTAGAATATATAAATATGTATCTTTAATTTTTTCTGCAGTTTTTATAGCATACATATTGCCCTTCATGTTGCTTAATGGAGTCCGTATATTGTCAGCATCTGCATAAAATCGCCCAGTGAATGATTCTATACGGACGCACTAAACGGACACGGACATGCAGACACGGAGACATGGAACTGGACCACAAATCAAAGCAATACGAAAATACACCACAGTGATTGGAATGTACCCAAGTACACGTCATTACAACATAAAGAGAAATCTCATTCTGAACAAGGAAATGAGACGATTCCAATGAGAGAATTTCCGTTTCTGAACAAATTTAATGGATGTTGTCACATTAGAAAACTATTCCTGTTGCTTTATAGAGCAAATTAAAACAACATTTTTACAGAGAATAACGTTCTGTGGTCACATGTTGCGAAATGTAAATGGTGACCCGACCACAGACCTCTGGTATACAGTGGCATGGAGACCTCTGGTATACAGTGGCATGGAGACCTCTGGTATACAGTGGCATGGAGACCTCTGGTAAACAGTGGCATGGAGACCTCTGGTATACAGTGGCACGGAGACCACTGTTATACAGTGGCATGGAGACCTCTGGTATACAGTGGCACGAAGACCTTGGGTATACAGTGGCATGGAGACCTCTGGTATACAGTAGCACGGAGACCTCTGGTATACAGTGGCATGGAGACCTCTGGTATACAGTGGCACGGCAAGCAGAATATCCGTGTACCAAGGAACGTTGCCTTTTAACACCTGCCTCGCACATATTTTTTCATATGATAATTTTGTCTTGCACTCAACCAAGGCCGAAAAAAAAATTCTGTGTTTCTGGCAACCCCACCCTACCTAGGGAAAAAAACCCGACCCTAAAGTTTCAGTGATGATTGATTTTTGTGAAACCCGTATTTGTCAGATTTTAGATAATTTTAAATGTTTTTTTTTACCGAACTGTGTCTTCAAAAAAATGGTTAAAAAAACCCTCATTCCTGACCCTACCTTACTTTTTTTGAGACCGTTGCTCGAAACACACAATTTATTTGTATTTGCCCAATGAATGAGACCAGCCAATGAATGAGACCAGCCAATGAATGAATGAGACCAGCCAATGAATGAGACCAGCATTTCGACCATTATCAGTGTGTGAAGAATTTGAAGGACATGAATGACAATTCCTAATATGGAGATGGGAGACAAACTGCCTGGTTTTCTCACCAAATCAATACACAGTTAATGCCATGCTTGGAAACCAACAAAAATGGAACACATTGCAGTTCCATTCTGTAATGTAAGAAATAAAGTATGATAATATAATGTTATAGAGCATAATGGTCATGAAAAGTAAGATGATACTTATAGTACTAGAGCTGCTGCAATATTCAATATATTGTACTGTATAATACGTTTTCCATATTTCATTGCAACACAGTATCTCATAACAATATATGACAATATATTGCCATATATTCCATACTATAATAATCCATAAAGTACAAAACAAAGTATTTGCATCTAGGCATTATTATAATTGACAAAAAATGGTAAAATAATAATATGACCCTGGAAATATGTAGAAAATATGTAGATTTTCAAGAACTTGGCATGTTATGACAAATGGCGTTACGTTAATTTATATAATTCATCTAGACCAGCCAATGAATGAGACCAGCCAATGAATGAGACCAGCCAATGAATGAATGAGACCAGCCAATGAATGAGACCAGCATTTCGACCATTATCAGTGTGTGAAGAATTTGAAGGACATGAATGACAATTCCTAATATGGAGATGGGAGACAAACTGCCTGGTTTTCTCACCAAATCAATACACAGTTAATGCCATGCTTGGAAACCAATAAAAATGGAACACATTGCAGTTCCATTCTGTAATGTAAGAAATAAAGTATGATAATATAATGTTATAGAGCATAATGGTCATGAAAAGTAAGATGATACTTATAGTACTAGAGCTGCTGCAATATTCAATATATTGTACTGTATAATACGTTTTCCATATTTCATTGCAACACAGTATCTCATAACAATATATGACAATATATTGCCATATATTCCATACTATAATAATCCATAAAGTACAAAACAAAGTATTTGCATCTAGGCATTATTATAATGGACAAAAAATGGTAAAATAATAATATGACCCTGGAAATATGTAGAAAATATGTAGATTTTCAAGAACTTGGCATGTTATGACAAATGGCGTTACGTTAATTTATATAATTCATCTACTGATCTCGGCAATGGCAGTGTGCAAACTGTTTTATGTAATTGTATGTCTTTCAATATATTGCAATATGAGTTTTCCATTTTTTTCTTTGCCATATTATCAGCGGGGTGGGTGGGTGGGGGGGGGCATTTCCCATTCGGTTAACTTGGGGAAACCCCTAGCTGTACTCTGTACTCATTTTGTTACTATTAATAGTATTTTGCTTCCAGATTGGGAAATAAAATACAGTTTTTCAATACAATAGGGTTACTAAAATGCATCGCTGCAAGAGGAAATTTCGGTTACATAAAATATAAGTATAGAAACATGTACAAGAAGCATTCTAGCATTCAGAATTTTTTTAAAAGGTTTCATTATTTTTGATTTAGACTCAAAGTTTACAGTTTTTCTTACAAAACAGCTAAAAATAATGATTTCCCGAATTAGAAACAACATTTCCTGATCAGGAAACTTTAGGACTAGTTATACACAAAAGAATATAAATGGTATAAGCTTTCATATATTGTTTATAGAAAAGACAAAACTGTTATTCTTGACCACAATTTACAGTCATGTACAATTGTAAATGTATAACATGAATATAATTAAGGGTATAGGCAAGATTAGAATTGTAATTCCAGGACGATTGGCCTTTTGGCAGGGTGGTACTAAAATCAATCTTACTAATAAACCATGAATTCATTTAATACTAGTGATACATAACAGAATGGATCAAAACTTCTGTGAATTTTCAAAACAAATTATTTCATGCTGTAGCATAGCATTTGACTGAACATTCTCGATGAATTTTCTTACTGTTACCTTCCATGGCAAAGTAATAGTTTTGGGTGATAACAAACATTGGATACTTTTCAATGCATTGCAATACTATAACAATAAAATTGGAGAATAATTAAGAAACACAATCGTGATTATGTAATGATTGAATAGTCCTTTCTGAATCGTTAAAGTTTACTGATATGATTTTCATTTTAAAGTAAGCAAGATTCAGTTGACCAGTATTGGCAGATTAACCCCAGATTTGACCACCTGTCCAGTTCATACTCAAGTTTATGTTATTTTGTCATTAAACAACATTAAAACAATGACACAAAATATTATTGGAAAAAAACATTATGACAACTAAACAATAAAAAAATATATCGAATGACAATGGGTATGGTACAAAAGATCTGAAAAGCGATCCAGAACTAATGACTATACAAGATTACTAAACAGTATATTATACAATGTTATACCTAAATAAGTCTTATTAAGATTGCAGTATTCATTAAACATGTTCATATGCTTAAAATAGCACGTAAGTGCACTCGCTATAAGATATTAGCATGAAAGGTATCTTCATTCGAAAATGCATGTAGTAATATCCACGATCTTTTCTCACTAATATGTTTTATATATTGAATGTGCAACAGAAATATTATGGTACTTTAAGATTAATAGTATTTTCACCATATCTCGCCACTCAGAACAAAAATGGTAAGTAAAATATTGCACATTCAATAAGAACATGTTTTACGAGTTCATAGAAATATAATTTACATTGAAATTCAATTAAATTTAATTTTGTAAGAATATTGACGAAGAAAATTACCACATAATAGAATGACAATTTTTCAATTACGAATGTTGTTTTTATTATGATCTAATTTTGTTTTTAACAAGAAATACCAACTGGTATAGCCTTATAGAAACTGTCAACAAAAATGTAACGTCTGCTTAATAGAGAAAAATGTATCTTTAAACTGTATAGTTATCATATTCTTCCTATTATATAACAGACTGCATAACATACAATGTACCTTTGTGTGTTTTGACGATGTATTTTACTATACATTTCTAAAAACACTCTGGACTCTGGGAGTGTTTGTAGTGGGAAATGTCTACTATATTTCCCGAATGGGTACATGAATTTCCAATTTGGAAAACTATTAATTTAGTCTTTTTTGTGTAAAAAAAATAAACTTGGTAGCAGTTTTCTTAAAAATGGCACAATTAAAAAAATTCTGAAAGGTAGAAATTTAGAACAATATGTCCTGATTCTTTTGAGACCACATACATCTAGGTCACTTAAAAACCTCTTTGCAGCAACCAATTTTGCTGAACCCCTTGAAAAACATGATTTTATTTCCTAATTGGGAAACAAATTGCTAAAATTAGTAACAAAAACCTCAAAATAAGCAGCTCAGGGGAACCCCCAGCTTTCCTGTTCAGGAAATTTCCCTCCACTGATTATTGAAGCCCTAACTGATACCATGGATACTGACAGTGAAAAATTAATATTTAATTAACACGATGGATATTATTATATACTTGTTTTTATGAGCTCAAGATATGTGACACGATTTATTAAATACTATTAGAAACAATACTTATAGGCCCGTAACTCTGTGAAAAATCAATTTTTAAGGGTAACAACCCCAAAAAATTCTTGCCAGCAGCTACTAAAAAACTCACAGATGAGAAATCTGCAGGGCTTCTTTTCCAACAATAATTGTGAAGAGGTCTAGGTGTTTTAAATTTGTGAAATATAAGCGTGATAAAATAGTAAATTGTGAAAAATGTAATGCACAGCATTAGTTCAATTGTGACCAAAAATCTAAAAACAACCTGCTACTCACAGATTTGTGATGATATTTGTATAATTTTCATATTATCTATGTTTTGTTTACATATAATTCAATAAACACTGAATCTGATATGAATATACTGTTTAAAAGTGAACCTTTAAATTTGGATATCCATCTGATTTGTGAAATTTTATTGTCACACTTGTGAATGTTACATAATTATTTAGGATTGTGAAATAGCCTGCTATAGGCCTCAACTATATCAGGAAAAGAAGCCCTGATCTGTGTTGTTGTGCTCATCTCCTAGTACTAAAGGTTTCCATAAAATTTCATTGAATTCAGCCAGTGGCTGCTGAGAAATAGCTTGTACAACAGTAGTGCATTATATGTTAACTATTTGCAGCTATAATCAAAGGCCTATAAGTTCAAGACAAAATCATTGAAGTGGAACATCCTGAAATTACGCTCAACTCTTGGTACTGCAGCTTTCCATGAAGATTCATTGAATTCCTAACAGTAATTGCTGAGAAACACCCTGGACAAGAATTGTGCACTATATACTATTTTCTGCAATATTCAGATCAACAAACCAGAATGTCAGGACACAATTCACACCTACACTTGGTTCTAAAGCTTCCCATCAAGTTTACAGAAATTAAATTTTTGCTAACAGTTGCTTAGAAATAGACTGGACATGAGATGGATGAATGGACAAGGTGGCGATCCCCCAAATATTTCAGAGAGCTTAAAACACACAACTGGGCAGAAATGACCTGTGGGGTGACATGCAAGTACTTCAAAGTTGTAATTGAAAGCCTGTTATGCTGAATTCAGTAAGGCTGCTAACAACGTATATATTATATTGAATTTGTCCAATACGTACTGGATAAAACGATAATGTCGATGGTAAACAAAGCCAATTAACGCTATTGTCAAGCAGGCATGCCATTGCCATTGGAATATAAGTATGCATTTAAAGCTAGGTTGACTAAGAAATATAACTTAGAAGCCAATTTTTTTAAAATTTTGACAAAATACAGGTCTGTAACTATTAAATCTTTTCCCCAGAAAATGTGAAAATATAGCAATTTTTTAAATCTCATTAGTCATTGGCTACTTTGGCTACTGGCAACGTAAACATAGATTTGGGACAAATACATTTACTGATATTAAAAACACCTTAGTTGCCTAGGCAACCTCACTATAAAGTGTTAATTGTAATGAATTATGAATATTTGTGGTCAAAATGTCTTGAAGCATGAACTGCTCAGATCTCAGACAATTATCACTTGTGTACACAAATACAATTTCATATAAAACATTTTTATTTAATTCTAAGTAGTGAAATACAGAAAAATATATCACTATATCACTCACAGTGAGGGGCTACTTTTTTGGGTCCCGATTTAATACGGTAAATGAAACAGACCATCATCGATGCCGGGCTCAAAACTGTGAAATGACGTCATTATTTCGACGTCATGATGTTATGATTCCCATAATATTTCCAATAAAATGTAAAACCAAGGTTAATAAAGCATTAAATAAAAAGACAATTTGTTTATTTTCGGTATGATCATGCGTGATATCATCACCAAAAAGGAAGACAAATGCAAGCGCTCATGAAAATATTAATTGTCTCCCTTTCTGGTGATGATATCACGTGTTATCACACCGAAAACAAACAAATAGGGTAACTCGCCCTTAAGTCGATTGGGTCAACGCTATACCTTTTCCATTCAATGCTCATTGTTCAAAGCCGGGACTCAGCTGGTGCAGGCCATATGCACCCTATCTTATGACTCGTTTTCAGACCAACTGTTCGTTTCCCGGCTTATTTGCGTTGACTAACAATACCCACTGATTTCACCCTTGAGTCGAACACATTCGCCCTTAAGAAAAACACAAGTTTGTCTATAACATTAATTCGAGTATTCATTGCATATACACAATAAAATTCATACAATCACATCTAAAGTCCTATGTAGAACTTACAAATAATTACTTTGTCGAAATGCTGACATTAATAAGTGTTTAAAAAGACGATAAATTACATGTGCACTTCTAGCGTTTTTTCGAACATCGTAACATTACTATATTTAGCACTGGTTGGGACACAGCAAAATACGTTAATAGAAAATTAAGAATATTTTATGCTGCTCGTTGTTAGTGAACTAGGTGATTCCTTACAGATTGAATCATGATAAATGACATAGATATGTGGTTAATTCTCATCTGCCAGGAGTAAAGCCCTTGTTCGTCATAAGGGCGAGCTGCGTTTGTCTTAACGGCTAGTTGACCTGTTACACAGATTTAATTGAGAAATCTATGAAATAGAACGAAACACGGAAAACTGCTATTTATAATTATAGATTCAGTTAATGTTTTCAACATTTAGTCCTTAGTGAATGCCGCGGCCATATTGGAGGTATTCCCCAGAATATCTAAATATAATTATATGACTCAACAAGAAAAATGCTCATGTTTTCTGAAGCGTAAAATTACTAAAAATAACCTATATATATCCTACAAGTGTGTTCATATTCTGACTGTGTATACACACGGCGATCAGAAAAACTATACATGTTTTGATGCTGTGAATAACGTTGAACGTGGATGGACATCAGGCGTTTAGTTGTTATTGACAAGAAACTTGTGATTAGCCTCAGTTAATAGGGAAACAGTAAGTGTGTGCCTATGAAATATCTGTTTTGTAATTTATTGGTAGTTGGTACTTAAATTTCAAACCAGTGTTTTTGACAATGATATGTTACTTTATGTAGCATTTGTAAATTGTATGTGAATTACATGCACCTGTTGGCAGTCAGTGAGTCACTCCTTTCATGCTTGATTTAGTACAAAAAGGGACATGGTCAATGAGGTCTATAAATTATAATACAAAATGCTAAACTGTATTTAAAATGTGCATGTAATATTGTTATTTTATTTAAGGTGATCAACTCCCAGCCTGACAAAGCCCTAAACCCCGGGATTATCGCAGAGAAGATGGGCATATTCTAAGCCATCCACTGCGACTGCAAGGTTGTGGCGAAACGTGTACACATGTAGCAGCTGTTATGTTTTCGGTGTTGGCCACCATTAAACTTTAATTATTACGTCTTGCTGTAATTAAATTTCTTAATGCATTTTGGAATATTTTATTTTGTTTAACTTTCAGATCTCCAATGTTGTTATGTACAGTATCTATAAATTTAAGATTTCTCTAATTATTATTATTATTTTATTTATTATTATTTTTTTTATTCAATGTAATATGGTGTTATATTGTTACAGCAAAACATACATGTTACAACATATTATGCAATTTAATCCTAACAATATTATAATTGGTGATGTGTATATCAGATGCTTGGGATTCTTATGAGTGGTTATGATATATAAACAGTGGGGAATAAAAGGATACAGAAAACATTCACAAGATGCTTACAAGTGGACTGATTTTTTTAATTATATTATTATAACTCTAGTAGACGTCGCCATTTTTGTTCAAACTCAGATATTTGGTCATTACAAAGGGCTATTTCTTTTTCAATTTTAATTCTATGTTTTAAATATTGCGTGAAACATATATAATTAGGGAAAAGTTGCTTTGATTTCATGTGTTGCTAACTATATTCGATATTGTTTCTTTTATTTGTTCCTGATAGTTTGATTCTAACAGAACGCTGTTGTTTAGTTTGAAATAGCCTGCGCCTCGCTCAGCTTGAGGTGTATTAAGTTTTAATATCACTATTGAATGATCTGTCATGAAGCCAGGTTTAATATAAGAGGAGTGTATTAAATTTGATGAGTCTGAAGTTAACAAATAGTTGAGTCTGCAGAATATTTTGGTTTAGAGTTTGAATGCCAGGTAACTTCTTCAGGATTAAAATTGCGCCATATGTCGTTAAAGTTTAAGTCCTGCATTATGCTATTTATTATTTTTCTGCATTTTGGGTGCGTATGTATGTTACCATTCTTTTTATCTATTAAAGGGTTCAGTACCATGTTAAAATCTCCTCCAATAATTATATTTTTGTCAGTGTTATCTCGCAAGAATGTTTGTAACTTTTCATAGAAAGACTCCTCGTCAGTGTTAGGGCCATAAATGTTAACTACAGTAATAATAGTGGTATGGAGTTCGATTTCAATGTATGCTAATCTTCCTGGCATAATTTCAATAAATTGTATTACGTTTAACCCCTCACTGTTTTGTATTAAGAAGGAAATACCTAATTTATTTGTGTGTTCTCCGCTGATAAAGCATTCTCCATCCCACTCTTGTTTTAATGTCTCTTTTAAGTTAACAGTTTAGTGACTTTTTTGAAGCAGGCAAATGTTGTATTTTTTGTCACGTAACCATTTGAGAACTTTATTTCTTTTTTGTTTGTTAATAAGCCCTTTGACGTTTAAGGTACATATATTAAATGTCATTTTTGGATTGTATACAAACTATTTCATTGTTTAGAATCAGTCCCCTTATATGTGCATATAAAATAAAATGATTGGAAATTTGCATTTTTCGTTATTTGAAATGGGCATCAGTAGATCTACTGATATTGAAAAGGCGTATGGTGGTAAGTTTACTATTTTGCAATATGAGTACATGTAATGTTGGTGGGAGTGAACAGAAAATTAAACGTGAACAAGAGAAGGTTTGTGTGTTCATGTGTGTGTGTGTGTGTGTGTGTGTGTGTGTGTGTGTGCGTGCGTTTTTTGCATGTACTTACTTACTGTTTATATAGTAAGCATTCATATTCATCCGATTTTATGTCATATTGTTATACAATTGTATGATACATGTGTACATAATAACAAGAGTGATGTACATCAATGGCATATTACAACTAGCGAATATTTCATAGAAAGCTAGTGTTCAATTTAATTTATGATTAAAACATGAAATAATTGCATGGTACATACTAACATTTTCTAGCATGGAGACAAGGGTAAAGTACAATTATACTAGTGTTAATACAGTCTAAAGTTAAAGTAGTGTGTGACAATCATGCGAAGAGTGTAACTTGTTGCCATATTAATATGTAGTTACATGATAATCAACATGTTAAACAATGCAAATTCGTAATAATATCATTAATGATAAGTAGATCTATATTTTACAAAAAAGTTACTTGGAACGTTTAAGTCATGTACAAAAGTTTTCACAAAATCTTGTATTATCTCACCAGACAATATGCCATGCTAGAAATGTTAAATGATTAATGTTTATTGTGTAAAATAATTTATCTATGTTATATAAACGTGAAAACTCTGCATAGATTGACATCAGAACAATTTTCTAATACATAATATATGTATAAATGTATAGAAAATACAGTAAACATACTTTAGAAACACAGACACACGTTAAACATGATACTGTATCTTGTTGCAAATTGTCGGTGTTTGTTGTTTGTAACCGTATTTGACATTAATGTTGTTAATACTAACAGAAAAACTGCAAGCTTTAGGCTTTGTAAATATGAAGTATACATGTAGTGTATTGCTGTAAATATAATATATATGCCATGTATTTCTACAAAATGTATGTGTCTGTGTTGATGTGTACGTGTGCGTGCGTGCATGCATATACGCATGTGTGCGTGTTTGTGTGAGTGCATGCGTGTTTGTGCGAGTGCGCGTGTTGGGACTGAGTGTGTATGTGCGTACGCTCCCTCAAATCTGTGTTTGTATTTTGCTTGTGTTAAACACATTTTCCCTCTTGTTGTTGACTAATATATTGTCAACGTATAACGTCAAAATGTATCAAGGTTTAATTTAAACAGCAATGTTTCTTGACAAATATACACTCTTAGTCGTGAACATGTCTTCATATACTAATTATATAAATAGTGTTATTGACTAACATTTTGTTAACGACTAACGTTAAAAAGTATCGTGAACTTATTTAAACAGCAATGTTTTTTAACAAGTATACACTCTTAGTCGTGTATATTGTTTACATTGGGTAACGATGAGATTTCCGTGGATCTGGTGCCGCTGTATTGATGTTTACGTTTTGCGACGGGTTATGCACAGTTCGTATATTAAGTTGTATACCGTTCATAATTGATATGGTTACGCTGCGTTTTTCGATTTGGGTATAGTTACTGATTCGGCCATGGTAGATCTATCCAGTAGTTGTACTGATCCTGCGTCACTTTATGAACGATTTCATGAACGTCCCGGTAGTAGATGACTCCGTCGCAGGACCAGGCTGAGATAACAATGTCAGTTTGCTTCTTTCGAACGCATGCGAAGACATGAGCATTCAATTTTGTGAGGTGGTTGTTTACGAAGATAGGTGTTGTCTGTTTTCGGAGTTGTTTTGCGCGCTGCATGATTTTACTCCTTTTCATACGAGAGATCATTTTCAAGATGATGGGTCTGGGTTTCTTTTTGTCAAATGCACCGATTCTGTGTGTGATGTCAATATCATCTTCTGATAACTGAAGTTCAGGGATGTTTTTGTTGAGAGTTTCGATGACTTTCGCTGCTGTTTCACTCATGCTTTCACTCTCGCTATCGTGTATTCCTTCTATCTTTATTTTGCTTCTTCTGCTGTACTGTTCTAATTCGTTTACTTTCATGTCACATTTGGATTCTTGAATTTTAAGTTGTTTCTTTAAGATATCTCTAATTATTGGTATTAATTATTTTAATGTGTATTATATTAATAATATTGTATACAAAATAATACCTAAAGTAAACAATGAAATATTGGTATTATTTATTTTACTGTGGCCGGGCCGGCTAGCTCAGTTGGTAGAGCGCTAGGCTACAAATCAGAGGATCGCGGGTTCGATTCCCAGCCCGGCCACATAACTTGTGTGGGGATTGGTCATGAAATTATTTCTACGCCCATTCTTCCCCTACCACTGATTCAAGACTGCCAGTTGTCAGTTACTGGCATAAGTATGTGCACTTAGTACTGGTAAACCTGCTTACCCAGGAAAAGTGTGAGTAGGTTAACTGACTGCCGTTATATGACTGAAATACTGTTGAATACAGCAAAAAATCCAAACAAACAAACATTTTAATGTATATTATATTATTAACAAAATTTCAGATTCAGTAACCCTCAAACCTCAAGAATGGAGAGTACAAAGAAAGATGCCATGTTTTTGATGGATTAATTTTTTTATTGTTATCAACCTGTATTTTTCTTTTAATATGCAGGGTTTCTTAATAAAATAGTTGATCACTTTAGACTGCATGTCATTGTGTTTATATTTTCTTTTCTTGAAAAGCAATAAAAAGTAGACACTTATAATATGTGTAATTAATTTTATTTACCCTATTCCTCATTAAGCAGTGAGAAAATAGTTAATTTGTCTTTGTTTAGTAATAATATCATTACATTTACCAAATTATAAGATCATGCTCAAATCAATACCATATTTATATATATCAAAAACATCATTTCAAACAATTTATTTATGATCACACAATCATTATCAATAACATCACACAAACACCTGAAATTTGTTATTCATTATTAAAGAAAGTGGTGGCTTGATTCTCGGTTTGTCCATCCGTGGGTCTATTCTCCTATTTATCAAAAGCGAGCGTCTGGATGGTCCCTGGCGAGTTATTTCGACATCTTTTCTAAAAATAAAATGACACAATAAATTATTAATTAAGCAAACTGCATAAATGAAAAGATTTATGATCACCATTTAAACTGCTATTTGTTATGCTATTGGAAAACATCCAAATATTCTGTGATTGTGAAGAATGTAGTTAAATATGTATTACGGTTAATTTTTAAATAGGGATACAGTGTCGTGAAATTATCACCCACATTCACAGATTGACAATGACACTTCGATTAATGACTACATATTATTTATCATAACTGTCTTTCATAACATACTTTAGCTAATGTAGTCAGAACATATTCCAGTGTTCTTTAAACGTGTGCCACTCAGGAGATGGAGATTGACACTGACAGCCATGCAAGCCTTTTTCTTCCAACAATTCACGATTTTTTTACACGTGTAGTTATTATATCTGGTATTCTGTATGAATGACCCGTATTTCTCTCTATTTGAACGATTGTTGCCGCCAATTATAGGACGAAAATTAGCTATTTTGTTGAATTTATCTGAAATCGGTAACTGTTGTTAATGTACACAGAGGAAGGAATACCCCTAAGATGGCCGCCGCGCACGCTCGCTAAGCGTGAAAACGGTCTATGGTATCAAGGTGAGTCCTAATCGAAAATTCTGAATTTCTCGCCACACGGAGGTATAAATAGCACTGCATGTACAATTTCATCTTGAGAAATATGTTGATGACGTATTATTTAGACTGATATTTTAACTTGGAGTAAAAAGGATAAAATTTCGTTAACATGTCTCAAAACTACACCCGCCGTTATAAAATACAAAGAACAAAATGTTCGACTCAGAAGCAAAATCGACTTAAGGGCGAGCTACCCTATCCTCTATAAATTACATAATACAATTACAAACCATTGCTTGATTCTTAATACTGAAATGATTAACACGTGTTTTGTGTTCATATTTCGCGCCATGTGTCATCTTTCTGCGCAAGTGCATAGAAATTAAAGTTGTGGAGCTCTTCAATCAAATACACACTCGCCAACGCACATTTTGTAGCAAAATTTTGAAATACAGAACTTTTACTGTGATTTGTTATGTTAAATTGCACATATAAAAAATTAATATCCGACCATGCGATATTTCCAGTAAGGAATTTTAATCTATAAGCTTTAACAGGATTCCTTAAATTGAAAGCGGAAATAGAATTGAAAACCAGTAATCGTCAAACAGAAAGTTGTTTACAAAATCAAAGACCACAGAGAACAGGTAAAGATCAAACGCTTCTTTCCAGAAAATCGTGCATATTTTGTACATTTCTTTACATGTAAATCATTTCTATTTAATCTAGTAGATTGGTTTCAATACAATATGTGTCGTACTACATTGCTTTCATTGAATTTATGCCCAATCTTCAAAATGTACGAATGGTGTAATGCTTATAGATTATAGCATTCGTGCATTTCAGCATGTATAGTAAATCGAATTATATTTAAGGGAAAGCTGATTCATTTCTTAGGAATTCAGCATGATGCAATCTATGAAGACAACAAAATTAAGCCTCAATTGAAATAGATTTCGTTCATAAAACTGTTGCATGCCTGTGTGTTGTCCAGTATTTAGGCCAACAAGTTTCATCAACACATTCAAGCTGTAAACTGAAAATGCAGTAAGTCATATTTAATTTATAAATATAAGTAAGAATGAATAACTATTTGTATTTTACAGCACATGATTGTGTTGGTTAATTTCAAAATTGATCATTGTTTGGTTTTATGTAAAAGTCATATTGGTGATCTAGATATATCAAATTCCCCAAAATATAACTTTAAAAGTAACATTGTTTTAACCTGCATTTCATCATCCTTGATCATCATTCCATTGTAGAAAGTTGTTTTGTTTGTTTTTTCTATCAGGAGACATATTGTATGATTATAATAAATATCACATTTTCTGAATTCTGTTCTTGTTTATGTAACTTTCATTTACTGTTTATCACCATTTTACATGCTACATTAAGGGATATAAATGTTACAAATGTGGTTACAGTACACACTCTTACAGGAAACGTAACAAAAAACACAATGCATATTTTATATAATCTTTCTCTCGTTATTTTGACAAGTACTGGTTGGCGAGTAGTATCCGTGAATTAGCAGTATCCGTGATTTGTATATGAAAAGGTGTAAAAGCTCTCCATCATTGAATATTGAGTTTACACACATCACCTAGCAACTGTTCCAAATGCAGAATAAGTGTTTTTTCTTTAAATCTCAAAACAACTTACTCCTTGAGGGGCATTCACACGCACGTCTTTGCGCATGCGCATTAATCTATAATTCAGCGTTTTTCCTCTATATAAAGTTGGTACCGGAAAACGGTACCATTCCCAATCGGAGTTTCTGACTATTTTTCCCAATTTGAAGTTAAAAAAATCCCAAATGTAAGAAAAAAATCCAAAAAGACCCTGAAAAGGTCGACGATGTTCCTGTATTGTACTTTAGTTTTACACAAGCGTAAACCTCCACGCACAGCTGCACGGCCTTCCCCAGGCTGTTTTAGCGCCCCGGTGCCTGGGCGTTTAATTTTAACTTGAACATATCCGGGGCGCCATATATTAGTATTGCGCTTATAAACATCGCCCGAGGCACGTGTACTTGATCAGTTAATTAGCTGTGTTGACTGCAGCAGACCGACAATTCCTGTTGTGAAAGCTAATCTCTTACGTCACAATGGCCGTTTTTCACTCGAGAAACATGTACACCCACTCTATAAAGTCAGTGAATGATCAAAGCGAGTGTCAATTCGCCGAACATTTTAACAATGAACCGTTATTTCTAAGCCGCAATCAATCACCCTGAAGCACCGCCATGTAGGCGGAGTTTCAACTGCAGTAAAATCGAAATGAGCCAATAGAAACGCTCAGCTTATCTTCGCTTTGGAATGACGTTATATATGACCAATCAGCGCAGTTGGCATGTATCCACACACAAGTAACCTTATACGCGCGTCAAGCGTATTGTCCACCTAAAAAGTAAACAAGCTTTCGTATTTTATAATATGCACACTTGTTAATTTAAAAAATTCATAACTTTAAAAAATAAACTGCGAAAAATCAATCTACCTAAGCCTACCCACTGTTACTGCTCAGTGTTGTAGTTTCGTAAACACAAGCGGTCTTGTTTATGTACATGTATGCCATGTAAAACCCGTGTTTTCTGCAAAAGAGCGCGAAATGTCTAATGACAACCACGACGTCACGTTCCACGCATGGAAAGCGTGCGTGTACTGACCATGTGCTTTCTAAATACAGGTCTTAACATTTGACGCGCGCAGGCACAATGTGCACGGGGAAATTATCCCGCCGTTTTTGCAAGAACAAAGCATGTATAATATACATGTATTTTAATCATGATTCTTACAATGAGACTTTATTTTTAAAAGGCTAGAGGTATACCGTTTAAATGGTGATGTTTCGTCTATTTCATTTCGTTTAAACGTTTACAAAAAAAAAGAAAACGTGTTAGCCATAATTTTAAGAGCTTAAACGCACCAGATAACGTCATATGACACATGTCGCAAAAAAAATTTCGACGTAGGGACTGGGGGGCCTGAAAAAAAATTCTGGGTTACTGTTAACAGCTAGGGGAAGTAACCTACTGTTTTTACATCTTTTATGACATTTTTTAATGAAAGTGATAAAATTCCTAATTTGGATGAAAATAACGTTAATTTTCCCAATTTGACGGGTACCGGTACCATTCCCAAAGTGGTGAGGAAAAACGCTGTAATTGGACCCCTATTTTTATCTTGTACTTCACTATTTTCATTTTACCAAGGGTGATCGCTAGGTTATTCACATAAAGCAGAAATTTTAGTATTTAAACACCACCATCCATTTATTCAACACTCATTCTTCGTGAACTGGATTTTCTTTGAAAAATCTATAATTGAAATCGCAAAATGTTTACTCGAAGAAAATATTAACAAAGAATTGCAATTTTAAAATGTTTACTAAATTAAACGCTATTTTCTGGACAATTCTGACAAAATTTCAATGCAGGGGAAGCGTCTACTTCGATAATAACATGGTTATCTCCCGTTTACAATCAGCAAATTGTTAAGGGGTGCCAAAGGGGTATTCAAAAGCCAATTTTTTCGGCATCGACTTATGTTTGTAGTCGCATTTTCACCTCTAATCTGGCATATAATTTAATCATATTACATCATTATGATGTAGGTAATATAATGTAGAATAGTAAAGAGTGATTACAATCTGGAGGTTTGTAGCACAAAAATCGCATTTTAATGCTTATTGATTACTCCTTTGGAGCCCCTTATATGGAAAAAACCATATGACGTCATGACAAGATATTTACATCCTTGTAAACAGAAGGAGCCCAACTTTGTACTGCAACACGCTTTTCTTTAAAAGCAGGGATCTCATTAGGATTTTAAAATAGGAGTTCTGGGACTCCTTTCCCCTAAAATGTAGGAGTCCCAAATAGAAAAGAAATGAAGGTTAAATATGTGACATGCGAGAGGGAATGGAATGTTTACAATTTGTACATTTATACAATATATGACAGTGATAAATAAAATAATCATCATGATAATAATAATAATTACTATTATTGGGTTATGTAATTATAATGAAAATACATAATATTTAATCATTTCTTATAAAACAATATTTTGGTACCAATAATTAATTTTTAAACAGGTAAATTCTGAGCGATTAGCAATTGATGCCAGATGGTCTAAACTTGTTAACTGATTTGTAGGCCTAGTAAAGTCATGATGCATCGATTACAGTACAGCAGACATGTACCAAAGCGTCAACTTGTCACTGTCAAGTAGTGTAATTGTGAAACAGGTTTTACAACACACAAAAACTTTCACAACATGAAAAAACTTAAGAAAGGGGCAATAATTGGTGATATTAACACCAAATTATGTGTTTGCATGTGTTTTACAAATGTTTGTGATCTATAAAGTCGGCGACAAAAATTTTCGCGGGGTCGCGAAAATATGTGACATTGCAAAATTTTGTAATTACATTACCGCCAGTATTGTTAATTTATGTCTTGTCATAGGTGTTATATACTAGAAAGTTCCTTAATATCTGATTATTGAACGATGCTTTTGTATTCCTGTCAAAATTCATTTTCGTATAAAATTTATGTTAAAACAAAAACTCTTATCACTGCATTACTCAATTTACTGAGATTTAGAGTTGTTATTCATGAAATTTGATTGGCAATATAATATAAATTAATGAAATCAGCTGTTCTTAATTGGGGACGCCTTCACATTTCGGCGATTTCGCACATTCTAACTGACTTACGGATTAAAGCACAGCAATGAGTGACAATGTAATTTACCAATGAAAATTACCAGTAACTGTCTGGAATGGTGTGGGTGGAGCTAAGGGACTGCTGTGGGCGGAGCTAAAGGACTAGACTTTGACAGCTGCAGTGTGTACTGGTGCCGATATTGATTTTATCGCGACTACTGCCGATTTTACTGCAGGCACTCATGTATATTTTAAGTAACAGGGTATACGCAGTAAGCGAAAAAGCATGCGTCCCAAGGACTCTTGGCACGGGTTTGACATGCGTCCTTTTGAAAAAATATGCGTCCAAATACGCTTGATTTTGCGTTTCTGAGATCCCTGAAAAGTATTACTTACGCTATTGAAAATAAAGAACTACAAAAAAATCACTGATACTACATGCCTACCAGTATTCATTGGATTTACTTCTTTTAGTTTTTGAATACTGTGACACTGGCGGTTCGTGGGTTATTTAATACACTTCGGGACACTTGTGCTTGTGTTAGCAAGTCTCTTTAAGTTTCGGTTTTGTTGCAGTGAGTTTTTCTTGGTACGTTTGTTGTATTTGTCCGCCCGTGTGCGTTGATAGATTACTGCAAGTCAGAGTGGCAGTTTGAACATAAATTTATTTAACAAAGTAGCATGGTAATGGGTGCATGTCCCATTTTACTTCTGGTTTATATACCAGTTGGTTGCTACATGTTGTTCCTATGGCCACAACTGCCCAAACTTGCTCTGACCCACAAGACAGGTAATAACAATAACTGATTAGCAACAATAGGTAGGAGTAGCAATTGCAATCAAATAATCTGTATGTTTGTCACAGATATGCAATTGACAACATTATGTCCATACTGTCTTTTATAAAAGTGTTAAAGCTGATAGCTTATGATAGAGATAAAAATGTCTTGCATGTAATGTTGTATATAATTCTTCACAAGCATTGTTGATAATATTGGAAAGGTATTAACAATGGTTAAAATTGTATAATCTTTGCTAACTTTCTCATCATTTCAGTGTTTTAAGACTTCCCACATTCTTGTCAAGATGGCAACTCCAAGACCCCAGCTTGACCTTAGTGATGCAAAAAGGGAACATAGAATTTCTAGAGGATTATCACATTCTGCAAAGATGTTCAAGAGGGAACCGGATAAGAGGTGAATCTAATATTACATTTTTACATTATGTAATATTTTATTGAGCCTAACATTGTGTGTGTATAGTTATTGTGAAATGAAGGCAGAATAACAGAATTTCAAGTCTTTTTCATCTAGGCTTTTAACAATGACTCTTTCATCTAAATAATGCAAATGACAAGTATGACATTGTCTGATTATAATATGGCATATCTTATTACTTGTGACTGTTGACAATATACATGAAAGTACAGTCCTAACACTACATGTTTCTATTGAGATTCACGAGCATATATTGATTAAACTGCAGATCCGTTATATCGCGATTCGCGGGGTCCATGTATTGCGATCATGATAAAGCCGAATCACGATATAACTTGCCAGGTCATTCATTTACATTATAGATATACATGTATACACTATCCTATTTTCACGATTTCAAAACATAAACCTAATTAACTCATCGTTTTCATTGTTGTTAACATCCAAAATGTGTTATATCCATATGTAAAATATTCCATTTGTATATTAAATATAATATTATTGTAGATCTAATTAATTTCAAATTGTGTATAATAAATTCTAAATCCGAAACGCCTATCCGAATTTTAGTGTTCACATGACGTAAATATTAATCCTATTTACTATTAAACTGCACATGTATTTCGTGTAATTCCTTTGTTCTGCTAGAAAAGTGCGCAAAAATTCTGTCGACATGTACAACGTCAAGTCGTCTGCATGGAAAGCGTGGGTGTGTTGATTGCCGTATAAAAACTTTGTAGCACAGAGCACATTGAGATCTTTACTGTTGCATAAAAGTTTCGTAGCGCATAACAACAAATTTGGTTATCTATATCGCAAACAATTTTATTAAACCAAAAAGAAACATTAAAATGTTACGCTGTATGTATAACGTTATTGTCATTCAGATAGGTCAGTATTGATCTACGACATATGGTTACTGTATACCCCCATCGGCGTGTAATTCGCCTGCTAATTAAAGTGACAGCAGTGAAAGGACGTTGTCATGGGTGGCATGCGCTATGTAAGCTGAAGATGTCAAACCATTACACTTTGATGTTGGCGGGTCGGGTTATTGTTTGTCGCACTAAAAGAGTGTGAATGAAAGAGTAGCGATGTAGGCGTGAAAATCTGGACCAAACTGGATTTATTTATGAACGTCATGTAATAGTAAAATAGTGAAGCACTTGAAAAAAAAAATCGGGATCCACGGCCGATTCGCGAGATATTGGATATCGCGAAATAACGGATCGCGAAATAACGGATCACGAAAATATTATGAGTATATTAGTACTGAAGTCATTGGTATACCTTCTACCTGTGTTATTGTATAATAATTACTTAATATGCATAATGTTTAACTCCATGTCCGTTCTAATCTGAAGAAGTGATTCATCAAAGGGGTATTTTCATTAATGATTTAGAAATTTAATTGAATGCTGCCTAGTTATGACTTGATAAAACAGTCTGTTTGTACCAATATGGACATGGTGTTGACAAATATCTGTATAAAAAATGATTTGGTGAAAAAAAATGTTGTTTTTTCATGGTAAATTTCAATAGGTTAATACTACATGTTGTAGAATTTGAATAATCTTGTTTTGTAAAAAGTGGTTCATTACTTATAAAATCTAATTTATTATTTCCATAGGAAGCAGAAATTCCTGAAAAGTCATGTGAAAATTATAACCTAGCAGCTCTAGGTGGTCCAAATGACCAATAAAATGTGCACGAACAAATTCATTGATATTTTATATTTGTTTTGTCTAGTGTCTGATACAGATATCCACTATGCACAGCTTGCAATACAAGAACACATTACCTAGAGGCAAAGTTTGGAACAAAAATTCTGTGTAAGCAATGGAAATAATTTATGCTCCAGAATGTGATCCATTTTCTGCCCAGTGAAACAAGATTTTGTCCTGTTAAGATTCTGTCCTGTAACACCACCACAGCAGAGCAACAGATATGGCGCATATTTGCATATGTACTCAATTCTGAAACCCCATTTACTCAATTAATCTAACAATTAATGAGTGACAACACTTAGTTCATATACTGGATACTCAAATCACACCAAAGAGATTGCGTGAAGATTGGTCAATGTTTAACTGTTCATTGCAAGCTAATAGGACAGGTGACCTGTATTGTGATTGCATCATTGTTGCATTATTGTAAAGTGATCTAGGCATATTCATGGAATTTTTGTGTTACAGTTTTGTTCAATTTAGGTATTTCCAATAAACAATTAATGTTTATGGCATAACTGTATTACAAGTACTCACTCAGTACTCAATTATTTTTAAAATGATGGGGAAATACTCAATTTTGGCAAAATCCTTATCTGTTGCTCTGACCACACTACTGATCCCAAAACTGCTTCTGTTTGGTCAGAACTGTATGTTTATGTATTTATTGTGTAATTTAAAGCTGCAACAATTAAAACCCTCTGAAACCAACGCCCCCCCCCCTCCCCCCACTTCTTTTAATGCTCGTGAACATTTCTGACTCTAGACCTCTTCCCAAGGGAAACCCCCGGTATTTCAAAAGCAGATTATTGTCTCGCATAAGGAAATATACTTGTCACATTCTGTCCACTGTGCACAAGCTTACATTTTAATCTGATAAGCATTACAGAACTTGTGATGAGAACTAAGAAAATTGTCCTCATTCAATATTGCTAAGCATTACAGAACTTGTGATGAGAACTAAGAAAATTGTCCTCAATCAATATTGCTAAGCATTACAGAACTTGTGATGAGAACTAAGAAAAAGCCTGGAATTGTCCTCAATCAATATTGCTAAGCATTATAGAACTTGTGATGAGAACTAAGAAAATTGTCCTCAATCAATATTGCTAAGCATTACAGAACTTGTGATGAGAACTAAGAAAAAGCCTGGAATTGTCCTCAATCAATATTGCTAAGCATTACAGAACTTGTGATGAGAACTAAGAAAATTGTCCTCAATCAATATTGCTAAGCATTACAGAACTTGTGATGAGAACTAAGAAAATTGTCCTCATTCAATATTGCTAAGCATTACAGAACTTGTGATGAGAACTAAGAAAATTGTCCTCATTCAATATTGCTAAGCATTACAGAACTTGTGATGAGAACTAAGAAAATTGTCCTCAATCAATATTGCTAAGCATTACAGAACTTGTGATGAGAACTAAGAAAATTGTCCTCAATCAATATTGCTAAGCATTACAGAACTTGTGATGAGAACTAAGAAAATTGTCCTCATTCAATATTGCTAAGCATTACAGAACTTGTGATGAGAACTAAGAAAATTGTCCTCATTCAATATTGCTAAGCATTACAGAACTTGTGATGAGAACTAAGAAAATTGTCCTCATTCAATATTGCTAAGCATTACAGAACTTGTGATGAGAACTAAGAAAATTGTCCTCAATCAATATTGCTAAGCATTACAGAACTTGTGATGAGAACTAAGAAAATTGTCCTCAATCAATATTGCTAAGCATTACAGAACTTGTGATGAGAACTAAGAAAATTGTCCTCATTCAATATTGCTAAGCATTACAGAACTTGTGATGAGAACTAAGAAAATTGTCCTCATTCAATATTGCTAAGCATTACAGAACTTGTGATGAGAACTAAGAAAAAGCCTGGAATTGTCCTCAATCAATATTGCTAAGCATTACAGAACTTGTGATGAGAACTAAGAAAATTGTCCTCAATCAATATTGCTAAGCATTACAGAACTTGTGATGAGAACTAAGAAAATTGTCCTCAATCAATATTGCTAAGCATTACAGAACTTGTGATGAGAACTAAGAAAATTGTCCTCAATCAATATTGCTAAGCATTACAGAACTTGTGATGAGAACTAAGAAAAAGCCTGGAATTGTCCTCAATCAATATTGCTAAGCATTATAGAACTTGTGATGAGAACTAAGAAAATTGTCCTCAATCAATATTGCTAAGCATTACAGAACTTGTGATGAGAACTAAGAAAAAGCCTGGAATTGTCCTCAATCAATATTGCTAAGCATTACAGAACTTGTGATGAGAACTAAGAAAAAGCCTGGAATTGTCCTCAATCAATATTGCTAAGCATTACAGAACTTGTGATGAGAACTAAGAAAAAGCCTGGAATTGTCCTCAATCAATATTGCTAAGCATTACAGAACTTGTGATGAGAACTAAGAAAAAGCCTGGAATTGTCCTCAATCAATATTGCTAAGCATTACAGAACTTGTGATGAGAACTAAGAAAAAGCCTGGAATTGTCCTCAATCAATATTGCTAAGCATTACAGAACTTGTGATGAGAACTAAGAAAAGGCCTGGGATTGTCCTCAATCAATATTGCTAAGCATTACAGAACTTGTGATGACAACTAAGAAAAAGCCTGGAATTGTCCTCAATCAATATTGCTAAGCATTACAGAACTTGCGATGCGAACTAAGAAAATTGTCCTCAATCAATATTGCTAAGCATTACAGAACTTGTGATGCGAACTAAGAAAAAGCCTGGGATTGTCCTCAATCAATATTGCTAAGCATTACAGAACTTGTGATGAGAACTAAGAAAAAGCCTGGAATTGTCCTCAGTCAATATTGCTAAGCATTACAGAACTTGTGATGCGAACTAAGAAAATTGTCCTCAATCAATATTGCTAAGCGAATCTTTCTTGAGCATTGCACGTTATTGATTTCTGATCAGTGAAGTTTTCTATATGATGAATAAAACTTGTGAACAGACAATTGTTATACAATATTTATTGGCATGTAGTTTCCTGGGAATGTTGTTGCTAACCTATTAGGACAAGAAAACTGGTGGAGATTCTAAAATTTCTAGATAAGGTGTCAGGTTCTTGGAATTATTAGTGTTGCTATTTCTAAGACATTCTCTTTTGGAGTGATTGTGTCGGAAACACTATAGTTTGGTTATGGGAGGCTACAACATTTAGTTGGGAAAACCTTCTTTCCTTGTTAAGCTGAAATTGGATCTAAAGTATTGTGTTAATCCAAACACAAAAGTATAACATATATAAGGCAGTAACTCATTAAAGATTTTGCGCAATTATGTTGCAACTTGTATTTTTACACTGTTGAAATCTATCATTCGGAATAATTTGTCTGCTATTATATGTATTATATACCTTATTGTTTCCAAAAATGTGTTGGATACTGTTAAAAAAAACAATCACATGTTTGTATGATTTACAAACTGTGTTCTTGGTTTATTATGAATATTTAAGTCATTGGCAGTCTTGTACTTAAACAATGTGTTTTCATTGTCTGGGAAATGTGCCTAAATTAACAATATTGAACTTTGTAGTAAAGTTTACAAACAGACACTATTTCACTTATACAAATTGGCAAGCTGTCAGCCTCATGACATTGTAATGATTTCCGAGTGTTTAGTCTAAATCCTAGCTGAGCTGTTTGAAGTATTTTGGTGTTGGCTCAAGATTTCAAGTTTTAAACCATTTTAAAGAATATATAAGAGGCGTGTTGTTAGAAAACCGGGCTTAATGCATGTGCGTAAAGTGTTCTCCCGGATCAGCCTGTGCAGTCCGAAAGGACACTTTCCGCCTACATGTGATTTATGTTTAGAAGAGACTTCCTTGAAACAGAAAATACCATAAAAACACATGTGCATTAAGCCCAGTTTTCCCACGACACGTCTCATATCTTTAGTTCTTCCTTAAATAATGAACAATTTATTTAAAGAGTGTGAACATTCCTATACAGACCTGCTATCATCATAGTAAAGCTTGTATTTCTGTTTTCAAACTACGTGCAAACTAAACACTATACATGCTACTTGATGGGCTTTGTAAATAAGTGTGTTGTAATATGACCTTGTTTTCGGACACAATGCCTTTGATCTCATCTTCATAAATACTTAAGCTATTTTTAAAAGATAATAATAGAAAGCGCAGGGCAATTTATTTCCAATACATGTACTCAGCATAAAAAGACGCATTTGGAAAGTTATCAGTTTAAACTTTATAATAAAATGATAATTATTGGACAGAATTTTGCAAGGAAATCATGCACCATTAAAGCCTCTAAACCCACTATGGGCAGAACATAGTTTTGTTTGTAAAGCTTTTGATACCATAATTTAAAGCCGCAGTCCATAGAATATAATTCAGTACATCTTAAATCGGCATTAGTTCTAATGAAGGTTAATGACGTTTATTTGACTGAAAACAAAATGCATTTTATAAAAATGTCTATGTTCAAAAACGCTTGGTACAAACAGAATATACAATAATGTACATGCTGATTTACTCAAGATGCATCACCAGCTATCGCATACAGAAAATATGCGATACATAGTTCTGGACTGCTGCTTTAATAACATTTTTTAAATCTGAACAATAGTCTAAACCATGCTGAACTGTCTGAGACCAACTACATTGGGAGTCATATTTTTCTCTGCAATATGTGTTATATATGTATACATATGTATTTATAAAGTTTATGAAATTATTTTAATATAACTTGTGTATATATCTAATCAGGGCATTTTTTTGTTGAATAATGGAGACTTAAATGTGTGCCTTCCCCATACAGGTTTTGTTTTGCTTCACCCCACCCCCATACCAAAAAAATTACTGGACACTTTTTTCCCATTTATTCACACTATCATAAGTTAATTTTCACATTGGTTTTTAAAATTCTTTATGTTATTATAATATGTTCTTAATTTAAAGAAAATAGTTTTCATCTTGCAGTAACTGTTAGACTGTTTTTATGCACAAAAATAAATAAAATAGCAAATTTATTTACGGTATTTAATTAGAAAATGAAAGTAAAATATATACCAACAATAATAATAAATAGAAAAAAGGTTGTAATATATATAATGTCCCCTAAGATGTTTAAGCGATACCTGTGGTGGATAAATGACTGGAGATCAGGAACTTAAATACCAATAGATAGTTCAATAAGGATGTAAATAGAATACATTGATGAGGAGTGTCGTGGGCTTAATGTAATGTGCTGAAAGTGCCGTCCTGGATTAGCCTGTGCGGACTGTACAGGTTGATCAGACACTTTATGCGCATGCATTAAGCCCGGTTTTCTCACTGCATACCTCTTTTGTAGTTTATTTGGCATGCAAGGCTTTACTTCTATGTGGCATAACAGGACTAAACTATGAGAACTGTGCAATGTGGTAATGGATGTGGTGTCCACGCTGCGATCGGGAGGTTGTGAGTTCGATCTCTACTCGTACCCGGGGAGCTTCGATTGATCATTCCCATAAGACACCAAGTACTGGTTTTACCCAGGAAACAGACTCGAGAGTGTCTCAATAAGCCTCAGGTGTTCGTCACAATCGAGCTAACATAAATAAGTTTGAACTATAGGGAACTTAACATACAGTTTTCTTGTTTAACATGTGTAACCCAGCTGAAAAAATCCCAAGCCACAATGGGAATCGAACCCGGGACCTCCCGGTTCCTAGGCAAACGCTCCACCGCATCGCTTTAAAGCTAGCTCATATAGAACGGCAGTATAAGTGTCCCTTATACATCACCCTACTGCATACTCTCCCTCCATGTATGAAATTCTTCCACGAATTTCCTTCTGCTTTGACATCTGTGGGATGTCGTACAGACCACAGTTGGTTATTTACCTTGGGGCGCCAATGTAACCCAGCTGAAAAAATCCCAAGCCACAATGGGAATTGAACCCTGGACCTCCCGGTTCCTAGGCAAACGCTCTACCGTGTCGCTATAAAAGCTAGCTCATATAGCATGGCAGTATAAGTGTCCCATATACATCACACATGTTAGCTCTAGTAATGTTGATAAACTATATCAATTAGTTATTTTAAGTACATAGATTGTACAATATATGGAGCTTAATACTAGTATTAGTATTAGTTTATTGTAGTGTTATGAAAGAACATTCATTGTCAATACAAACTGCAATGCCTTCAGCTGTATCATTCTAATTGGTCCTTGTTTCGTATTAATTATACCCCCACAAACGAAGTTTAGGGGGGGTATATAGGAGTGAGTTTGTCGGTCTGTTGGTTTTTGGTTCCCGGAGGATAACTGAAGAAAGGCTTGACATATTCAAATAATTTTTAGTACACATGTGTAACATGATAGAATACAGGTCAAGTTCGATGTTGGTTACAAACCACTAAATTTTGACAGAGTAATGGCCCCTTTTTGACTTAAAATTCCCTAAAAACATGGTTTCCGGATAATAACTCAAGAAAGGCTTGACATATTCAAATAATTTTTGGTACACATGTATAGCATCATAGAATACGGTCAAGTTCGATGTTGGTTACAAACCACTAAATTTTGACAGAGTTATGGCCCCTTTTCGACTTAAAATTCCCTAAAAACATGACTTCCGGACGATAACTCAAGAATGGCTTGATGTATTCAAATAATTCTTGGTATTCATGTGTAGCATCATAAAATACGAGTCAAATTTGACTTTGGTTACAAACCACTAAATTTTGACAGACTTATGGCCCTTTATTTGACATAAATTCCCTAAAAACATGGTTTCCTGGCGAGAATGCAACAATAGCTTGACATATTTATATAATTATTGGTACACGTGTAGCATCCTAAAATACAGGTCAAGTTTGACTTTGGTTACAAACCACTAAATTTTGACACAGTTATGGCCCCCCTTTTTGACTTAAATTTCCGAAAAACATGGACAATAACTCATGAAAGGCTTCACATATTTAAATTATTGTTGGTACATAGGTGTAACTTCATAAAATACAGATCAAGTTCAACTTTGGTTACAAACCACTAAATGTTGACAGAGTTATGGCTCCTATTGAAATTAAATTTTTCCAAATACACTGTTGGCCATTCACAAATTAAAGCATTCTCTCTCTGTCCATTTCTTTCGAATGGATGCCATAGTTTTGTGACAAGGCCATATTGTGGGGGGTATATCCGTCACTCATGTGACAATTCTAGTTGTGTTAGGTGTTAATTTATGTGCTTTTACTGGGCTAAAATTTGAATGGGCGACATTGCATTGTTGCATTTCTCAGGTTATATACAAGCAGACATTTAAAACTGTTGTCGAAATGTTCGTGTTTCAAATTAAGGATTCAAAACACTTCCTGAAATATCTTCCTAAGCGTTTTATGTCGGAAGATATTGATCAGTGTTAGTAAGATTGTCACAGCATACATAACAGGAACAGAACATTGAGTGAAATACAAATACAGTGCTTAGGGGAAAGCTAATATTTTCTATGGTCGTCAATTGTTTCATTATTCGTATATTGGATGCTGAGTTTGTAGAATTTATGAGGAAATGTTTTATGTTGGACCTGGTGGAAATAATTACTTATAAAATTGATGTTTAATTAGGCATGCATTAGCAAGGATGGCAGCTAATGATTGGTGACAGTTATTATCGACAGCAAAATAATTGAAATATTGGACATCTCACGATCGGTATATGTGTGCCATCACCACGATCGGTATATGTGTGCCATCACCACAATTGGTATATGTGTGCCATCACCACGATCGGTATATGTGTGCCATCACCACGATCGGTATATGTGTGCCATCACCGCTGGGGAGCAATATTTTAACTTGGATTTAAAATAGTATTGCACAAAATATGTGAATTATTGTATGAAGTCATAACAAATTATGAATTGTGATGTGTTTTCTGTCATTAAGGAAACTATTTCCAGACCGATGTGGTGAAGTATAAAATACCAGGCAATCGGAGAGGTGGAAATAATGTACCTGCCATTGGTGCCCAACTAAAGTAGATAATCAAGCATACACTGTACATTGAAAAGCCATTTACTGCCATGTCATATAAATAAGACAGTAATAGCGGTCATGTGAAATTGCAAAGGACATAATCAAATAAGAATATCTTTGCACTGTTTCAAAGCATGTGTGGAAAATACTGCGGAAGGACAATTTATTGTACACACATTTTGTACACACATTTGAAAATGTGACTCTTAAATTGTCAGGAGTATCGCTGTTGTTATAAAATTAAGAGTCTTGAAAATTGGAATCGTATTGTAATACAGGGATAGCGAGACAATGTCGTACGGAAGGAGGTTTAGTTGTAGCTCTACTAAAAATGAGATTTCTCCCACTTCCAGAGTGTTTGTTAACCGCAGCCTTATGTTGGAGAAGGTCAAGTTCTTCGGCTTCGACATGGACTACACGCTTGCAGGTACGTAGCAATAGCATGGACTACACACTTGCATGTATGTAAATCTGACATGGACTACACGCTTGCAGGTATGTAACACTGACATGGACTACACGCTTGCAGGTAAGTAACACTGACATGGACTACACGCTTGCAGGTATGTAACACTGACATGGACTACACGCTTGCAGGTATGTGACAGTGACATGGACTACACACTTGCAGGTATGTAACACTGACATGGACTACACGCTTGCAGGTATGTTACACTGACATGGACTACACTTGAGCAGGTATGTTACACTGACCTGGACTACACGCTTGCAGGTACGTAACACTGACATGGACTACACGCTTGCAGGTATGTTACACTGACATGGACTACACGCTTGCAGGTATGTAACACTGACATGGACTACACGCTTGCATGTATGTAAATCTGACATGGACTACACACTTGCAGGTATGTAACACTGACATGGACTACACACTTGCAGGTATGTAACAATGACATGGACTACAACTTGCAGGTATGTAACAATGACATGGACTACACACTTGCAGGTATGTAACACTGACACGGACTACAACTTGCAGGTATGTAACGCTGACATGGACTACACACTTGCCGGTATGTAACACTGACATGGACTACACACTTGCAGGTATCTAACACTCACATTGACTACACTTGAGCAGGTATGTTACACTGACATGGACTACACGCTTACAGGTATGTAACACTGACATGGACTACACACTTGCAGGTATGTAACACTGACATGGACTACACGCTTGCAGGTATGTAACAATGACTTGGACTTCACGCTTGCAGGTATGTAACACTGACTTGGACTTCAGGCTTGCAGGTATGTAACACTGACATGGACTACACACTTGCAGGTATGTAATAATGACATGGACTACACACTTTAGTGGATATGTAACAATGACATGGACTACACACTTGCAGGTACATAAAACTGACATGGACTACACACTTGCAGGTATGTAAAAATGACATAATCTGTGGATAAATACTTCTGAAAGACAAAAAACTTACTTAGACATTACTTTTGTTTACTGAACCTGGGTTGGGTTTGGTGACATGTGAACTTCAATTTATTTATTGTTGGTATATTGGGAAGATATCAGTATCTGTTTAAATACGGGTAGAAACATTCCTACCAGGTGTTTAGGTTGAGACTAAGACATTCTCCAGCTCATAAGAATATTTATGGTCAGGCAGTGACACAGTTTGATTCAATAAAAGAACTATTTCAATGTCATTGCAGAGTGATTTATTTTATGAGTGATGAGTCGTAATCAACAACATTGAAGGGTCCATAAGATCACACATTCCCTTAATCCTTATATTGATATGAAGTGTTTTCTTATTGTCACAGTTGTAACTGCTACACAGTCATGTTACGATGTACAGTTATCGAGTTTTGCTTAAAGTGACAAACCTGCTAACAACGTCTCATGGACAGAAAGGAAACCTGTTAACATCAGATCAACACTTCACAGTGTCCTGGTTGTCTTGACGACGTGACAAGGCTTGGTTGCTAAATAGTAGCTTGTACCATTCAAAATAGATATTGTTGAATAAAAATATGTTGCATAGGTGTAATGCATATGGTGTCTGCATTGTGATCGTGTGGTTTCCATTCCTACTTGGGGAGTGTTCAAGTAATCTTTCTAACAAAGACACCGATTACTTTTTCTACCCAGAAAAGGGAGACAAAAGTGTCTCAATAAGCCTCAGGCTTTTGATATAATCAAGCTTAAATATATAATTTTAACTCGACTAAAATAGAAATATTAATTTTGTGCATGTAACGGTCTTATTTGTTGTATTGTATTTTAATCTTATTTTAGTTACTGAAGAATACGTGTAGCAATATTTCCTCCTTTATTGGTCGAGGGGTATATTGCAAATCCAATAAAAAGCACTTCCTTCTAGTGATAGAATAGGCATGTACGTGTAAAACGATGCCAGTGTTGCCATTGATTTCCTGGTTATATTCAATAATGATTTGATGCAAAGGCAGTTCAGTAAATGGCCTGTTTTGCAGATACCAAAAGTTTTTTATTACAAATCAATATAGAATTCAGCTCATTGGTGTAAGCATACCAATACTTTTTTAAATAATGTATGAATAGGTCCCGACACATATAATGTATGAATAGGTCCCGACACATATAATGTATGAATAGGTCCTGACACATATATGACTATATTTGCAAACACATGTGTTTCTAGTGATTCTAGTGATCCAAGTATGCCATACTCTGTTAGTATTTACCTTGGCACATACCAGGTCAAGTATTTTCAAATGTCCACCTTATCATTTCCACAATGATTGTCAGGTCAGTGGCCTATCAATCTGGGCATCATTATGTTAAATTCTTTTTGAAACAAAATTACAACACTGGTTTCTGATAAATTATGCTCATTTCGGAAATCCTGACACATGAGAAATAGCACACTGGATCTGTATTACAGTTGTGTTTAAACCTTTGTACAGGTTGTCCTCTTTTGTGAACAATTCAGTTCTTGTTTATGGTCCATATTTGTGTTTACTGATTGGACATGCTATATATTTTATGATTGATGATTTTCAAAGTAGGTTTGTAATCACAAAACTAGTGATCATAGAACAATGTTTGCCACAAGGTCATCATATAAAGTCTAGCAAGGTCATGAAAATAAGGACATACAACAAGGTCATAAAATAAGATCATACAGTAAGGTCGTTCCATGAGGTCAGGCCATTTTTGCAGTGTCATAAAACAAGTCCATACAGAAATTAGTGTTTGTGCAATAAAATTACACATTAAAGGGACTGTGTGAACGAAATGGGCCCCAAACGGGCAACTGGTTAATGAAAAGGGCCCCAAAAGGGCAACTGGTTAACGAAAAGGGCCCCAAACGGGCAACTGGTTAACGAAAAGGGCCCCAAACGGGCAACTGTAGTAAACAAATCTGAAAATTTAATATAAACTTAGGAATATAAAAAAGGTTAAAATAATGTAGAGATAATGGAAAATGAGTTTATGCATTCTGAGAAAAAAATCATTATATAATTTAGATCGTGTTTTGTTTGGCCCTTTTTCTTGTGTACACTTTGACGTCAGATTTGTGGGTATCTTATATAACCATAGTACGCACATGTATTTCTTCAAGTCAGAATAGCACATTTGGTTACAGCTCTGTCTGCTGTCATTTGTTATTACGACTCTTACGTCGTGAGTTTGACGCCCTCTCTGGGTTTTCTTTTTTCAAGTATTTTTCATTTTTGGTTTTTATCAAAATTCTCATGATGTAGACAATTATTCATAAGTTGTTTATTGTATACGCCTTTGTATTGGTGATTTCTTTACAATAATAACAGTAAAATTGCAGAAGGAGATCACATGTTCGTTGACTTAGTCCCTTTCAGAACATCCATTAAAGTCAAACAATAATCTCCATGTCTAACAATAATGTTATGCAACATTGTTATTTTATCACTGTGTTACAAATAATCAATTCATGGAGTATTAGTCTACACAATGCATTAAGGTCATCAAGGTCATGACCAAGGTCACATATTAAGGTCATGGAGTTTAAAGTCTCAAATTGTTCCTTCAACAAGTGGCGGATCCGTGGTCTAGTGGTAACGCACTGGTTTCACAACTCAGGGGTCGCAGGTTCGAGCCCCCGCTACACCCTAACCTACTAGCTCGTCTTTTGCATGAGACGTTAAACCAAGGTGCAGTGTACTAGGTGCTTCACACCGGGCACTAAAAGACCCAGGGTCGTCTCTGGAACGGGGCGTCTCCTGTATCTTGCACTATCCCTCGTAACCCAACTAATAAGTCTTCTGGGGGGCGATGGCCATATGGGAGAGAATCCCGGTGCAATCGATAAAAATGTACCACACACACACTCCTTCAACAAAAATTGTTATCTCCATGAACTAAATAAGCATAGATCGTCAGGCTATGTACATATAAGGCATGTCTTGGGAAATCAGGGCTTAATGCATGTGCGTGAAGTGTCGTCCCAGATCAGCTTGTGCAGTCCTCTGTTGGCGGTAGTGCGCACAGGCTAATCCGTGACGACACTTTACGCACATGCATTAAACCTGGTTTTACCACGACACACCTCATATATGATTCTCATTTTCAATCATTTTCAGAAGGGAAATTCTCCGTAGATCACATGTCAGTTAAATGCTGGACAGTTCTGTCAGCTGCCATAGAAACCATTAATTTTACTAAATAACATTTCTGTATTATTGTGTTCTTAAATTGTTGGTGGTAATATAGATAGCCTGACACATTAATCGTGTTTGACAAATTGTTCTTGTTACATCATGACAAATGTAAATTTGGGGGAAATAGTTATCTTGTTTTGAAAATATTCAAATCCTTTGTAGATCTAATTTAACACTCTTTAACACTATCATTTAACATTTGTAGCATACAACTGAAATGGACCCAGTATTCCAGAGTTCAATTATTGATTTTAATTTAAGAGATACAAGTATAAAGCCTGCTTTAAACTACAATTTATCATGAACTATTTATTGAAATGCAAATTTTAATTCCGGTTGTCATTGTACATGATTGTTTAATTAGAAATTAAGTGGGGGCCCTGTAGTAGCTATGGTAGATCGGCCAGGATGGATTACTTGCCCTGGTAGGGGAAACTAAATCAAGGGTGATGGATTAGAGGTCAGTCACTGCAGATCTAAGGCCAGGTAGGGACTGGTCAAGATTTACTTGCCACCCCGGGGCTGGCCACATCCTGAACACCTTTGTACTTGCCCATTGGTTGTTGTTTGGTTAACGGGCAATTTAACAAGTTGTTTTTCTAGCTTCATTTCTAATTATTTTGATAGTGTTGGGACATGGGAAATCAATTTATAGAATGTTCAAGGGTTTTATGCCCCAACAGAGAACTCTTTAAAGGGACGGTATATTATCTCAGAAGAAAACTATTAGGCTCGATGGAACATTTGAGGTGTGTCATGGGAAAACTGGGCTTAATGCATGTCCGCACAGGCTAATCCAGGATTCACTTCCCACCTACATTGGATTTATGTTTAGAAGAGACTTCATTGAAACAGAAAATACCATAAAAGCGGAAAGTGCAGTCCAGGATTAGCCTGTGTGGAATGCACAGGCTGATCCGGGACAACACTTTACGCACATGCATTAAGCCCGGTTTATCCACAACATGCCTCATTTTTTCGATTAGGATAATTGTCTTTATTTCAATTCAAGAAGAAAGTTTAAAGTTCAAAAGATCTTTAGGTGGAAAATGTTAAGAGAGTTATTGAATTCTAAATTTCCAACAGCACACATCAAAATTCCATTGCATGAATGATAACCTGATTAGTTGGTGTCTGGAAGAATCATGATACTTACACATGGCTTCTTTAGTAGCATTGCATTGCCAAGGCATTATTTGATGCGCGTCGTGGGAAAACCGGACTTAATACATGAACGTAAAGTGTCGTTCCGGATTAGCCTGTGCAGTCCCCACAGGCTTATCCAGGACGGCACTTTCCGCCTACAGTGGATTCATGTTTAGAAGAGACTTCCTTGAAACAGAAAATACCATAAAAGCGGAAAGTGCCGTCCCGGATTAGCCTGTGGGGACTGCACAGGCTTATCCGGGACGACACTTTACGCACATGCATTAAGCCCGGTTTTCTCACGACGCGCCTCATTTGTATATTGTTTGCCTTAAATACACTAAATCACTATTCTGTATGTTAGAGTGTTTAGATAATTCGCCTGTTTGGGGACAAACTCAAATTCATCTGAGTAAAAAAGTTTCCTTGTTTGAAAACATAAAAATTAAATTGATTAAATACCTATTAGACATTTCTCAGCAGTTGAAGACCTGGGGCCATATTCCAGAAACATCTTCAGTTTATCTTAAAATATTTTTACTTAAGTTCCAATTTGTGTAAGGTAATATTTTAAAAACTAGATAAATTAATGAATACAATTACAGTTAAGTAAGTAGTAGTTATAAATAAGTTGATAATTAGTGAAAATTTGGCAGAATTTCATGCATACATGGAATAAAATGACAAATACGACCCCTGCTCTAGCTTTTAGTTGTGTCACCTCCCTATATTAAGCCATCTTTCATATAAAAAAACGATTTGTAAGCATATTTTCTGTATTAAAGCCAACAGGAAATGTATTGTGAATGCTTCTTGACAACCATGAAATTCATAACAGGATTTCTTCATTGGCAGAATTTTTATATGATTTTCTTTGCTTGTTTGTTGTTTACATTTTATGCAAGGGGAATAAAATGCCTCATACATTTTAAATTAAACTGATTTGCAAAAAATGATGAATGGTTTATTAATAAATAAGAGGAAATTCGTTGCTATGTGTGGAACATATGTTGGCAAGTTTAAGTGAAAAATAGTTATTTGTTGAGATTACTTGAGCTATTTATAAATATAAATTTACTCATTCATGGCAGCTGTCTGTAATTATGTTGTGTTTAGCCTACCTGAGCACGAATAGGGGAACTCTCCTGCGTCTGCTGTCGTCCGTATGCCGTCAACAAGTTGTTGTCACGATAGAGACTTCACTTTGAAGTTTTTAACCAATCTAGGCCAAACAGACTTTTAAGTTTTTAACCAATCTTGGCCAAACAGTTTGTGTATGACCAAAAAATCTCTGATGGGATTGTTATTGGGCCATATGGCACGAGGAACAATAGAGTTATTTCCCTTTTGCTTGCAAATAAATGCCAAAATGCATTTTCCACCGTATAGACTTTATATTCCATCCAGTCTTTCACCAAACTTCAAACCGAACTTTGACAGTTTGTGTATGACTTTCAGATCTCAGCAAAAAATGGGCCGGATCGAGATTCAAACACAGGAGTTATTGCCCCTTGTTTGTGAATAAAAATACAAAAATGGACTTTGTTCAGGATGTTTTTCATCCAATCTTTATCAATCTTGCACAGTTCTATGGCCAGATCTCAGATGAAGTTGAATATTTGCAAGATGGGACCAGAAAGACCAGAGTTATTGCCCCTTGTGTACAAAAACATCTATATGTCATCAACTATTGGCTTGCACATGTGACAGAGACTTTATTTTCTATTCACTTTTAACAAAACGTGCACAGTTTGTGTTTGACCATAAAATCTTAGTTGGGATTTTATCTTAATTGGCCATATTGCACCAGGAATGCTAGAGTTATTGCCCCTTATTCCTTGAAAATCAATTCAAAAATGCCTCTTTCTTAAATTCAATAATACAGACTTCATTTTGAACCAATCTTTACCAAACTTCCACAGTTAATGTATGACCATAAATCTCAGCAGAAGCCAGAAATGGGCTTGATCATGCCACAAATACCAGAGTTATTGCCCTTGTTTTGAAAAAAATGCAATAATGGACTTTATGTGGGATCGAGACTTCATTTTTCATCAAATCTTAACCAAACGTCCACAGTTTGTGTCTGACCATAAGGCCTGAGCATAAGCGTAACATGGACCAGATCGGACAACTAACACCAGAGTTATAGCCTTATGGTTGTGCACGAAAATGCATAAATGATATTTATGCAGGGTAGAGACTTAAATTTTCATGCAGTCTTTACAACATTTATTCATGCAAAATGAGTGACTTTATTGATGTTGATGACAAACCTGATACTATCAAGAGTTCGGCATTTACACGTCAGAGCCAATTAAAAACTTAAATTTGCTTATTGGTTGAAAACTGGTGAAATTGGATTTCCAGCAATTGCAAACCATGCATGCAATTATCTGTACATGCAACGTCGATTGCTTCACAGCCTGCATTGACATCGTTAATTATCACTGAACAGAAAATTATCAAAGAAAGGGCCAAACTTGACGTTCGCACAGCCATCGCAATTATCACTTAACTACTAGTTCACCAAAACTGCCTGCGAAAAGCCATCAACATCTTCAGTCTTTGCCTTTGCCAGAACTGTCACTGTCTTCATAAGAAAGGCTCAGAAAAGAATATCGAGAAAAATGATCTGAGAACCATGAGCGAAATCGCAGCACCTCCACTGCCCAACTTGTATAGCCCATTGCACTGACTGGTGCACCTCCACTGCCCAACTCGTATAGCCCATTGCACTGACTGGTGCACCTCCACTGCCCAACTCGTATAGCCCATTGCACTGACTGGTGCACCTCCACTGCCCAACTCGTATAGCCCATTGCACTGACTGGTGCACCTCCACTGCCCAACTCGTATAGCCCATTGCACTGACTGGTGCACCTCCACTGCCCAACTTGTATAGCCCATTGCACTGACTGGTGCACCTCCACTGCCCAACTCGTATAGCCCATTGCACTGACTGGTGCACCTCCACTGCCCAACTCGTATAGCCCATTGCACTGACTGGTGCACCTCCACTGCCTAACTCGTATAGCCCATTGCACTGACTGGTGCACCTCCACTGCCCAACTCGTATAGCCCATTGCACTGACTGGTGCACCTCCACTGCCCAACTTGTATAGCCCATTGCACTGACTGGTGCACCTCCACTGCCCAACTTGTATTACCCATTGCACTGACTGGTGCACCTCCACTGCCCAACTTGTATAGCCCATTGCACTGACTGGTGCACCTCCACTGCCCAACTTGTATAGCCCATTGCACTGACTGGTGCATACAATCAAACCGATCCTAACCCCCACTGCACATACATGTGTATTCTTCAGATACCTTCATTTTCTAACCTCTCACAACAGTATGGTCTTCGCAATTGCCAGTACTCAGGTGAGCGCTTTGGGCCATTATGGCCCTCTTGTTTTTACTTCATTAAAATGAAAATGATAATAATTGAATGAAATAAGCAATTAACCTGTCAGTATTTGTATGTAATTAATGTTAATGAATGTGCAAGAACAGTTCATTTTGCTTTCAAAAAAGCAAAAAGGTTAATATAATATACAAGAGTACTCCTTGACATTGATTGCACATTGTTGATGTGGAAAATGAAAATTAATTAAATACTGTCATAACATTTACAAGTTGTTCATTTCAAGATTAATTTTGAAGAGGCAATATTTGCTGCTAAAATTGTCTTATCAAATGTCTAACCCAATTGAAACAACCAGCAACCTGAAGGTGTCATATGCCTAAAATTTTACAGAGAAGCTTTACAAATAGTGAATATTTCATGACTGTCGTGTTTCGGTGGCTTGTATCGCTCAAGTTGACTATGTAAAGCTGTACAGGCTCGTGGAATACAACTTTACACAATCAACGAGAGCAATACAACGCACCGGAACACCACAGTCATGAAGTATTCCATTTATTATATACCTCCTAATGATCAAAATGCCAACACAAATATGCTACAAAACAAACAAAATAATAACAAAATAGTACTGTTAAAGAAATGGCATAAATACATGTAATGTACATCAATGACGTCATTTAATTCAAAGCAACAGTGTCGTCGTGTCTATAAATAGAACGAGTTGTTTCCCATTGTAGCTCGGAAATGTACGATACTCAACGAACTAAAAAGTAGTCTGGGTTTTCCTGTCGTTGAATATTTTTATTTTACCATGTCAATTACGGGAATTCTATCTGGCCTATTATATATTATACCGAAAATACACCTGTCCAGAATTTGAGTCAGATTATCTATTGGCATATAATAAATTCTGGACCAATATCACAACCATTTCTTCCAAATTTTATATAAGATTTTAACAGAGGTTACCCAGAACCATATTTGAAAACTGCAGCTAACGGGAGCCTTCTGTTCCTCAAGTGTGGCGCTTATTTCTTGAGCAAACATAAGTAGGAAGTTGTTACACTACACATAATGGATGTTTATAGGTTTTGAAATTGCTTTCAATTGTTTCACTTGTGTTTATTTCCGGTGGTTTCAGTTAGGCCAAAACTAAAAAATTCTGTGTTTTGGGTCATTTCTCTTCGGGCAAATTCTCTACCTAGCGAAAACCCTCCTACCCTGAAGTTTTAGCGACGATTATTGTCTGTATCAATAGATAATTTTATAAGTTTTTTGGCCGAAATGTGTCTTTACAAACAAAATTAAAACAAGAAATGTCTTTAAAAAAGACAATCGGCGTTGAAAGATGTAATTTAAAAATAACCTAAACAGACGGCCAAGATGATCGGTTACGTGACTTCTCAGACCCCAGATTTTTCGGTCCCCACCAATATTAGGAGACTTATTGGACCCCAGATTTTTTGGACACTATAAGAAAACTTCTCGGACCCAAAAGTTAATTTGAGATAAATTTATTAATTAACAAATTAAATAAAATTATCATTAATATCTATGCCGTGAATAAACCAGTCATACAGCTCCATATTTCCACCAGTGATATATGAATAACCAAAATAATTTAGGGTAACATAAATTGTTATCTGAATTTGTCAATCCAATTTAACAAATTAACAATGTCAGAAAATAATTTCGGGAATGAATTAAAATTATTATGTATCAGACGAGTGTATATAGTTATTTACAGTACTGGTAATATACCATTCATGTTAGTTATCTAATATAATAACGATATGAAGTCAAATAAGCATTTATACTGTGTATCCCAATAAAAAGCAATAGTCAGGGAACATTCAGCGATTTTTGAAATGTTAAGACTTTATTTTTGTTAACGCAAACATAACAATTCATTAGACTATGACAATTTTAAATTATATCAGTAGAAATATGATATATCAAGGGTTCCTGTGTATAATTAGTATTGCAAATTTTGTATTTATGCTACACGAATAACAATTTGACGTATTCCGAATCTTCTTTCATAACATTTTATCTGTAGAAAATGTAGCATCTTTTTACAGTTTAAATAACATCTACTGGAGAAGTTGATAGAAAGATGCAATTATAAATAATCGTTAATAAATCGTAACCACAATTTAATTCAAATTAACAGTAAATATAAATTCCCCATTTATTACAATATTGAGGTCTACGCACGCTATTTTTAGAATGACACTGCTGTGTCTGGAATGTGATGAACTCGCTAGAATCAATGGGCTACATGGAACGGCAACTCTATGAGATTTATGGATGGGAACATTGCACAATTGCTATTTATAGAGTGTACCGCGTATATAAATGTAGGCTAAACAAAATATTTATTTCGTTACGTGAATGAATATAGCATTCTGTTTATTGCATACAATGAGAAAATACGTTCATAATTAGCCTCAATTCTAGAGTATATGTCGAGGATATGTTTATAACTTCATTTTAACCGCTGATATAAACAATTATGTAAATTTTTAATCCCCAAAAGTATGCAACAGTTATTGGTATACGTTAAACCATTGTTTGAAGTTTGCATTCCCTAAAATTAGAAAATTTGTCCAATTCTATTGGCATTCAATTTTCACGCTGCATATTTATCGCAATAAATCTAGGTAAAAAGTGATCTTAGACAGCTACGCCGAAAAAAATTCAATTTATTTTATTTGGCCTTTGTGAAAGCTGCTTCTTCCTTTAGGTAAAGGTTATCTGTGTGAAGTACTTGCGAACAATTATTTAAATAGTATAATAATAGCAAATGGGTTCGATGTTCTAGATAAGAGGTGTGTTTTGGGTAAACAATCTTATAAAATTGGGAAATAATTCTTAAAAATAAAAGTGGGAGTTCTAGTCAGTATTGAAAATCTTGACACATACCATAATTGTTTTGAAACTAAATATTTCTATTTGAAAATGAGTTTCCCAGAATCTAACTACAGTATACATTTTTGAAACTTTAAAACTATTTTTGTGGTATTGCACATGAATGTGTAAATTATATTTGCATTTTAATTTAGGTTGTACCTGAATACCTTTCAACTAAAATGTTATCTTGAGAACTGGATGTTATTCCCTCATTCCACAAGAATCTTTGTGGGTTGTTGCTCTAGAATATTAATCACTACAGAATGGCCCAATAAGAATGGAAAATGTAAACAATGATGGGTAATTATTTACAGGAATTTATTTCTGGTAGTGTTGCAGATCCAAGACAATGTGTAGCTGTAATTTTTTGCCATTGAAGGCCCTATCACAGTGTGGCGAATTTGAGGTACAAGTTCTGGTGAATTATAACTCACCTGTTGCTGTGTAGATCTTGTTCACATGTCGTTCTATGTTGCAGTGATGTCTTCTTATGTCTTCTTTTGTCGCCAGAACTTGTTTTCTCGTACACGTGTCGAACGAATCTGACACTCTCAAACACCTTCTGTAGACATGTCTACCCTTGTCGTAGCATTTCGCTGTATATTATTGTTCTACGACATAACAAGAGTTTGCTGTATGTTCGGGAGACTTACTAACAACATCTGCTCGTGCACATGGCGTGACAAGTCGTACACACTTGTCCACACTTGTTCATTCTCGAAGACAAATCTTCAACTGTCTAAAAGATGTCGTACGAATATCATACAAATAGGTTGAAGAGAACTTGAACAAATGTTGTCTTGAAAGAATTCCGCGACCAACTTGTCCACTTTACAGCCAGTTATAACTTGCCGGAACTCGTACAAAACTCGAAGCTCTAATTTGCAAGTGTGACAGGATCTTTATAGACAGAAATAAGAAGCTAAAATGTGACAATTTGATACAAAAAATACTGTCATTTTGTAATATCCTCCCAGGTATTTGAAAAAAACCTTCCAGAAATGTGAGTAGTATTGACTGTTCTGAGCTTACATGTTCATAAAATATAATGTGTTTATAAAGCTTATTAACCCCTATTTATCAGAAAACAGATATAGTGTGCAGAGATTTCCATGACACAATTATATTTATTGTGGCACTTATTGATTTTTCTTTCTGGTAAATGCCACATCACTTGAATATGTGTCACAAAAATTAGTAATAAAAGTTAAATATCAAGGCACATATAGACAGCTGCTATGAACTGCATTTTAAAATACAAAACAAACTTAATTTACTGGTATGTTCTAGCATACTACACTGCTGAGAGACTGGGTTGTATCCTAATAAACTGCAATATTTATTCTGAGTGAATCTCATCACATTGGACATAATGGCAAAATAATTGGTCATAAGGGACTTCTTTGCCTGACAGTGTTTAAATCATTTGCCTGACAGTGTTTAAATCATTTGCCTGACAGTGTTTAAATCATAGACAGTCTTGTATCTAGGACAGATATTTCTAATGGCTCATCTTAAGGCACCAAATAGTTACAGAAACATATTTATGTGGTATTCTTTCATTAGAAATTTAATAGTTTCCTAGTTGAAGATTTTCTTAGAAGAATACGGTATATATTTATTCTTAATACCTTATATCAGGTGCTTCGTGGAAAAACCAGACTTAATGCATGTGCGTACAGTTTCATCCCGGATTAGCATGTGCAGTCCGCACAGGCTAATCCGGGATGACACTTTCCGCCTAAAGTGGATTTATGGTTAGAAGACACTTCGTTGAAACAGAAAATACCATAAAAGCGGAAAGTGCCATCCCAGATTAGCCTGCGCTGACTGCACAGGCTAATCCGGGATGCCACTTTACGCACATGCATTAAGCCCGGTTTCACCACGACTCGCCTCATTATTATTTGAAATATGTGTTTGGATGAGATTAGTCTTGCATTTCTGCTTTTTTGTGCTGAGAATCTGCATGTGCATTTATTTAACATACAGTGACAAATGAATTTAATAAGATGTTTTGTAGATAAATTAACTTCCATGGAAATAAAATGACTTTCCTAGTGTGCTTCTTCCTAGTTAAGCAAATTTCCTCTCTTTAATGTGATGGTTTTAGTGCAAATAATTCTTAAAATTGATGGATTGATTTGGAAAGTGCCTGGTTCCAGAGGGGACCCGGGGTCTTTTAGTGCCTTGTAGCCCTTTGAGGGAGGTCCTCTGAGTGTTTCTGAAATCATACACAACTGTGATGTGAAAACTTTTGTGAAACATTACTAAATTCAGAGGAATATTTGTCAGTTGATAATCTTCTTTAGGCAGTAGTGAAAAAACAAATGTCAGAATAAGGACCTGTATTCAACAATTAATTATAATATGCACCATGGTTAACTGGAACTGAACAAACCTCTTAAATTCCTCCTTCCAGTCTGCGACATGCATACAGTTGCTTGTTTAAAGAATTTATTTTTATTTTGCCGTTTTCACCTCTAGGCCCTGCAGTCGGACCTATTAGACATTCAACTTTATACTCACCAGGAATGTAATTTAATTATACCTTTAGTTATTGTCTGGAAAAAACAGCAGACAATGTGAGGATGTTTTTAATCTGAAGAATAAACAGAAAGGTCTGTTTTTCAAATTAAATATGAAATGTTTTTGTGGCATGGCTTTGATCAAGGGTCTGTTGTGTGAACTGCAGAGTAGTTTGTAGACTTCATTGACCACAGATTGGTAAATATTGGTTAACTGTGCTGGATATTTTGAGAATCATGTATGAACTAAGACAGCTCAGAATGTAACTTGTTTTCAGAGGGTTGAACTTTATAGTAATCATTCCAAGGGTAGACTTATAATAATCAATCAAAGGGGTGGACTTATAGCAATCATTCCAAAGGTAGACTTATAGTAATCATTCCAAAGGTAGACTTATAGTAATCATTCCGAGGGTGGACTTATAGTAATCATTCCAAGGGTAGACTTATAGTAATCATTCCAAAGGTAGACTTATCATTCCGAGGGTGGACTTATAGTAATCATTCCAAAGGTAGACTTATAGTAATCATTCCAAAGGTAGACTTATAGTAATCATTCCAAAGGTAGACTTATAGTAATCATTCCAAAGGTAGACTTATAGTAATCATTCCAAAGGTAGACTTATAGTAATCATTCCAAGGGTAGACTTATAGTAATCATTCCAAGGGTGGACTTATAGTAATCATTCCAAGGGTAGACTTATAGTAATCATTCCAAGGGTGGACTTCTAGTAATCATTCCAAAGGTAGACTTATAGTAATCATTCCAAAGGTAGACTTATAGTAATCATTCCAAAGGTAGACTTATAGTAATCATTCCAATGGTAGACTTATAGTAATCATTCCAAAGGTAGACTTATAGTAATCATTCCAAAGGTAGACTTATAGTAATCATTACAAGGGTAGACTTATAGTAATCATTCCAAGGGTAGTCTTATAGTAATCATTCCAAGGGTAGACTTATAGTAATCATTCCAAGGGTAGACTTATAGTAATCATTCCAAGGGTAGACTTATAGTAATCATTCCAAAGGTAGACTTATAGTAATCATTCCAAGGGTAGTCTTATAGTAATCATTCCAAAGGTAGACTTATAGTAATAATTTCAAGGGTAGACTTATAGTAATCATTCCAAAGGTAGACTTATAGTAATAATTTCAAGGGTAGACTTATAGTAATCATTCCGAGGGTGGACTTATAGTAATCATTCCAAGGGTGGACTTATAGTAATAATTTCAAGGGTAGTCTTATAGTAATCATTCCAAAGGTAGACTTATAGTAATAATTTCAAGGGTAGACTTATAGTAATCATTCCGAGGGTGGACTTATAGTAATCATTCCAAGGGTGGACTTATAGTAATCATTCCGAGGGTGGACTTATAGTAATCATTCCAAAGGTAGACTTATAGTAATCATTCCAAGGGTAGACTTATAGTAATCATTCCAAGGGTAGACTTATAGTAATCATTCCAAAGGTAGACTTATAGTAATCATTCCAAAGGTAGACTTATAGTAATCATTTCAAGGGTAGACTTATAGTAATCATTCCAATGGTAAACTTATAGTAATAATTTCAAGGGTAGACTTATAGTAATCATTCCAAGGGTAGACTTATAGTAATCATTTCAAGGGTAGACTTATAGTAATCATTCCAAAGGTAGACTTATAGTAATAATTTCAAGGGTAGACTTATAGTAATCATTCCAAGGGTAGACTTATAGTAATCATTCCAAGGGTAGACTTATAGTAATCATTCCAAGGGTAGACTTATAGTAATCATTCCAATGGTAGACTTATAGTAATCATTCCAAAGGTAGACTTATAGTAATCATTCCAAAGGTGGACTTATAGTAATCATTCCAAGGGTAGACTTATAGTAATCATTCCAAGGGTAGACTTATAGTAATCATTCCAAGGGTGGACTTATGGTAATCATTCCAAGGGTAGACTTATAGTAATCATTCCAAGGGTAGACTTATAGTAATCATTCCAAGGGTAGACTTATAGTAATCATTCCAAGGGTAGACTTATAGTAATCATTCCAAAGGTAGACTTAAAGTAATCATTCCAAGGGTGGACTTATAGTAATCATTCCAAGGGTAGACTTATAGTAATCATTCCAAGGGTAGACTTATAGTAATCATTCCAAGGGTAGACTTATAGTAATCATTCCAAGGGTGGACTTATAGTAATCATTCCAAGGGTAGACTTATAGTAATCATTCCAAGGGTGGACTTATAGTAATCATTCCAAGGGTAGACTTATAGTAATCATTCCAAGGGTAGACTTATAGTAATCATTCCAAGGGGTAGACTTATAGTAATCATTCCAAGGGTGGACTTATAGTAATCAATCAAAGGGGTGGACTTATAGTAATCATTCCAAGGGTAGACTTATAGTAATCATTCCAAGGGTAGACTTATAGTAATCATTCCAAAGGTAGACTTATAGTAATCATTCCAAGGGTGGACTTATAGTAATCATTCCAAGGGTGGACTTATGGTAATCATTCCAAGGGTGGATTTATAGTAATCATTCCAAAGGTAGATTTATAGTAATCATTCCAAAGGTAGACTTATAGTAATCATTCCAAAGGTAGACTTATAGTGATCATTCCAAAGGTAGACTTAAAGTAATCATTCCAAGGGTGGACTTACAGTAATCATTAAAAGGGTGGACTAACATTAATAATGTATAAGACATTTACAGAAAAAGATGTAACAGTGCACATGTTTTACTGATCTGCACTATAAACAATTTGTTAAACTGATTCCATTTATATTTTGAATGTTTATATTATATAAGGTCATTTTGGGATGGCCACAACAAAATACATGAATCTCAACAAATACTGTAGGAACGTCCTATATAATGGTCACAGTTTTCTCACCAACAAAATAATTGATCTCTCTAAGTAGCCTTCACATCAAAAGTGCATTATGATAAATTGGTTATTTTACAACCAGTGTTCCCCTCACACCTCATCAACCAGGGAAAATGATATTTACAAATCAATTCCCAAACAGCAAATTTATGTGCATTTAAGTGTTTAGGGCTTCCTCCCACACCCCTCATGTTGTGGTCAATGAAAGGATCCCTTAACCATAAACATTGATAAGGCACATGTAATTTGAAAAGTACCTAGGGGTCAGTTTAGAATGGGAGGGGACTGGACCCTTGTTAGTCAGGGGTTGAAAGTGGTAGGAGCAGTTTTTATTCTTCAATACCAGTAAATTGTTTCCTGCTCTGACATTAATGTTTGTAGCAGAGCTTTGTGGAACACTTTCTTCAGTGTAATGGCCCCTTTTACAGATGATTCTTTTGAGGGTCCTCCTCTTGGAAAAAAATTTAAAGTCTGTTTGAACTGGGAATTATTTAAAATTAATGCATTTTTCTGTTCTCAGTTTTTACACTTTTTCAGTTACTCTTATTATGTTCAGCTAAATGTTTCTGACAGAAGTTGTAAATTTTCTCAATTGTAATTAGACATTAACATTTTATTGAACCTGTGACCTGGTCATTGTCCCCATTTTATTTCTTGAATTGACCATGTATGATATATGGACATGCATTCACTACAAGAAATCTTTTGCCTCTCTTGTAATACAATTTTCCACATACGTGACATGACAGTTTGGCTTACCTAATGTAAACTAACTGTCCTACAAACATGAAACTGTGATGATACTGTCATGTCCTTTCACTATGTTGATTCTGTAGAGTGTAATGTGGTGTTAGGTAGGTTGCCTTTAGGCAGATAATTAGTACCCAAGTGATTCTCAGAGATTTAATAATGTTAATTTACGAAAATCATGTAGCTGTTGAAAACGAAATGTTAGTGTGTTTGTCACCAGTATAGATACTGATCAAACTGCATCTTGTAAATTCTTGAGCAGGATCTATACTGTAATGGATGCTCACAGACAGATCTATACATACAATACTAACACATGTCTGAAGACAACTGTCAATTAATGTAGTTATTGGTAATCCACACAATAAAAAGTAAAGGCGATCTTTATTCAAAGATTTGTTTGGAAGATATAACCCAGTCCTTGAATTTGGGCTTCTTCTTTTAAAAGTATTTATGTGTAGGTGTATATTATCTTGTGAGGTATTAAACATGCAAAGAGCATGATGGGAAATCTTGTGAAAGTTCACCAATTTCAGCTTTAACTGTGCGGGAAATGAAAGCTGTCCAATGTTTTGTTGCTAATAACTGTATCAGTTATTGACATAACCGGAAATGTAAAGTGACCATCCACTTCTCACCATTGTGTTCAACTCTGGACTCCAGGTGATAAAATTGACCTAATCTCAACCATAAATTACTATCATTTTCACTGGGTGGTGTAACAAACACAAACTTGATGTATAAAATACATCCTGCTTGGCCTAGGAGTTATCCGTGAATTGGTGCCTGGTCAGCGGAAATGGCCATCAGTTTTTGTCTGCCGGTTGTTGTCATGTGACATGTAATCACTGCTGTTGGGTTGTCACATGGTAATTTAGGTGACAACTCATTTGAGTTGAGTTAATATGTAATGAAGACATTAATTTGTGTTTTATTGTCCACCTTGATTAATCCAGAGTCATTTTGCCCATCCTGACCTGTAAAGGTCATTGACTCACCCCACCTGTCTGTCAGTGTTGAACCATGGTTGGCATGGAAACTGAATTGTTGATGCAACTTTATGTTGCCTGTTTTTGGGACCGTTTGTACTGTACTGTTTTAAGCATTTGAGCATGATAATCAATCTTGTTTGCCAAAATGATTTTCTTGTTACTAAGATCAGAACATCTTGTTTCACTGCCTGAACCAGTTTAAGGTGGTTCAATATTTATTGAAGTGGTTAAAATTGAATTTAATATGTCAGTAATAAATTACAAAGTGCGATTTTTGGGGGATATAATGAGTTTGATCCCCACTCATGGAGTATTCAAATGATATTTCTCAAAAGAGTCACCAAGAACGCGTTGTTCCCAGGAAATAGACGAGCAACTGTCTTAATAAGCCCCAGGCTTTCAAACCCAAACAAGTCTGAATAAATAGATTAAAACTTAACTAACCTGCTATATATATATATACCAAGTGCATGTAAAGAAACATTGTGTTCACATGTTTTCGTCCATTGCAGTGTACAAGTCCCCCGACTATGAGGCACTGGGATTTCAGCTGATCAAGGAGAAACTGGTAGAAATAGGCTACCCTGAGGCCCTGATGGAGTTTCAGTATGATCCCACCTTCCCGATTAGGTATGTATGGTTCCACCTTCCCCGTATATTATTTGAGATCCCACCTTCCTATTAGTTCATCTTACACATCAGGTACTGTGAGATCCAACCTTCCCTATCAGGTATGTGTGATCCCACCTTCCCCATCAGGTATGTGTGATCCCACCTTCCCCATCAGGTATGTATGATCCCACCTTCCTCATCAGTTATGGTTGATCCCACCTTTCCCATCAGGTATGTAGGATCCCACCATCCCCATCAGGTATGTATGATCATACCTCCCTCATCAGTGATGTGTGATCCAACCTTTCCCATCAGGTATGTGCGAACCCACCTTTCCCATCAGGTATGTATGATCCCATTTTCCTCATCAGGTATGTGTGATCCCACCTTCCTCATTAGGTATGTATGTTCCCATCTTCCCAATCAGGTCTAGCCAGGCAACATTTTAAGCAAGGCAACATTTCTAGCAAAGCAACCTCTAGCTAGACAACCTATCTAACCAAGCAACCTCGCTAGCTCAGCAACCTCTAACCAGACAACCTCTAGCCAGGCAACCTCTTTAGTCAGACAACCTCTAGCCAGACAACCTCTAGCCAGGCAACCTCGCTATCGTAGCAACCTCTAGCCAGACAACCTCTAGCCAGGCAACCTACGTAGCCAAGCAACCTCTCTAGCTTAGCAACCTCTCTAGCTTAGCAACCTCTAGCCAGACAACCTCTAGCCAGCCAACATCTCTAGCCAGACATCCTCTAGCCAGGCAACATCTCTAGCCAAGCAACCTCTAGCCAGGCAACCTCTTTAGCCAAGCAACCTGTCTAGCTTAGCAACCTCTAGCCAGACAAGCTCTAGCTAGGCAACCTCTCTAGCCAAGCAACATCTTTAGCCAAGCAACCTCTAGCTTAGCAACCTCTAGCCAGACAACCTCTAGCCAGGCAACCTCTCTAGCCAAGCAACCTCTCTAGCCAAGTAACCTCTAGCCAGCAACCTCTAGCCAGCAACCTCTCTAGCCACAAACATCTAGCCAGCAACCTCTAGCCACAAACATCTAGCAAGCAACCTCTAGCCAGTAACCTCTAGCCAGTAACCTCTAGTCAGTAACCTCTAGCCAGCAACCTCTAGCCAGCAACCTCTAGCCAGCAACCTCTAGCCAGCAACCTCTAGCCAGGCAACATCTCTAGCCAGACAGCCTCTAGCTAGGCAACATCTCTAGCCAAGCAACCTCTAGCTAGGCAACCTCTTTAGCCAAGCAACCTCTGTAGCTTAGCAACCTCTAGCCAGACAAGCTCCAGATTGGCAACTTCTCTAGCCAAGCAACATCTTTAGCCAAGCAACCTCTAGCTTAGCAACCTCTAGCCAGACAACCTCTAGCCAGGCAACCTCTCTAGCCAAGTAACCTCTAGCCAGCAACCTCTAGCCAGCAACCTCTCTAGCCACAAACATCTAGCCAGCAACCTCTAGCCACAAACATCTAGCCAGCAATCTCTAGCCAGTAACCTCTAGCCAGTAACGTCTAGCCAGTAACCTCTAGCCAGCAACCTCTAGCCAGCAACCTCTAGCCAGCAACCTCTAGCCAGTAACCTCTAGCCAGCAACCTCTAGCCAGTAACCTCTAGCCAGCAACCTCTCTGGCTAAGCAACCTCTCTAACTATGCAACCTCTCTAAGTTGATATTTCCATCTTAAAACCTTATTGTATATTGTCATCTATCTAAGGTAAATATTTATTCTTAATCTCAACAACTTATAGGATGTCATATGCAAAGAATATTGCCTTACAATTGTGTTTGTCCCCACCCCCAGTCTTGGTTGCCTTGGTAACCAAATTAATTCAAACACTTGATAATTATTGTATTAAAGCTATGTCAAACATCCATAATAAAAATATCAGGACTGAATTAATAAATGTTAATACCATTTCTCTCACAAGTCAAATCTCTTTGAAAGGTGTCTTGATCATTTGTTTGGAATTCGTAATAGACTAAATCGTTTATTGACTTAGATATTGGAGCGGTCCTTTTGTGATTTGAAGAGGATATAAAGAAAATCCCAACAATTCAGATCGACTCAGTTATTGCAAATATTTGCTTATAAAAATGAACAAGATTTGTGTTCAATGGGTATAAAATTTTGTTCCTTGGATACACCGTCAGGGTTAATTAGTTGTGCAAATAAATCGAAAATGTCTTTTGAAGTTTTTGCAATGTAAAATCCTGTTAACACAATTTTGCACAATTTAGTTTTTGTGAGCTAATGAAGTATTTCCTGTGTATGCTATATTTTCCTGGAGAATTCCTTTATGCTTATCATGTAATTATTTCCATTAAATTCAATTTTAATCTGTAGTCATTTGTTAACAAACAACATGATGTCACTTCTTTATTAACAATTTTTAGACATTTTATTAGTGTCAGTAGCATTAAGTTTTTAATGTTAGCGCTCAAATAATTATAATGTGCGTGTTCATCGGAAAATTGCATTTGATTCAAAGCACTTTAAGAAATAAGATGTTTTTGAAGCGTTTGTGAAAAGCCTTAAAAAACTTCCAAATAAATAGAATGTCAGTTTTTAATGAATCCTAAACAAGTCTCAACTGTTATTGTTCCCTTATTATTTATAACCCATATAATAGGTTTTTTCCTTCCATTTTATCGTCTTTTTTCTGCCATATTTTCCCAGAAAAAATTGATTCACTAGAGAAGTTAAAGACACAAAAAGCATACCAGTTAATGTATGATTTAACACCCAACAATATTTATTAGCTCCATATGCGGCTGGGTATTGTAAACATTCTATACATCAATGTACAGTTAGATTATGATTTAGTTGCGAACATTTTGTTACAAACGGGAGCCTAAGCCCTCAAGTGGTGTGTCATGTATAGAAGCCCTTTCATTGGAACCCCTACTGGCTCAAATCTTCAAAATCTGCAGCCAGGGTCTCATGTCATAATTTTAACTGCAAATTATATAGAAGTGCTCAGAAGTGTTATGACAGAAAGCGTGGCTGTATTTGCTGTCACTCCGAGACACTGCTAGATTTCAGTTCACGATAAAAAATATTAACATTTGAGGCGTATCATGGGAAACCCGGGCTTAATGCATGTGCGTAAAGTGTTGTCCCGGATTAGCCTGTGCAATCCGCTTTTATGGTATTTGCTATTTCAAGGAAGTCTGTTTTAAACATAAATCCACAGTAGGTGGAAAATGCCATCCTGGATTAGTCTGTACGGACTGCACAGGCTAATCAGGGACAACACCTTATGCACATGCATTAAGCGCGGGTTTTCCATGACACGCCTCATTTATATGTATATAATCTTTGCCATAAAACTTTTTAAAAGCATAATCGGAAATGAAGTGCACGTTTTTAACTTAACTGCAAGAGAAGCATACAATATTTGTGTGTACTTGATTTACTTGATTTTCTGTGAATGATAGTATGTTTTTATTTTGCTCGCATGCACACAATTCATAATAGATACAATCTATACATTAAACTGATATTATGTTTTGATTCACAAATATTTTTGGGTATATAAAATGTAAATTTTAACATAAAGGGAGGAAACTCAAATAAAAAAATACAACAACATGTGCTAGTAGAAAAATGTATCAGATTTCAGGTATAAATAAAATAGCAAGTCCTGAAACAATTTTAGTTCTGGTATTTTTCTGTGCAGCTGTTGAAATGTAAAGTTTATTTGTCGAGCAATCATGTTGATGACATACAATATAAATCTTCGAAAATGAAACTGAACAATATTGCATGCACAACTATTGACTTTTGGGTAATAGTTTGATCGTTAAAGGTACTTTAATGCATGTGTGAATGGATCATTGCAGCTATGAAGGGAAACAAAAAATCTGTTTTAGTTTCTTCAATTGGTCCACCACTTTGAATTGAGTTTTTACACCTACTTCAAATTCAACATGCACAGCTGTTATGTGCTTTCATTTTCAAATAAATCTTAAGTATTTTCTTTTATTCATTCATCCAGCCTGTCTCAATCTGTTACATAAAAGTAATTTGTGAGTAAATCAGTTGAGATTTATGAGATTTATCCCAAAAAAACGCACACCAAGAGTTTTTCCGTTTTCGGTACTCAAAAGTTTTTATTTATAGGTTTTCATTTTGACTTGTATCTTAAAATTTGTATGGTGATTTGCCAGTTGGATTTGAATACATTTTGTAGAGAAACAAAACAAAATAACATAATATATGTATTTCAACTTAATTGCGTTAAAGGCCTAACCATAAGGTGGGGTAAGGTCCAGGGTGAAATGGTTGCTGCCCTCTGGATTGGTCAAGGCATGAATGTTGAATATCTTTTGAGTGTCAGTATGTAATAATTATATGGGCTATTTGTAATATTATAATATTATTAATAATGTTAGGTCTTGTTCTTAGAGTTTCTCCAAAAATGCAGAGTTATGTTAAAAATGTTTACCTGGGTGACAGAAACTTTGTGTCTTTAAAGCTTTACACTTCAGGCATAAAAAAAGTTTGGTTTCCACTTTCCCGCCCCGCCCCCCCCCCCCTTATTTTTCCACCGACCCTAAAAGATTTTTTGGCCTATCGCTCTTTTAACTTTTTTCTGACTGGGTACAAAGGGCAGTTTTGTCTAATATGCAGTTTCGGTAATGAGTGAACAATTTGAATTAGTCTGCTAGAGGCAGGCTCAGTTGGTAATGACATACCGTAAGGTACAGTTGGTAATGACATACCGTAAGGTACAGTTGGTAATGACATACCGTAAGGTACAGTTGGTAATGACATACCATTAGGTACAGTTGATAATGACATACCGTAAGGTACAGTTGGTAATGACATACCGTAAGGTACAGTTGGTAATGACATACCGTAAGGTACAGTTGGTTATGACATACCGTAAGGTACAGTTTCTTTGATTGCTGGCGTTTAAAGCATTTGCATGCAGTCATATATACCGACACTGTGTGGTGAATATGCCGCAAAGAAAAAAATAATTTTTTAACCTCCCCCCTAGATTTTTTTCGAGATGTAAGTTGAAACCAACAATTTAAAAACGAAAGAAGCAAATATGTGAGTATGTGATTATACAGTCTTGAATAAAATTGGTGTTCACATAAGAAATGTGTACATAATACTATCTTCCAAACTTAAATCATGTTCAGTAGCTTTTCGTTCATGTATATGTATATACTGCTAGGTTTGAGCTAAGAAATAAAATGTACTCGCCGAAATTTATAAATTTGAAAGACTTCCAGTACTTTGACTTGTTTTTTTATTTTTCAAATAATTTAAGAGATTTTATTAACCATTGGTTAGTTTATTAATGGTAAAGCTATCATAGACTATAGTTGTATAATTAAATTTTTTTTTTTTTATTTCTCGTTGTTTATTGACCAATAAACAAGGATTGGGAGTTCTGATGTGCAGGAATTAAATATAATAGCCACGCATCGGAATGTCAAAGAGTTGTTTATTGGCCGATAAACAGCAATAATGCAAAATTGTTTCGATTTCCAACATGATTTGACAAACATTTTTGCTACTTTTTGCATTGTTTATTGGGTAGTTTAACAATGATAATTTTGTTCTTTGTCTATAGAAAAATTACGATGTAGTGTAATGCAGCTGAATATTTGTCCATTTCAGAGGCCTGTGGTTTGACCAGCTGTATGGGAATCTGCTGAAGGTGGACCCGTTTGGAAACATCCTGGTGTGTGTGCATGGATTTGAGTTCCTGAAGGGGTGAGTAGTTAGTGAGAGGTTAATGTGACCCATTTGGAACCATCCTCATGTGTGTGCATGGATTGATTAGAGTTCCTGAAAGGGTGAGTAGTGAGTGAGTGGTTAATGTGACCCATTTGGAAACATCTTGGTGTGTGTGCATGGATTTGAATTCCTGAAGGGGTGAGTAGTGAGTGAGAGGTTAGTGCGACCCGTTTGGAAACATCCTGGTGTGTGTGCATGGATTTGAGTTCCTGAAGGGGTGAGTAGTTAGTGGGAGGTTAATGTGACCCATTTGGAAACATCCTGGTGTGTGTGCATGGATTGATTAGAGTTCCTGAAAGGGTGAGTAGTGAGTGAGTGGTTAATGTGACCCATTTGGAAACATCTTGGTGTGTGTGCATGGATTTGAATTCCTGAAGGGGTGAGTAGTGAGTGAGAGGTTAATGTGACCCATTTGGAAACATCCTGGTGTGTGCAAGGGCGTCGGCAATGGGGCGGCGGCCGACGCCCCAATATTTCGGCAAGTGACCGTCATTTATAAATTCCGTCGTCCCTTTTCTGAAATTGGAAAATCGCACCTGAAAGGGTAAGTATGAAGTATGAAGTGAGAGGTTAATGTGACCAGTTTGGAAACATCCTGGTGTGTGTGCATGGATTTGAGTTCCTGAAAGGGTGAGTAGTGAGTGAGAGGTTTATGTGACCCGTGGAAATCCCATGCCTGACTTGTCTGACGCGGGTAATTTTACCATCGGGCAAGTAAATGTTTCTTTTCAGGTTGTCTGTGGACAGGTACAATATTTCAAGGTGTGAAAATGATGTAAAAAATGGGAGTAAATTATTATATAATAATCATATATTTTAACAACATAACAAATTGTAATGTATTTATAATTTGAAGATAAATTATATTAGGAACGTCAGGAATAGAAACTATATTTTTATTTGGACAAGTGCTATTTGCTTGGGAACATGTAGATTTATGCAATGAACTTGTCCATGGACAAGTGAATAATTTTGATATTTCCACACCCCTGACCCTGAAAAAGAAAGTGGCAATACTATGCCTTGCCACAAAAGAAATAAATGAGGCACGTCGTGGGAAAACCGGACTTAATGCACGTGCGTAATGTGTTGTCTCGGATTAGCATGTGCAGTCCGCCTACAGTGGATTTATGTTTAGAAGAGACTTCCTTGAAACAGAAAATACTATAAAAGCGGAAAGTGCCAGATTAGCCTGTGCGGACTGCACAGGCTAATCTGAGACGACACTTTCCGGTTTTCTCACGACGCCCCTCAAAATATATTGCAATAGCAGAGTGCTGCATTGTTAAATATTTTTTGTAGACTTTTGCTCTTTTAACTGAATCACTGGATGAAGCATTAAGGCCGCCATTCTCAGTTTATTCATGACATTGATATGTGCTTTTAACTTTCTTGAAGTATACTGATCCTCTGTGCCAACTCTCATGAAAGGAACTTCGAAAGCAGCAATCAAATATTTCAGTGCCATCTTATCTGTGTTGGGCTCAGAACGTTTCAAGATTCATTAAAATATTGAAATTAATGTACTTGTAGCGTCCTTTTTGACATGCATTTTCCCACATGATCCAAGCCTATGAAAATATGGCAGCACCTTTCTTCATGGAGGTACTTAAGCAAGTTGTTTGTAGAATCCTCCACTCTTGCAATGACATGATGACAGTGGTTGCTTTCCCAAGCTTAGTCCGTAATTTAATGGTATGATACTTAGACGAGACACTTGAGAGATTTTTGGATATCAAAATATTCAGAAATATTAAAATTTCATCATGACAACTGCCTTTGTTGGGACTGCTGGTTTGAGAACAGAAGTTTTTTTTTCATGCATGTTTTTGTCAATGCAGCACAATGCTTTGAAGTATTATTATAACAATGTTCCTCTAGGACATTTTAATAGGATTTTTAAGGAGATCTAAAATTGTTAATGTTAGCCAAATATGTTTTCTCTGAAACTAATTGCTGTCCTTGAAAACTGATGTTCCTTAGTTTCAAAGTAAGAGACAGTCACAGACATTGCACTTCTAAACTGTAGACCACTTTCTTTCAAACATCACATTTTAGGTGCAGACATAGGACATCTAAAATGTAGACCACTTTCTTTCAAACATCACATTTTAGGCGCAGACATTTGACTTCTAAAATGTAGACCACTTTCTTTCAAACATCACATATTAGGTGCAGACATTTGACTTCTAAAAGGTAGACCACTTTCTTTCAAACATCACATTTTAGGTGCAGAAATAGGACTTCTAAACTGAAGACCATTTTCTTTCATCTGTCCCATTTTAGTTGCAGACATTCCCTATTTCCTGTCTAACACTTTTCCTATACCATTAGTTAAGAATTGCCTGAGAACAAGTGGACAGAAACAATATAATATATGAGAGAACTGAGCAAGAAGAGGAAATTGAAAATCAGGCTTCAGTTGAATCCTGGTGACCGTGAAATTATAATTTCTATTTTTGCTTGGCCAACTTAATGACTTTGAGATTGAGATGTCCATGTTCTTTAGGGGCCAAGACCCTGATTAGGGGCCAGGGAAAGATGACCCATTTGACCTTGTGGGAAAAGGGCCAACTGACAGACCACAATTTTCTGTGGCCATTAAAAACAGGATATATGATTGGATGCCAAAAACTAATTGGTGTCATTTGAAATGTGAAAATAATCAGACATGATTTTTTTACTGGTGTTTTTCTATTTCATGGGCAGGATATCATAGATAGATGATTTGTTAGACTCTTGGTCAGTTTTAATTTGTTCTGGGGAAATTTGACAGGAAATGAGGGGCACACATGTTTTGTAAATTTTGATGGGAAAGATTGTTACTTGATGCTGATGGTGGACCATACAGGAAGTTATTTTCCAGTAATATAGTTTTGTATTATTAACGTGTCAAAATATTGATAAAACATGAATGATGTGCGATTTAAACAGATTGACTGATGAACAATTTTACTGGAAAACTCCAAATGAAGTTTAGCAATTTGCAGTCAGATAACATTAAGATATATTATATATTCTAACATGATACTCGCTAATTTTTCTATAGACAAAGAACAAAATTATTGTTGTTAAACTACCCAATAAACAATGCAAAAGGAAGTCCCGATTCTGAGCATTTGTTCCAATTACAGTTGCAGAAATGAATGTGAAATCATGTTAAAATCGAAATAATTTTCGCATTATCATTGTTTATCGGCCAATAAACAACTCTTTGTCGTTCTGATGTGTGGCTATTAAACAACTTGGGATAACACCCTTGTGGTTTAATTCCTACACATCAAAACTCCAAATCATTGTTTATTGGCTGATAAACAACGATAAATAAAAAATTATTTCTTAAATATAAATATGGTGTTTATGACTTACAAATGTTCAAATATACAAATACATGTTAAATGGACAATACAATTGTGGTCTATATGTATGGAGTGAATTTGTTTCTTTGCTTTAAACTTTAGCTTGATATTTTCTTATCCATTGGTTTATGGTATTCAATTGGATGTTAATGCACTTATCAACAACAAACACGCATTATATTACCACTGTTTGCAGATATGTCAATACCTAGTAGCGTTCAAATCTATCAATTCTCTTAAACTGCTATAATAAAGAACAACAACGACAACATAAAACAGTAATTGCACATAAGAGACATTGTAAGACTGGTACATTACACAAGTGTGCACCTGTTTGCGGGTGTCATACAACAGTCGTCACAGACAACTAGTCTAGGTTTGGAGGCCAGTTTGTTTAAAGATCATAGAGAACACTGTCTGCAACTCCAAAATTATTGCCAAAATTAAGTGCCCATTTTTTTGAGTGAAACTCTGAGATTCCATCAAAATACCAAGTGTCCATTTTTTGGTTGAAACTCTAAGATTCCATCATCTGTCTTGGCACCTTGGCAGTGTAAAAAGGAATGGTGTGTATATCTACTATCTTAATATGATGGCAATAAATGGAGTTTCATGACTTTCCTGTAAATTTGATAGACATTTGGTTTTAGTGCTTTCTCCATTTACTGGCAGCTAATTTATTTTATATTTATGTTTCAACTTCAGGTTTGCATCATTCTATATGTGGCTGTGTACTATTTGCTTTTCTGAGCAGGTTTTATAAGAATTATTTCATTGCTTTGTTCCCTTGATGGTATCATTTTAGATATATAAAAAATGATAGTTTAACAATTTAAATTTTACTTAATACATCCGTGCATTTTTTTTGCAGAAAAATGTAGGAAATCTACAAATATAGAATGTTTAAATTATAAACAAACATTTCAATGCAGTAAATATCTATGTATTTGTTATTATTAGTAGAAACTATTTTCTTGTTTCCATCCCATAGAAGAGTGAGAATTAATACAAGTGCAATGATAGAACCATTGGCGTAAATTCCAGAGACTGAAAAAAAAACGCACTACAAAACACATATTTTAAAATTTGTATTGCCACATATGTTTGCATTTCATTTGGGAAGGAAATGATTGCGAGAAGAAGAAAAACACGGAAACACTTGACGTCAGTAGTGGAAACCACATGGCACGGGGGTAATGTAAATTGTTTTCCCTCGGTTTTGACTTCTTTCATTAGCTTTGCACGCATTTTAGATACTTTAAAATAATGGCTTGGATTAAATTTTTATCCACACATCTGCTATAAAAAATCAAGAAAGTGCCTCTTCCTTGTGATAAAGCGGCTTTTGGTTGTGCAGAAGCTTTAGCATAAGTAGTATTTATGCTGATTATGCAAATTTGACGAAAAGTGTCGTTTTTCATGGTAAACTAAAAATATTAATGGCATTTTTTGGCACAGTGCGATTGGTGATCAGTTTATTCCATATTTCACAGTTCTTTTAATGTCATTCTGCGAGACAGTCTAATATGCAGATTTTTGTTATTTTTAGCAATGTCAAAAAAACTTTTAACTGTACAAAAACTAAAGCATTTGGACTATAATCAGCTCAGATATTAACTCAAGAAAAACATAGATACAAACCTATGACTTCGAGATCAAAAGTCATATTTGTTAATCATAAGACCTGGGGACACATTCCAAGAAGATCTAAAGTTGATCTTAAAATATATTCACTTAAGTTCCAATTTTTGGTTGGTAATATATTTATAACTACATATGTGGCACGTCATGAGAAAACCAGTCATAATGCATGTGCGTAAAGTGTCGTCCCGGATTAGCCTGTGCAGTGCGCACAGGCTAATCCGGGATGGCACTTTCCGCTTTTATGGTATTTTCTGTTTCAAGGAGGTCTCTTCTAAACATAAATTCACTGTAGGCGGAAAGTGCCGTCCTGGATTAGCCTGTGCGGACTGCACAGGCTAATCCGGGACGACACTTTACGCACATGCATTATGACCGGTTTTCCCAAAACGCGCCTCATATAAATTAATGATTCCAATTACAGTTAAGAAAATAGTTATTAATGTTAATTTGATAAGTGTAAATTTAGCAGAATTTCATGTATACATGGAATAAAATGCTTATGAAAAATGAGGAATGTTAAGAATAAGATTTCACTTAAAATGTTTCTGGAACACGACCCCTGCATGCATTAAGGTGTATTTTTAACGATGTAGTTATAATTGTATATGGATTGATGATTATTTATTGATATGAGATTATTTACTAAATATTTCTGTGTCATGAGTGTTATTTTGTTTCTTTATATTGAATGTTGTTTTCTTTTTGGAATCTGTGACAAAAAATTGAACATTGTCAGTTTGCCAATGTGTGTAGGCATTTATAATGGATCTGACGTTTCTGCCATTTTCCTTTTTATTCCCTGACATAAATTGCCAAAAAAACAAACATCATCCTTTTTCAATGTAAAAATGTGTCAGTTTTGCAGGTGCACTTTTATACACAAACATTGGGTCTAATTAACCAATTTATTAAATAACATGAAGTTTGTTAATTGAAATTGTCAGTAATATCAGTTTTGTACCTATTATTAAATATACCATTTACAAACCAAAAATGGCTGTTATGTATTAATATCGAAGGATATTGTATCTTTGATATAACACATACTAATGTAGACCACCCTTATCTTACACCCTTGTTTATAGCTTACAGACATCATCCAGTTATGCAACTGGCAGAAGAGAGAATCCTAGAGATAATTGATTAATTAATTCTGTCTGTTTAATCAGGTGAAAAAAGTTTATTTCTTTAACCCTGGAACTGATTACAAAAGGGTTAAATAGTTTATGTGGAAAAACAAACATGTCTATAAGGCTTTCCAGGCTGTGCTTGATTTTTTTGGTTCGCTTGATTGATGCCATTCTCTGGCTACACCACAGGATGGTAATGATTTGTGGTTTGAGCTGTAGGCTACACTGTACTAAATTGCATCCTGGTGAAATAATGATTGTTCAACAAAAAAAATAAAGTTCACCCTAGGGCTGGGTCAGAGTTATGAACATCCATTTGTGTGGTATTTAATCACCATTTTATCAGTCTTAAAGAGCTTTTCTTTTATATTTTCCAAAAAAATTTAATTTTGCAGTTGCGCATCCTAAAAGTAAAATGTTCAATTGTTAAAAAAAGCCCTGCTGAAATTTGTGTTTCAGTGATGGAACCAATGCCGTCTGCCAACCTATCCTAAAACATATTCAGTGCTATGTAACCTAGAAATTTGTGAGTTTTTTCAATTTTTATTGGTGGATCTGAAATAAATGTGCTGCATTAAACATGTGATAGCACATTTGGCATGATGTTTTCCTGTTTTTAAGAGGATGAAATTTTTATACTGATCCAGATGCTGATATTAGTATTTTGAAGATTATTTTGAAGAACGTTTTTTTAACGTATTTTAGTTAAATAACATAAGAAACTGTACATAAAAGTAACTGGCAAAAGGCATACACAAATTAATGTGGATGTGTTCACATGTCACAAGGTACAAGAAATAAGTCTGTGTAAAATTTGTTTAAGCTAATAGTCTTGGCTGTGTTTTGAAAGATCACTTTGTTAAATACAAATCACTCAATGCATGAAAGCTATTTAAATGCTCCTGCAATTATTTCACAACTGTTGAGACAATCAAGTTATTGCAGTTTCTCCTCTGGAAATGTTAACAGGTCATGATTTGCAAGTAGGGAGATAAGAAAAACGTCTAAATTAGTGTGTGGGTGTGGGGGGAAGGATTTGCTTCTGTGATGCCAACTGAGTGTTGCTTCATAAATCAAAGGAGCCTGAAAGATATCTCAATTACACTCACCACAAGGGAGTCAATTCTTGATGCATTATTCAAGTTTTCTTTGCATCCCAGCTCACAGCTGTTTTATAGGGGGAGCAGTGCAGTGAAATTAGCACTTGGCAATTAACAGAAGCAGCCAGTATGGTAATTTACAGCTTTCTTAAGTAGATGACAGGCCCTATTATCTGAAAATTCAGCTGATGAACATGTTAAGAGTTCATTTTTTGTTAAGATAATGGATCCAATTAAGAGTTCATTTTTTGTTAAGATAATGGATCCAATTAAGAGTTCATTTTTTGTTAAGATAATGGATCCAATTAAGAGTTCATTTTTTGTTCAGATAATGGATCCAATTAAGAGTTCATTTTTTGTTCAGATAATGGATCCAATTAAGAGTTCATTTTTTGTTCAGATAATGGATCCAATTAAGAGTTCATTTTTTGTTCAGATAATGGATCCAATTAAGAGTTCATTTTTCACTTTAATGGCACATGGCTCTGTAGTATTATTGTGCTGTTGATTTTCAGATTTTCATGTTCTTTTGAAGAAGAGCAGAGGCGTTTTCCACAGTTATATTCTTTATACTCACTCAAATTTCTGTCAGATTGATTTGAGGCATGTTGTGGGAAAACCGGTCTTAATGCATGTGCGTAAAGTGTTGTCCCGGATTAGCCTGTGCAGTCCGCACAGACTAATCCAGGACGGCACTTTCCGCCTACAGTGGATTTATGTTTAGAAGATACTTGCCGGGTCTGGCTAGCTCAGTTGGTAGAGCGCTAGACTGTCAATCTGGGGATCGTGAGTTCGAACCCCAGCCCAGCCACATAACTTGTGTGGGGATTGGTCATGAAATTTTTTCTAAGGCCATTCTCCCCCTACCTCTGATTCAAGTAGGGCAGTTGTCAGTTACTGGCATAGGTATGTGCACTTAGAACTGGTAAACCGCTTAGATCGGCTAAACTTGCCCAGGAAAAGTGTGAGTAGGTTAACTGACAGCTGTGATATGACTGAAATACTGTTAAAAACGGGTAAAAACCCCAACAAAACAAACAAACAAACAAACTTCCTTGAAACAGAAAATACCATGAAAGTGGAAAGTGCCGTCCTGGATTAGCCTGTGCTGACTGCACAGGCTATACCGAGATGACACTTTATGCGCATGCATTAAGACCGGTTTTCTCACGACGCGCCACATTTGTACTTTTGATAATTGCCTCGCGCGCCTATATATTCACTGCTGAATCCAAATGTATCTTGTGTATCTCTAATTAGTCTATTAGGCGCGTACATCATCAATTTTGATAATTGACTTGGTCATCATTAACAAGGTATTGCAGTGTTTGTCCGTTGCTATGTATTTAAATATTTATAATGTATAGCGAGAAAATATTTCAGAAAAAAAAGGCATAATACTGGATCCTCCCAATTTGTGCTCATTTAAATGTATTTGTCTGTCTGCCGGTTACAGAATATGACATACTAATTATAATAGCAAGATAATTTGCCACCTTAGGCTCACAAGGGCCTGTCCAACATGTGAAAAAGAGGCAGATAGGGCCTTGTGGTACTAAGGTGGTTTTTATACAGTTTTTATACACTAGGCATTCCGGGAATTGATCAACAAGTGCTTAGTTAGAACATTTTATAAGTGTATAGTAAATATCATTATAACAAGGCAAGGCTGACACACAACACCTCAGTGGTTTAAAGGTGTGGAAAAATGCATAATTTCCCAAGTGTTTATAAATGAGCACTCATCCTGTCACTTTTATTTTTAAATAATCATTGAATATAAATCTTGTGTTCCACTCCAAAGCCCCAGTCTATCTAGGTCAGACTCTTCAATTCTGGACACTTTCCAGGCAATTAATGTTCAACTTTCATGGCCCTTGCCAAAAAGGAAGCTTGGATTTACAAATATCATTGGCAGAGTTTATATTCAGAGGGCCATATGGTAGGCATAAAACCATCCCTGGTCTGTGATGATGAGCACTTTGTGAACAAAATGGCTGTCTGCAAGTGGAACGTCATGCTTGATTGTCTTGAAATTAATCTTATTCCAGTTGGTTAAACCGGTTAAAAAAAAGAAGGTTATTTACAACTGTAGTAACATATTAGTAATTTTCAAACATCATTTTCTTATTCCATGAAACGTTTTCTCTGTGTGCATGCAGTGCAAGTAAAAATGAGGTGAGTTGTGGGAAAGCCGGGCTTAATTCATGTGCATAAAGTGTCGTCCCAGATCAGCCTGTGCATTCTGCGATATGGCACTTTCCGCTTTTAATGTATTTGCTGTTTCAACGAAGTCTGTTTTAAACATAAATCCTCTGTAGGCAGAAAGTGCCGTCCTGGATCAGACTGTGCGGACTGCACAGGCTGATCCGGGACGACACTTTACGCACATGCATTAAGTCTGGTTTCCCAACAACACACCTCACATGGGCTTATTGCTATGTCTGTTATTCATTTGGGGAAAGGAAGAGGAAGCAGGGGAAATAAACTCTGGTGTTCAAGATTTAATGATCTCAGAGCTGATTTTTATGTCTGATAAAAAAAACTTTGATATCTGATTGGGAAGGTAATGATCAACACAATTCTAAATGTTTCTTTCCAAACAAGACATCTAGTGTCTTTGACAGGCAATGAAATCTTTCATTAATTTAATTTGTTCAAATAATTCACCTGTGTAAGATTTTGTTTCTCTTTGTATGTTTAGATTTTAATTTGAAAAAAGAGGAAATTAGGCATAATTTTTTGCATGATACATATTGGTCTGTTGATTGATGCAAAACTATGTGTAAATTTACCCAACACATGTTCATGTTCACAAATACATGTATATATTTATATAATTATGTATTTAGTGAGGTCCAGAAATAGTATTACAACTTTGTTCTATGTATATTAATATGTATATAGTGAGGTCCAGAAATAGTATTACATCTTTGTTATATGTATATTAATATATGTATTTAGTGAGGTCCAGAAAAATAGTATTACAACTTTGTTATATGTATATTAATATGTATTTAGTGAAGTTCAGAAATAGTATTACAACTTTGTTATATTTATATTAATATGTATTTAGTGAGGTCTAGAAATAGTATTGCATCTTTGTTATATTTATATTAATATGTATTTAGTGAAGTTCAGAAATAGTATTGCATCTTTGTTATATGTATATTAATATGTATTTAGTGAAGTTCAGAAATAGTATTGCATCTTTGTTATATTTATATTAATATGTATTTAGTGAGGTCTAGAAATAGTATTGCAACTTTGTTATATTTATATTAATATGTATTTAGTGAGGTCTAGAAATAGTATTGCATCTTTGTTATATTTATATTAATATGTATTTAGTGAGGTCTAGAAATAGTATTGCATCTTTGTTATATTTATATTAATATGTATTTAGTGAGGTCTAGAAATAGTATTACAACTTTGTTATATTTATATTAATATGTATTTAGTGAGGTCTAGAAATAGTATTGCAACTTTGTAATATTTATATTAATATGTATTTAGTGAGGTCTAGAAATAGTATTGCATCTTTGTTATATGTATATTAATATGTATTGAGTGAGGTCCAAAAATAGTATTACATCTTTGTTATATGTATATTAATATGTATTGAGTGAGGTCTAGAAATAGTATTACATCTTTGTTATATGTATATTAATGTGTATTGAGTGAGGTCCAAAAATAGTATTGCATCTTTGTTATATGTATATTAATATGTATTGAGTGAGGTCCAAAAATAGTATTACATCTTTGTTATATGTATATTAATATGTATTTAGTGAGGTCTAGAAATAGTATTGCAACTTTGTTATATTTATATTAATATGTATTTAGTGAGGTCTAGAAATAGTATTGCAACTTTGTTATATTTATATTAATATGTATTGAGTGAGGTCTAGAAATAGTATCGCAACTTTGTTATATGTATATTCATATGTATTGAGTGAGGTCCAAAAATAGTATTACATCTTTGTTATATGTATATTAATATGTATTGAGTGAGGTCCAAAAATAGTATTACATCTTTGTTATATGTATATTAATATGTATTTAGTGAAGTTCAGAAATAGTATTACATCTTTGTTATATGTATATTAATATGTATTTAGTGAAGTTCAAAAATAGTATTACATCTTTGTTATATTTATATTAATATGTATTTAGTGAGGTCCAGAAATAGTATTACATCTTTGTTATATTTATATTAATATGTATTTAGTGAGGTCCAGAAATAGTATTACATCTTTGTTATATGTATATTAATATGTATTTAGTGAAGTTCAGAAATAGTATTGCAACTTTGTTATATGTATATTAATATGTTTTGAGTGAGGTCCAAAAATAGTATTACATCTTTGTTATATGTATATTAATATGTATTTAGTGAGGTCTAGAAATAGTATTGCATCTTTGTTATATTTATATTAATATGTATTTAGTGAGGTCTAGAAATAGTATTGCATCTTTGTTATATTTATATTAATATTTATTTAGTGAGGTCTAGAAATAGTATACATTTTTGTTATATGTATATTAATATGTATTTAGTGAGGTCCAGAAATAGTATTACATCTTTGTTGTATTTATATTAATATGTATTAAGTGAGGTCTAGAAATAGTATTGCATCTTTGTTATATTTATATTAATATGTATTTAGTGAGGTCTAGAAATAGTATTACATCTTTGTTATATTTATATTAATATGTATTTAGTGAGGTCCAGAAATAGTATTACATCTTTGTTGTATTTATATTAATATGTATTAAGTGAGGTCCAGAAATAGTATTACATCTTTGTTATATGTATATTGATATGTATTTAGTGAGGTCCAGAAATAGTATTACATCTTTGTTATATTTATATTAATATGTATTTAGTGAGGTCCAGAAATAGTATACATTTTTGTTATATTTATATTAATATGTATTTAGTGAGGTCTAGAAATAGTATTGCATCTTTGTTATATGTATATTAATATGTATTTAGTGAGGTCTAGAAATAGTATTACAACTTTGTTATATTTATATTAATATGTATTTAGTGAGGTCTAGAAATAGTATTACAACTTTGTTATATTTATATTAATATGTATTTAGTGAGGTCTAGAAATAGTATTGCATCTTTGTTATATTTATATTAATATGTATTAAGTGAGGTCCAGAAATAGTATTACATCTTTGTTATATTTATATTGATCTGCATTTAGTGAGGTCCAGAAATAGTATTACATCTTTGTTATATTTATATTAATATGTATTAAGTGAGGTCCAGAAATAGTATTACATCTTTGTTATATTTATATTGATATGTATTTAGTTAGGTCCAGAAATAGTATTGCATCTTTGTTATATTTATATTAATATGTATTAAGTGAGGTCCAGAAATAGTATTACATCTTTGTTATATTTATATTAATATGTATTTAGTGAGGTCCAGAAATAGTATTACATCTTTGTTATATTTATATTAATATGTATTTAGTGAGGTCCAGAAATAGTATTACATCTTTGTTATATTTATATTAATATGTATTTAGTGAGGTCCAGAAATAGTATTACATCTTTGTTATATTTATATTAATATGTATTTAGTGAGGTCCAGAAATAGTATTGCATCTTTGTTATATTTATATTAATATGTATTAAGTGAGGTCCAGAAATAGTATTACATCTTTGTTATATTTATATTAATATGTATTTAGTGAGGTCCAGAAATAGTATTGCATCTTTGTTATATTTATATTAATATGTATTTAGTGAGGTCCAGAAATAGTATTGCATCTTTGTTATATTTATATTAATATGTATTTAGTGAGGTCCAGAAATAGTATTGCATCTTTGTTATATTTATATTAATATGTATTTAGTGAGGTCCAGAAATAGTATTGCATCTTTGTTATATTTATATTAATATGTATTTAGTGAGGTCCAGAAATAGTATTACATCTTTGTTTTATTTATATTAATATGCATTTAGTGAGGTCCAGAAATAGTATTACATCTTTGTTATATTTATATTAATATGTATTTAGTGAGGTCCAGAAATAGTATTACAACTGTGTTCGGAGCATAACTTTGTCCAGCACAGATCAGGCACCTCTGCATTCACATTTATGCTATATACCTGTATTGATCGGTAACAAATTGTTCTAGATTTAATTAGTTATACGATGGTGTGATGGGGTGTCGCGCAAGTACTAGTACCATGGTCTAGGTCACAATTCAAGGTTAAAGGTCAAAACTATGAAGTCAATCCTTAAGACTTTGTCCAAGAACCAGGTCCCTAGAATAGATCCAAGGTCAAGGTCACAATTTAAGGTAAAAAATAAGAAGTCAATTTTTAAGACTTTGTCCAGTGCATAACTTACTCCATCATATTAGATGGAATCTAAAAAAACTTGGTGGCCGACACGTCACATGCAAGAACCAGGTCCCTAGCTCTAAGGTCAAGGTCACAATTAAAGGTCAAATTGTGTTAAGAGCTTATTAATTCGATGCATTGAGGAATTTTCAAATAAGTTGGCAGATATTACCATCATGAGAAAGTGGGTTGTGCATATGAACCAGATCCCCAGGAATAAGGTAAATGTCATACTTAAAGGTCAAATAGAAGACCTAAATCCATAGACTTTGTCCTGATAATAATTTTGTCCAGCATGACATGATTTTCAAATAACTAGAACCAAAACTCATAATTACCCAAGTTTTACCACCATTAACTTTTTTTTTCGCAATATTAGATTTAAGATTATAGGTTGGGATATTTTTGATACCTCAACTTACCTCACAGAGAGAGTACATGGCAATGAATTAAGATGCACAGATACCAAGACTACCTTATCAGTTTTTTAGTTGATTCTCAAAAAAATTGTAATTAGATCTTTACTCCCAAAAAGGTCCTTTGACAGACGTGTTTTATGACAATGGCACTCATGTTTATACTGATGAGTGAGTAAATACTTTTGTACAGAAATAATTGGCACCGGTTGTAAATGCTTCCGTAAAAATTGTAGATAACACAATAACTCAATGTAAAAATGCAAGAAGCATGGCCATTTACTCAAAAGTTATATTTCATTAAGGAAATACTACCCCATTATTTTCCACATATATCTTAATTACTTGGTAAAGTCTAAGATGTTTTAACTTCAAAGTCATGTATTTTTGCAAGCTCTCTTGGTTATTGAGAGTTTATTCCATCTGGCTATGTTCAGATTTCCGCCAGTTTGTAATTTGTTGTATGTGCCAGTTGTTTTTTGTTTAAATGGTGGAATTGTACAGTTTTAATCTTTGCCTCATTTCCGTTCATAAAAAGGTTACATATCACTAACTTTTAAGTACCCTTTTCTCAAAGCTTTGAAGTTATTGTGAATGTTTCAGTAGGTGTGATTGTTCTTTATGTTGTCGATAATCATTCTAATTATGTTCATTACCACTTAAAATGAAATATCCTACATTGTTTTTGTATATAGCCAGTCTTTCTAATGGTGTAATTTACATTTTTTATAATAGAGATATTGCAGTTGTCCTAAAAACATGTTGTTTTTTTTTCAAAGTATTTCATTCATTAATGTAGAAAAACATCTGAATAATACAAAAATAAGCACTTGTAAATGAATCAAATGTCTGATATGAAAATAAATCAAAATGCCCTACAGTTACATTTTTCGTTAGTTGTATATGTATATCTGTTTCATATAGCAACAAGTTCAAATGAAATTTATTAAATCTACCTGTCTAAATGTAAAGACATTCATTAATATTTATTATTTAGTTGATTGATGTACTTTTGGTGTAATATCATTTTTACCTGTCTGTTTAAGTGTGAGTGTAAATAGTTTTGCTAATGTCTTTCCATTTCCCTTTTGTATTTAATTTTGGTTTTAAATATTTCAGATCAGAAATGCATGTCCTCATTTTATACACCATAAACTATATATTTATACATCAAAGGACATAACAGGAAGAATCTTTATGGTATAATTCTTGTATGACTAAAAAAGTAAGATCAAAGAAATTTCTGTTGTCATTGTGAAAAATTTTCACTTAAATTTGGTGTCAAAACAAGCCCATAAACTGTTTTGAAGAATTTTTAAACATAACAACAGTTCCCAACAACATCACAGACTGACTGTTATCCACTGACAGATTTTGTTGTAATAGTATTGACCTTTGTAATTTGAAACATAATTAATGATCAAAATAATATGTTGAGACCATTAAAATATCACTATAAGTATGTTTTGGAACACAAAAACCTAACATGGATTGTTCTAAAGTTCGCCAAAGACTGTAATTTACCACACTACCGTACCTTATGCACTAACAAATCATTGTATATGAGGCGTGTCGTGGGAAAACTGGGCCTAATGCATGTGCGTAAAGTGTCGTCCCAGATTAGCCTGTACAGTCCGGCGGGGTTTTCCCACGTCACGCCTCATATGTTATCATAATTATATATAACTATGCAATATAACTATGTAATATTTTTCTGGCACCAATACATGCAGTCCTGGCCTGTCACTTCCATCAGAAACTTAATATTTTTTTAGCCAATATTAGCCAATTCAAGCCTGCTACATTGCAACCATTCTGATTGGTCGGATTTTAAGAATTATTCTAATATTTGTGTTTGAATAATGTGTTAAATTGTAGTCATGAAGTCTGAAACTGTTTTAAGTCATATATTGTATTGATATAACATAGCTGAACATTTCTGCTTAAAGGTTTCAAATAATAGTTGTGTTTATTGTTGATTGGCTCATCATCACCGATGTGACCTTTCAATATAAACCTAGTTTGGTCACCTTCACATGTAAAACATGCAGCATTGAAAACTATTGCCACCATGAGTGTCATGTATGAGTACACGTTAAATGTCCCTGCCGATTTGACAACAAGTGGCCATATCTTGTCCCCGTACGAAACCATATGTCCATTGAACAACCCTTAAAAGACGACCTTTGACCTGCTGTCCCTTAAATGGGCACCTGGTAATTAAGACTGTCCGGTTCAGTTAGCCCCTTTGTGATGTGTCCTTTCATAGCGTCATGAATGGTCAACAGTTTGTCCATTTTAGCGATAAAGCTACAAGAAAGGTCTGTTGATGCGCTATTGTCGTGTGCATGGTACTAATTGGACAATAATGATAATACAGTATTTAGTTAGGTCGTTAATCACTCAATTGGGCTGATCATTGCTTTTGAATATTCGTTGGGCGACGACTGATTGAATGTTTGTGTGTCACATGCCATCTTGGCATGGCTTTGCAAATTTCAAAACGCAATGGTTTAAATAAACAATGTTGCCTAATCTAAGACATTGCGAATGCTTAACTTTGATTTCAAGCGTGTCGTTGGAAAACCGGGCTCAATGCATGTGCGTTAAGTGTCGCCCTGACACTTTCCGCCTACAACTTGGATTTATCATCAGATTAGAACTCTTTCTGTAAATTGTATGTCTCACATCCCATTCCATTCAATATCAAATTTATGGTATTCTTGTTAATAAAATTATCTTATAACCATATGTGGAGAGCATGCATTAATTTATCAAAGGACAGTGATATAGCGAATTATTTCAAACAGCTGCATGTAATGAAATACCTTAATTTCAGCATGCACATTTTGGTGTTTGTAGCTGTAACATTAGAATCGTTTTAGTGTTTGTAACATCAGAGTCATCTGTAAGATGATTACATTAACACAGGAAGAAGGCCCATAATTGGTAACAAGGTGTGAGTTGCCCACTGCCACAAGAGGGCCAGTTTTAATTAACTTGTCCTATTACATGGTCCGTCACCGAGGGCCAGTTTTAATTAACTTGTCCTATTACATGGTCCGTCACCGAGGGCCAGTTTTAATTAACTTGTCCTATTACATGGTCCGTCACCGAGGGCCAGTTTTAATTAACTTGTCCTATTACATGGTCCGTCACCGAGGGCCAGTTTTAATTAACTTGTCCTATTACATGGTCCGTCACCGAGGGCCAGTTTTAATTAACTTGTCCTATTACATGGTCCGTCAGATCAGATTACAAGGCAGCCGGCCCGGTCCTAATCCTATCACGCTCAATCTTCTCCCCGTACAATGGTGTCAGGTCCAATTTTAATAAAAACTGAGACAGGCGTTCATCAAACAAACAGGAAAATCAGCGTTTAATTGCCATAAAGGCGAAATGATGTTTTTTCTGTGACAGTTTGTAACAATTGGTTCGATGTTTAAGCAGATTTTTGGGATTAAAGTTCACTGGGCACATGACAGGGTTTACTCGACCAGTCGCGTTAATTTTGGTCACCTTTTAGGGCATTTCTGATTTTTAGACAGGAGGCAATGATTTTAGAGGAAGTGTGGTCATGTATGAAGAATCAGAATAGACAGTTGGCCATTTATGTTTTTGTCCCCCAGTGCTCAGAGGTGGGGAATGACTTTATTAGGTGTGAAAATGAATTGGGTGTGAGTTTGATGCTTTTGTTGGATCCCAACAAAAAGTGACAGGACATTTTTGCATATATGACACCTTTGTGTTTTGAAGTTCATCAGCTGGTGTTATTATCACCCTGGTGTAAACTGTAGCTTGGAGTACCCCTGAAAGTAGCACCAGTATTATCACACCAGGCAGTCTCGGTGTTGGACCTCTGGAGTCCAGAAGGACTTTGATCTGGCTGTGTGAGAGCTGGAAATGCTTTGAGGAAGGTGGAAATCTGAACAACTTGAAAGTGCCTTGAAATGAGTAGCCCTTGTATTGTCTGTTTGATGGGGGTACATACATTTACCTCTGGGCTTGGCTTTACAGTTATTTCAAGTGGTTTGTAACCTATCAAGATTAGCTTTATTGCATGGGTAACAATTAACTGTATTGTTCAAGAGATTAATGAATCAGTTTACAAGAGCAGAGGCAATACTTATAGTATATAGAGTTATTGTTACTCACTTTTATTGTTGGTTTATACGCTGTTGGTATTTGGCTAGTCATGTTTTCTTCATCTGATTGCTTATGGCCAATGTTTTGGTGGAAATAGTTGAAGAGTCAATGAAGCAAGCAAACAGACAAACAAGCTATCAATTAATGAATCAATCAATTGTAAGAACCTTTGCTATATGAAGTTATATAAGATTGTTACTGTAGTACTGCTGAGATATTGAATTTTTCTTATGATGTATTTCAATCAAAGTTATTTTAATAAGCAGTAATTTCGAAATGATTTTTGTGAACCTGCAAAGAACAAATAAAGGTGTATTGTAACCCTCAACACATTAGCCATCTCATTATATTTCAGAATCCTTCATGTCTTTGTATAAATGCATAAGGCCTGTGTAATTGTTACAAAAGGTTTCTAAAAAACAACTGTGCACTCGTATATGCATGTTTATATGCATAAGGCATGTGTAATTGTTACAGAAGGTTTCTAAAAAACAACTGTGTACTCGTATATGCATGTTTATATATATAAGGCATGTGTAATTGTTACAAAAGGTTTCTAAAAAAACAACTGTGTACTCGTATATGCATGTTTATATGCATAAGGCCTGTGTAATTGTTACAGAAGGTTTCTAAAAAACAAGTGTGTACTCGTATATGCATTTTTATATGCATAAGGCATGTGTGATTGTTGCAAAAGGTTTCTAAAATACAACTGTGTACTCGTATATGCATGTTTATATGCATAAGGCCTGTGTAATTGTTACAGAAGGTTTATAAAAAACAACTGTGTACTCGTATATGCATGTTTTTCAGGACTGATATTCACGAGATGTACCCGAACAAGTTTGTGCAGTTGGATGAGAACAGGTTCCGAATATTCAACACTCTCTATGAACTGCCAAGTAAGTCAACCAAATACCCTAAGTTTGTATAAATGCTTCTAATTACGGTGGTCTTTATTGATGGCATGTACTGGACCATGAAGTGCACAATAATTTAACCAAACATGTTTGTATAAATACTGCTTCTTAATACAGCAGTGTTTGGCATTTTGTAGACGGCATTCTGGCATTACCTAGTTTGAAGGATGAAGTGCCGAGTTAGTCTGTCACCAAGTAATATAATTACTGCTTATATTACAGTTTAATATGGTCTTTATTTTGGACACTCAATGTCTGTATTGTTAGCACAATAAGGATTTCTTTCTGTTGTCATCCCTTGAGATTGTCTGTTGGTAAAAGCTTTTTTTGAACGTTTGCCAGTTTTCATGATCAGTACATCCTAACCTCTGGTTAAAATTATGCGTATGCAATGCAGCAATACTGTCCTAAGATCTGACTGTGTTAAATATATGAGGCCCGTCGTGGGAAAACTGGGCTTAATGCATGTGCGTAAAGTGTTGTCCCGGATTAGCCTGTGCAGTCTGCACAGGCTAATCCGGGACCGGACTGTCCGCCTACCGTGGATTTATGCTTAGAAAAGACTTCCTTGAAACAGAAAATACCATTAAAGCAGAAAGTGCCATCCCGGATTAGTCTGTGCGGACTGCACTGGCTAATCCAGGACGACACTTTACGCACATGCATTAAGCCCGGTTTTCCCACGACGCGCCTCATATACATTATTTTATTCTGTTATGAGACATGGTAAATGTTGCTGGAAGTTCTGCATACATCTTTTACAGATGGTTATAAAGAATAGAAGCAGTTTTGTGATGTAAGGGAAAATACTCTGACATGAATTTTAGGTTTTCTTGCATTTCAGATATTTATCTCCCTTGCTTGAAAGCTCCTGAAGATTTTATTGTTAGTTTATAGGCCTAATATGTTTGTGAACTTGCTGTATAGTAGAAAGTTCTGTAAAGGACCATTTAAATCACCATTACAGAATACAACAATGAAGTATTAATAAAACACTAAAGATTTCAATAAAGGAAAACAATTATGATCATTGTTTACTGATCTAAAAACACACACACACAAAGTAATGGAAGTTTTGTCTACAGAATAAACAGTGTCTGTAAGTTAACAAAATTAAACTTCTCAACCTCTGTTCCCAATTATTTGACTAGAACATTTTCTGGAAAATTTCAGGAGCAAATAAACTGAGGCATGCAATTGACTACATTAATATGCCATAAGACATCTGGTTTTATGTATTCATTTACTGTAATTACAGTACAGCTCACGCGAAACCAACAAAACACTCGGCTACGCCGCGGACATAATTTTTCTACCGCGGCGAATCGCCGCGGCGAAATGCCGCACGCCACGGCGAATCGCCGAGGCAACAAAACACTCGGCTACGCCGCGGACATAATTTTTCTACCGCGGCGAATCGCCGCGGCGAAATGCCGCACGCCACGGCGAATCGCCGAGGCACTCGGCATCGATCCGCGGATTGCCGCCGTGTCCATTCACGCGGCGGGACACCGAGGAGAAATTTTACACTTTATACATGTACAATGTATATGTATAGTGTGTAACTGTACTGTCTGCATATAGGCATGTTCAAACAATATGTTATAATTAGGAGATAATTGTCATCGCTAACAAAACAACATTTAAAGTTATTGGTACAATTAAATCTTGGTTCTTGACGTGGCTTCAAACTGCTAATTATCTCAGCTCAAACATGTTGGCGAAAACAACATCTATGTGCGAAAACGGCTACTTTGCGTCCTGCACGTCTTGTATTTACATTTTAAAAGTTCATCATGTCAAAATAAGTATTAACACCAACTTAAAGCAAATTAAATTGCCCTCTGATATAAGTTTCGTATCTTGATCAATATCAGTTGCAAAACGATCAATTTATAAAACGCTGACTTTGTCGACAATGACGCTCCACCCACTGAATTTCGGCTGACACGCTGACCTCGCGTTATCTATATATCTGCTTTGTCATTTGCAGATTGTAAAGTTCACATGAATATTAATGCGCGTTCTTGAATTATTTTTAGAAATGATGAAATTTCTATACTATATTCCCCAATACTAATTCGGAGCAAAGAACACGTGTACGCTGTAGCGAACGCCTAGTAACAAAGTTATTTTTAGCAGTCGGTGTCGAAAATCTATAATAATTTTTACGTGACATAAATTTACCAAATAATACACTTATAACAATTAGATTATTGTGAACCGGTGCCAAATGCTATATATTTTTTCATAACACAAAATTTTACGACAGAAAATATTGATATCACAACAACTGCAACAATATAAAAATGTAAATTTTATGTATCACTTGAGAATGTCGCAAAAACGGGTTTTAAATCGAATGACGGCAAGTTTTACGTACACTGTACTTTGAAAACAACAACACAGTAAAAGTAATTGTTTCGGAATATACATGTACATGTAATTGAATTATTTAACAAGGTGATACGCGGGATGCCTCGGCATCATGCCGCGGATTTCCTCGGCGAACAGACGCAGATTGCCGCGGCAAACAGACGCGGATTGTCTCGGCGAATAGACGCGGATTTCCTCGGCGAACAAACGCGGCTACGATGGTAGACTCCGCGTCGACTCGCTGCCTTTGAACGCCACGGATCGCGGAATTTATTGGTTTCGCGTGAGCTGTACTGTACCTGTGGCAAATTTACCCCATAACAAATTTATAATTGCAGACAAAATTAATAGGGCTTTAATTAAACAAATTTCTGAGTAGTTCAAGTTGTCTATTGGTGCATTCTGTGCAAATTAATTGCTCTTTGATTGCTGCATATGTTTCTGCTGTAGGAATCTGCGAAAAAGTTTATTTAAGTGACTATGGCATCGAAACGGGACCCAAGGTGGCAATTTCTGAAATCAATCTGAAATAATCTGAAATCAAGGTATTAAATCAGGCATATAATAATGGATTAAACAAGGTATATATAATGGAAAAAGAGTGTATGCATTCTGAGTAAAAAAATAATTAATTATAAGGGTCGTGTTTGTTTTGCCGTTTTCCTGTTTACATTTTGACGTCAGAATTGTGAGTATTTTGTATAACACATGATTCATTACCAAGCAGAATAGCACAGTTGGTTAAAACGCTGTTTACTGTCAATTCTTTGTATGGCTCCAGAGTCTTGAGTTCGATACCCACTAGGGATTTTAAATCTTTTCAAACTTTTTTCCCAATTTGTTTTTAGCAAATAACAAATTGTGCATTATATTATTTAATCTTTAATTAATGCAAATGTCTTAGTATAGCGTATTTCTATGATATAATATCATTTATCGTGCAATATGAAGACAATATCGGATATATAATATCATTTATCGTGCAATATGAGGACAATATCGGATATATAATATAATTTATCGTGCAATATGAGGACAATATCGGTAATCGCACACAAACTTCTCACATCTGAAATGGTTCAAGTATTAAAAAGGGAGCATATATAGAGACAAAATATACTGGATAGATTGTTTTTGTTGTTTGTTGTTTCTAGCCTAAGATTTCTGAAACTATGTGTGTAAGAGTTTGAAGAAAAAGCAATAGTTGTAGATAAATATATCTATACATCTGTACCATTTCTGTTTCATTCGGTAATTATAATTTATGTAATTAGTAAAAAACCCATTTTGTTCTGACAATCTGTTCACCCATTCTCTCAATTTATAACAAGAACTAAATGTTTCTTTACGTTTTGTTTTTATCCACAAGCACATATTAACGAACCATCGATTACATAAATTTGAACTCTTCAGGGATTTTTTTTGCTTTCAAAATGAGTTGTTAATAATGTAAATAAAAAGTAATTGACATTACCATTTTGTTATCGCCAGTTTTATTGCTTAAGTGTATGGAAAACAATATCATATTGTTTAAAGGGCAACAATTGACATTTGGAATCGGCATAAATGGGAGGTCATTATCAACATCTACTTTTACTCCCAGAGGGGAGGTAAATATTATTTCTTACATGAATACAATTAAGCGATGATAACTGTTTTTGTCATAGGGTGAAATATGGAACGTGACATGGTAACTCTTTGTATTAACAGTAGCTGAAGCAATCCAGAGTAGACTTGTTGCAAAAAATACTTCAATCGCCATGTTAGCAATAATATAGGTCAATGCATGTGTGGCGTGTAGTTGGAAAACCTGGCTTAATGCATGCGCGTAGTGTGAGGCTGATCCGGACGGCAATTTTTGCCTACCGTGGATTTATGTTTAGAAGAGACTTCCTTGAAACAGAAAATACTATAAAAACAGAAAGTGTCATTCCGGATCAGCCTGTGCAGTCCGCACTTTACGCACATGCATAAAGCCCGGTTTTCCCACGACACGCCTCATATGATGTTAAAATATCACTGTGTTTATTCTTTGTATTTCAGTCATGTATGTGCTGGCGTGCGTAGTCGACCTGTTCTGTCATGACCCGGAGTACATCAGGTAATATGGGTGCTGTTGCTGATGCTCTTTTTTGATGTACATGTATACGTTCAGTTGCATCATGTTAAATAATAATAATAATGATAATAATTTATAATAATAATACAATAATAATAATAGCAATAATGATAATAATAATAATAATAACAATAATTATTATAAATAAAACTCTGGGTATTTGACTGTTTTTATATCATTGCCTGTGAGTCAATTGATTGACCGATTTATAATCATCAAAAGAACTTCTATAAGTGTTTATAATCTGTTGACTTGTTCACTTACTTTTAAACCTGTAAAGCCGGTTTTCTTAGGGTAACACATTGAAAGTTATCATGTTTTGTACCCAATGGTTTTACAGGTTTACTTCTAAACACCAAATACGGTGAGATGTTGAAAGTGTGGCCTGTATCATGCAGTCATCAGGGGTTCCGCTGGCTCAAAAAAAGTTGTCGCCACTAAAATTCGCCACTTTTAAAAAGTTTGAACCAATTTTTATTTGTCAGTCATATATTGACATGCTTCAGAATCAAATTAACAGTAACTGTCACTATTAAATAGCATTAATAACTACATTATTATAATTAAAACTTAGCAGTATAATCGTTACTTGTAGGAAATTACGATTTTACAACACTTTATTTGAACAGATTTAGTAATGGTGATCGTTTTGTAGGGTCGCGAAAATATATGACAATATCAAAATAACCCTTAACTTGCAGATTGGTAATCCTCCTTCTAATTCACATCTTCATTTGTTGATATAACAACTGTCTGTCCATAATTCATGTTAAAATTCATCATGATTGGACAAACAGTTTGTTAATGTTCAGAAATAAATCCAGACACAAGACCGTTTTCCTTTGTTGTAGGCTATATTTATGTCAGCTTCGTTTTGAAATGAATGTTTACCACATGTTCTAAGTAGCTGTTTTTTGCTACCTGTGTTATTGTTTTTTAACTTAAATGTCCCATAATCGCAAATAATATCATTACACAGTAATAACTAGTCAGAAGATTAAAAATCAATAGTGCTGATTTGGATTTCAACTGAGTGTGACTGTTCCTAACCAAGCGGAAAAAATAGGCTTTCACACCGTGACACGCTTGTCTGCAACAACAGACTAATTAATGATCTGATAACAAACAATGGCCTAAGGCCATGTCTGGAGGCTCTGTGGTTACTTAGCACTGTCTAAAATTATGTTGTCACTAATGAAATTCGCCACTTTGAAAAAACTGTCGCCACTTTAGCAATTTTGTTGCATTTGGCGACAGTGGCGATCGACAGCGAAACCCCTGAGTCATTGACATTTATATTGTCTTTAAAATTCTTCCCACAATTACCTAATCAAGCATGCATTTTCCATTTGATTTTGATGGACTATTACATTTAAATTGTTTAAAAGTTAATGACTCTTAGCAACAAGAGCTCTTCCTGTATGCACACAGGCATTCTATATGAACCTTTAACCCAGAGTAGAAAAAAAGTGTATGCATTAAGTTTAAACTGTATGACAATTAAATATAATACACTTGCCATATATGATAACAAAGTCGCTAAGCTTTATTATTTTATAACCATAAAACTTGTCAGGAGAAAAAAATATATACATCAAGAAAAAGTGAATATATTATGCTTGTAAAAAATTATAACCAATTGGGTAAGTGTTTTTTTTTTGGGGGGGGGGATTTTTTGCCTTATTTAACAGTATTTCAGTCATATAACGGCGGTCAGTTAACCTACTCACACTTTTCCTGGGTAAGCTGGTTTACCAGTACTAAGTGCACATACTTATGCCAGTAACTGACAACTGCCCTTCTTGAATCAGAGGTATGGGGAGAATGGCCCTAGAAATAATTTCATGACCAATCCCCACACAAGTATGTGGCCGGGCTGGGAATCGAACCCGCGATCCTCGGATTTGTAGTCCAGCGCTCTACCAACTGAGCTAGCCGGGTAAAGTCTATTAATGATGAAGAATATATTAAACAACACATTGACACGGGGAGTTGTGCAATATTATTTTATTAGTAATTCTGTTCTTCATGATATTCTAGTAAAAAGAATTTCATCTGTAATTCTGTTGTTCACAATATTGTAGTAAAATATATATTCATCAGCAATTCTGTTTTTTACAAAATTTTAGTAAAAAAGTATGCATTAGTAATTATGTTGTTCATGATATTCTAGTAAAAAGACATTCATCAGTAATTATGTTGTTCACAATATTCTAGTAAAAATATATTCATCAGTAATTCTGTTGTTCACAAAATTCTAGTAAAAAGGCATTCATCAGTAATTCTGTTGTTCATGATATTCTAGTAAAAAGACATTCATCAGTAATTATGTTGTTCATGATAATCTAGTAAAAAGACAGTCATCGGTAATTCTGTTGTTCATGATATTCTAGTAAAAAGACATTCATCAGTAATTATGTTGTTCACAATTTTCGAATAAAAAGACATCAATAAGTAATTCGGTTTTTCACCATATTCTAGTAAAAAGACATCAGTAATTCTGTTGCTCACAATATTCTAGTAAAAAGGCATTCATCAATTATTCTGTTGCTGACAATATTCCAGTAAAAAGACATCAGTTAATCTGTTGTTCTCAATATTCCAGTGAACAGACATTCATCCGTAATTCTGTTGTTCAGGATATTCCAGTAAACAGACATTCATCTGTAATTCTGTTGTTCAAAATATTCTTGTAAAAAGACATTCAGCAGTAATTTGGTTGTTCACAATATTCTACCAGTTATTCGGTTGTTCACAATATTTTATTAAAAAGACATTCATAAGTAATTCTAATGTTCATGATATAGTAAAAAGACATTAATCCGTAATTCTGTTGTTCATGATATTCTAGTAAAAAGACATTCATCAGTAATTTGGTTTTTCACGCTGTTTTAGTAAGAAGACATTTATCAGTAATTCGGTTGTTCACGCTATTCTAGTAAAAAGACATTCATAAGTAATTCGTTTGTTTACGCTATTCTAGTAAAAAGACATTCATAAGTAATTCGTTTGTTTACGCTATTCTAGTAAAAAGACATTCATAAGTAATTCGTTTGTTTACTCTATTCTAGTGAAAAGACATTCATCAGTAAAATGGTTGTTCACAATATTCTAGTAAAAAGACATTCATCAGTAATTCTGTTGTTCACGATATTCTAGTATTTTTATTTGGGTCAAGTGAGAGCCAGTTCATAAATCAATAAGGCCTGTGGCAAGTTGAGTGTGGTGTTTTCATTTAAAAATTCATACTGTAACAGTAAAAGATAGTTTAAGATGATCAGTACAGAAACCAAGGAGCAACTGTTTTTCAATCCAGTTTTGCATGTTGTGTGAATGGGTTTAAACCTATCGTTGCACAAGACAGTTAAACTAAAATTGAAACATTTACATTTAGGTTACTGTTATATATGTGCAGTGCTTTATCTAACCAACATGTAATGACAAATTTGCCCCTTCCTGTTTCACCCCTCAAAAGTATACATGCCCCTGTTCATTATGCCCCAGTGAGAAATCATAATTATTTTATGAAATGTTTTTGTTACCGTTCAAATATATAAATATCCATTTCTTTTAAAATATTCTGTAACACTCTCAAAATACCAGTGCTTAGCTTATTTAGAGAATAACATACTATTAAATGTCTACATAATTTTTTATATCAAAAATATATTTATTTGAAACAAATTTTTAAGGAAGCAACATTTATTAGAAATAAAATTGGCATTGTGATAACAATTTTCAAAATTTCTAACTTGTTTTTTTGTGTGAAAATAATCTATTTGAGATGAATATAATCTCATGGTTGACAAATTATGTAAGGAATTGAATTTTGGCTTTCTGTTCAACAAAGTGTGAAACTTTGTATTCTTTTTTCTCAGTCATTTAAACAACTGGTGGTGGCTTTACAAACATTCATACTTTTTACTGTTGCAGTGATCATTTCTGTGGCTGATTGGTTTGAAACATGTTATCAATTTAGGTATAGAAATTCATATATATCAGCATTATATTGTTAAGTTTAAACATATTTATTTTAGCTCGATTGAATCGAAAGCCTTAGGCTTATAGAGACACTCTCGAGTATGTTTCCTGGGAAGAACCAGTAATTGGTGTCTTTGGAAAGATGCTGAGAAGGCTCCCTGATTGCGGACACCCTATCACCATTACGACCATTTAACATTATATACATATGTTTATAGGCTTATTAATATTAAGGAATGGTTTGGTTATATAGCCATGCCTTTCACTTTATTTAATTTGACATTTATCAAACACATGTAGTTTTAAACGTGGCTCAATCGTACCGAAACACTCAGCAAAAGTCCCAAATCCACAAGGTATGGTCATCTCAAAATTCTCACTGGCTCTAACTCAATTTTACTGGCCTCTGAAAAACATTTCACTTGCAAGTAGAAACCTGACCATTATGTTGCATCAAACATGAGGGCCAGTCTTCTGGTAACTTTTCCTGGACCTTATACTATTTTTACGCTTTTTCCGATGTTTGACAGACTTTTGCAGAGACTGAAGGCTATTTGTGGATGGGAACAGTTGTCTGAAGTTGTTGTTTGGTAAAATGCTAAATTTGTGAACTTCGGCTTCCGAGTCACAGGCACACCTCATGTATAGTGTTTTATAACCCCAGGTGTCCGACAGGGATACAGTCTGGTGACCTCACGATGACCTACTCATCCATCTACCAGGACGTCATGCAGGCCACAGACGTTGTGCACGCGAAAAACGTAAACTATTACTTCGATGTTTTTAAATGTATTTCATACTTACCCATGGCGGTAACAGTTATACCATATATTTAAAAAATCATTATTATAATTTTGTGAAATCCTGCTGTACTTCCTAAAATACCTCCACGTTTGCCATACCTTTATCTCATGAAGCAAGCATAGTTATAGTCTACAAAGATATTGTCGAAGATGTCAGAAGTATTTCCATACAGGTCTACTGGAGTCTTTATGTGGTAAGAGAAAGCAAACATCTGTAAGTTGTTACATGAAAATCATAAATCCACAAGTCTTCCACTTCTCTTCATTATGATGACCCTCTCTTTTCATAATAAGATATTATCCTTTCTTTTAATGCCAATATTTTTTTCTTTTCATGCCAATTATCACCTCTTTTAATGCTGATAATCCAGTCTTCATGCCAGTGATCCCATTGGTCATGCCTATTACTCTCTTCCTGCCAATTATCTCCTCTTAATGCTGGCTATCCTTTCTCTTCATGCCAGTGATCTCTGCTAATTAACTACTCTCTTCATGCCAATTATTACTTCTCTTCATGCCAGTGATCTCTGCTAATTATCTACTCTCTTCATGCCAATTATTACTTCTCTTCATGCCAATTGTCCTATCTCTTTATGCTGATTATCCCCTCTAATCATGTTGATTATCTCCTCTGTTCATGCAAGTTGTCACCTATCTACATGCTTATATATCCATCTCTTCATGCCAATTATCCGCTCTCCATGCCAATTATCTCTTTTTATGCCAATTATCCTTTTCTCTTCATGCCAATAATTCCCTCTCTTCGTGCCAGTTATCCCCTCTCTTCATGTTGATTTTCCTATTTATCATGGCAATGATCTCCTCTAATGATGCTGATTTTCCCCTCTCTTTACGCCATGTTTGGGTATGTTTTCAGGGCCCCCTGAAGAAGGAGACGATGGCCAATCGGGAAAAGTATGTGCTCATGGACAGTCGTCTGCCACTCCTGCTAGACAGGTCAGTCAGCACAGGGGTCCCACTGCTTTTAAGAAAGTGGGGGGGGGAGGGTCACCATTACCCCTTGTGCATGCCTTGCATGTGGAAGTGATAAGTTAAATATTAATTTATAAGGGCTTTTCATATAAATTTGGGGTTTCATCTCTAAAACTGGGTGTTTCTCACTCCCAAATTACCCCAATTAGGTTTTTTTGGTACACTGGTCAGTATCCATCTAAAGTTCTGCTGGTAAGTTCAGAAATGACTTTGGTGCTAACTTAATAAACGGTACAGTCCCAGTGTTTATAAAGGCTTAAACTTAGAATCAATATTTGAGTTTAACTTAGAGCTAGAGAATTTCAAAGTGCTAGATCATAGGGCAGTGGGAATGTGTGATGTAGTATTTACCTTTTGTCCTGTTGCCAATATTTTTATAGTTTTCAGTAAGTAACACAAATTATTTGTTGTGTTTTTACAGAATGCGACATCATGGATCCAAAGTCTTCCTTGCTACAAACAGTGACTATGTTTATACCAACGTAAGTAGTAATTTTACAAACAAATATCTGAAAATGTTATCTTTAAAATTACAAAAATAATTCTCTTATGAGACTGTCATATTTTAACACATATGCAAATGGCACTTTATCTGTGGTCATATATTGCTTAAAGTTGTTATCCTCTTTTATTCCCTTCAATTGACCCCTCCTGTGTTTGTTGTAAACTTTTTTTTCTAATTGTTATGCCCCCCATCGAAGATGGCGGGGTACATTGGTTTGCTAATGTTGGTCGGTCTTTCTATCGGTAGACCACTTTCGTTACCACTCTCTAAGTTCAACAGTTTTTATCCAATCTTCACCAAACTTCATAAAAATGTTTGTTGGCATAATATCTTGGTCAAGTTCGATAATTAGCCAAATCATCCCAGGAATTGTGAAGTTATGGCTCTTGAATAATCTAAATATGCCTTTTTGGCCGTTTCCGCAGTCCAGCAGTTTTCATCCGATCTTAACCAAACTTCATGAAATTGTTCGTAATAACAACATCTAGGTCAAGTTCAATAATCAGCCAAATCACCCCAGGAATTATGGAGTAATTGCCCTTGAATGATCTAAAATTGGCCTTTTTTGCGGTTTCCGTTGTCCAACAGTTTTCATCCGATCTTAATCAAACTTCATGAAATTGTTTGTAATAACAACATCTAGGTCAAGTTCAATAATCAGCCAAATCACCCCAGGAATTATGGAGTAATTGCCCTTGAATGATCTCAAATTGGCCTTTTTAGCGGTTTCCGTTGTCCAACAGCTCATAGCTGAGCTTAAAAAAACTTGGTGAAAATCTTTGTGGTCGTATTATCTCAGTTAAGTTCGATAATCAACCAAATTATCCAAGTAACTGTGGAGTTACGGCCCTTGATTATATAAAATTAGCCTCGTTAGCTACATTAACCTAGAGGGGGCATAACTGTTTTACAAACATCTCTTGTTTACTGGTTGTTATACATAATTGTCAGATTGAATGTTACTTGTGCATCATGTTCTGTTTATATTATGTTGCAGACCATCATGAACTACTTGATGGATTATCCATCAGAGGTAGGAGGCTTGCTTGCTTTTCAGATAGCCATATATTAATATTGCATTACTTCAGTTGTAACTAGTATACTAATTGGATTCTGCAGTGAGAAATGTAATATTTTTTAACTCATACCATCTTATTGCATTTCTCTGTCATGTCTGTTTGTTTCTTACAACTCTTGTCGTCGTTAATTTGCCGTGTTTTTGCATTATAATATATGTGACTTTTTGTAACTCAGTTTAAGTTAGCTATGTGTTTCTTATTTTTGTGTTAGGGAAGTGTTAGTAAGCAAAAAGAAGCTTAAATTCGGTTTTCGGCAGAGTTGGTCTTACCATACTTGGGTTATGCCCCCTGTTAGGCGACACATCCGACTAGCAGAGTTCTAGTGTAAGTATATGTATTGAGGTTAGTATAGATATATTGTTTGTTTGTTTTAAGAATGGTCAGCCTAAACGTGACTGGGTGTCCTATTTTGACTTCGTTGTCTGCGACGCCAAGAAGCCGCTGTTCTTCAGTCAAGGGACGTTACTCCGACAAGTGGACAGAGTAAGTGTTCCTTATTTTCTTCTTCTACATATCCCAATAAACCTATTCATATTACCTTCCAATATTTATACACATGTAATAAGACAACTTAGATTTGGCAAGTGATGTGAACACCAGGCATAATTCGATTCACTGTAGCAGATTCAAAAACCATATGAGCCGCGTCATGGGAAAACGGGACTTAATGCATGTGCGTAAAGTGTCGTCCCGGATTAGCCTGTGCAGTCCGCACAGGCTAATCCAGGACGGCACTTTCCGCCTACAGTGGATTTATGTTAAGAAGAGAATTCCTTGAAACAGAAAATACCATACAAGCGGAAAGTGCCGTCCTGGATTAGCCTGTGCGGACTGCACAGGCTTATCCAGGACGACACTACGCACATGCATTAAGACCGGTTTTCTCACGACACGCCACATATAGACATTATTCTGCTGTTATAAATGTGGGCATCTCATGTTTGATTGCTTCCATTATAATCAATATTGTTTTGAGCTATATACTTTTATGTCTGCTTATAAACATGAAAATTAGCTTCGTAAGGTGCAGAGAAAATGCAATTTTTCCTTACAGTCACTTGTTCTCAAGTATCAGCAATCCTTCACCTGGGTCCGTCCGTATTCCAGAAACATTTTAAGTTTTTTCTTAAAATATTTTCACTTAAGTAAAAAAATTTGTGATGTAATATTTTTAAAACAACATATAAATAAGTTAACCCAATTACAGTTAAGTAAATATTAGTTAATAATAATTTGATTATAAGTAAACCTTAAGCAGAATGTCATGAATACATGGAATAAAATGCTTAAGATAAATGACAATTTTAAGGCTAAGGATACGATTTCACTTAAGATGTTTCTGGAATACGACCCCTGATAATATTCATACATATTTATGGACAAGCAGCTGACAGCAATCTTACAGGGCCCATTTCCACCAAGGTCCTAAGGAAAATCTTGAGTTATACTTAAGTCAACATTTCAAATACCATTTTGTATGTGAAAATCTTTATTTTCTAATTTATATATGGTAGCATTAGAAGCATCTGTAGATTCTTTTCCAGAATTAAACAATTTCACACAAAATATACTTTAAATGAAACAGCCAGAGACTTAAGGAATTTTATAATTTTAAGAAATTTACTTAAAATTTCCCTAAGGAGCTTTGTGGATATGGGCCCTGGGGAATCTTACTGATGTGGTGAAAACTGTTTTGAAAACAGTCACATTCAGCAATTGAAAGGTGAAAGTATGCTAATGACCTATGAATATTCAACAAGGGCCGGTATTCACAAAGCACCCAAACTACAATTTAAGTTAGAAGTTTCCTTAGAGGCTATGTGAATACCGCCAAGCACTTCATATAGCATGAGAATTATGGTTGCTTTCACTGGTTGTATTTCTCCTACAGGCAACCGGAGCACTGAAGCTTGGCACACATACGGGGGAGATCAAATCCGGGCACATTTATTCCGGAGGTAAGTGGCAGACATTCCGATATAGCAACCATATTGTGTGAAAGTTGACAGCATTAAAAGTTTTTATTCATTGGAATGTTTGTTCTGTATCATAAATGCAGTGTTCATTAATCTATCAAGAAAAAAATCACCCAAATGTTTCATCAAAAATTATATTTGAATGTAATTAGTGATATAATCCACAAATCTACTAGTGGCCTATGTAACAGCATATCTGTATTGACCTTAAATTTAAGCATAAAGAATAATAACCAAAGTCAACAATTGAATTAAAATCTTTTATACATGTATATCATAAATGAACAGTAATTTGTGCACTTGCCTGAATGCTAGGCACAAGATGCATGACTGCTATGTGTGCTATGACTATGGTACGATATATTACTCATCTCCCTTACCTTTCTTCCAGGTTCTGTGGAGGTATTCACGAAGATCATGGGTTCCTATGACAAGGAGGTTCTCTACATCGGTGACCACATCTTTGGCGACATCCTCAAGTCGAAGAAACTCAAGGGGTGGCGCACGTTCCTCGTGGTACCAGAGCTGGCCCAGGAGCTGCTGGTGTGGACAGACAAGAGGGACTTGTACTCTAAACTGGAGGACTTAGACTTCCAGATTGGGGAACTCTACAGGTATTGAAAGATGTTGATTAAAATGAAATGAGGCGTGTCGTGGGAAAACCGGGCTTAATGCATGTGCGTAAAGTGTGGTCCCGGATCAGCCTGTGCAGTGTGTTTATGTTTAGAAGAGACTTCTTTGAAACAGGAAATACCATACCATACCGGAAAATGTCGTCCTGGATTAGCCTTTGCAGACTGCACAGGCTTATCCGGGACGACACTTTATGCACATGCATTAAGCCCAGTTTTCCCATGCCACGCCTCAAATAAAGGGTAGCTTAGGGAAGTTGCGGTATGTCATTTCAATGGCTTGGACCAAGTTTAAGTATTGAATAAATTTCTGATTTCTTACAACACACGCTTTATTTAGAAAAAAAGTATATTGCTGATATCTTAGTTTTTGCAAAGGCAGCTCTGACTTTAGAAGGAACTACAGCTTTGTGAATTAAAATTAAATTAAAGTTATATATATTTTATGCATATTTCTGCATTATTATTGACAGAAAATATAGCTGGCCAACATTAACCCGACCTTGACCTTTATGCATGAATATTTTTAAATGCCATTACGATGAATATATTAGTTTTCGTACTGTAACCAAGTAAAATAATATATAAAAGAATATCCCACTAAAATACTGTTATTGTATCATTTAACCGGTGAAACATGTGCACGAAAAAAATGAGTATGAATATAAGAAACAATTCAAGTGTGTAATTTATGATCACAAGTATCAGGTGAATATTGGATGCTATACCTGTTTACTGTAGAATCACTTGAATTTGCGGGATACAAATTTTGTGCACATGCGATGGCGGACATATTCGCGCTGTCTTAAATTTGCGCAAATCCGCGACTGTGTAATAGAGGTATGAATCACTTTATTGTACAAAAACGATCACAATATGATTAAAAAGAAATATGAATCATTCATCAATTACAATGTAGTAAGAAATACTTTACTAAACTGTTTATGACGTAAATGATTAATTAAAACATCGGGACAGTCACATATACCTGCATATATTTATGAAAGATTAAATACATACATTTGAACGAACGTGTAACTTCCCAAGGCTAAATTACAAAATCGGTAAATATTTGCGGTGGACATAAATTCGCGCAATGGCTGGAGCGCAAAAAGCGCGAAAATTAGACCTCCGCGAACATTAGTGATTCCACAGTATCTCAGGCTAGGGCCCTCGTTGTTTTAATCCTACGCATCAGTACTCCAAATCTTTTGTTAAATAGCTGATACAGAACTCAGATTCGAAAAATATTTCTTAACAGTCTGTGTACAGCTAGTTAACCTATGCTTGTTTGATTGTAGGAACCTGGACAGCGCGTGTGAGAAGGGACCTGACATCAGTAAGATACAGTTCAGCATTAAGGTATGTGAGAGGGGTGGGCAGCAAGGGGACAGTAAAATACAGTAAGAGACTACTATCTGTAATTGGCGACCCATACTTGTCACTAGTGAAAACTTAGTTACCAATTTTATTAGCTTGACTATTCACCGAATTGTTTCAGCTATACTACTCATCGGCGTCAGCGTAATGCTGTGGTTAAGGTTCTCGTGCAACAAGTCCATATCTCTGTAACTAGTATAGATATTAAACTAAGGCCCATAACTCTGACCTGCAATTTAGCAGAATTATGCCCCATTTTGTACTTAGAAATTCAGTTTAAAGTTTGCATGCAACAACTCCATATCTCTATAACTACAACAGATGCTCAATTGAAACTTAACACGTTAAGTTGTCTTCATGGTCATTATATCAGGTCACTGACCAAGGCCCATAACTCTGACCTGCAATTTAGTACAATTATGCCCCTTTTTGTACTTAGAAAAGTCAGGTTAAGGTTTGCGTGCAAGATAAATTCAGGTTAAGGTTTGCATGCAACAAGTACATATCTCTGTAACTACTACAGATATTCAATTGAAACTTCACACATGTCTTCGAGGACATTATGTAAGGTTACTGACCAAGGCCCATAACTCAGACCTGCAATTTAGCAGAATTATACCCCTTTTTGTACTTGGAAATTTCAGGTTAACATTTGCGTGCAACAATTTCTTATCCTATATCTACTACAAATATTCAATTAAAGCTTCACACATGTCTTCAAGGTCATTATATAAGGTCACTGGCCAAGGCCCATAACTGTGACCAGCATTTTAACAGAATTATGCCCCTTTTTTGTAGTGATAAAGGCCCATAACTCTGACAAAGCGGTTGAATAGTGGAGCGCGCTGTCCTGAGACAGCTCTTGTTGATGTTGGTTTTTGCCCTTTTTGTTTTGCCTTGTCACAAGTGGTTATTTATGAGATTTTCTTGTCAATGAAATAAGATTTGATGATTGAGTAGATTTCTTGATGCAAAGGCCAAAGGTCAAACTGACAAGTGGTTCAGAAAAACTTGTTTCATTTTACTTGACATCCTTGTTATTTTGTACCGAGATTACTCTGGTCAAGGGTGCAAGGTATTTGACATAGTTATGTACCAGTATTTTATTTGCTTTGTTACAGGGTGTGACACACGAGATGGACATGTCCTATGGCATTCTGGGAAGCCTGTTCCGTAGTGGTAAGTGGTGTGACGCGCGACACTTCTGTCACGTTATTGCGGTGGTATTGTTGAGGGTGTTCTTGTCGTATGTCTAGTCCACCTCTAGTCTGCTGCTGGAAGATCTATGGATTGTTTATGATAGTTATATCACCTCGGAGACGATGGTACTGATTTATAAGAACATTATTTATAATGTATTTGCAAAGAATTTCTCATATGGTTCGAAGTGAAGTTGTGTATGCTTTTTCTCTGACTGGTATTTTGTTCTAAGATCTATGAAGACGCTATAAAGCAGTTAAGATCCATAGATTTTCTGCTCCTTTTAAAAAATCATGGACTTTAAACAACTTGTGTTGAGCATTTAAAATGTTCAGTTAGTGCCCCAATGATTCAGCAAACCTTCACTATGCATTCATTTTGTTCAATATTAACTTTCAGGGGTTCCGCTGGCTAAAAAAAAGTTGTCGCCACGAAAATTCTACACTTTGAAAAAGTTTGAGCCAATTGTATTTGTCACTCCTATATTGACATGCTTCAGAATCTAATTAACAGTAACTGTCACTACAATAGCATAAATATCTATATTATTATATTAAACTTTGGCAGTATAATCGTTAATTGTAGGAAATTAATATTCTACAACACTACATTTGAACAGATTTAGTAATGTTGATCGTTTTGTAGGGTCGCGAAATGATATAACAATATCAAAATAACACTTTACTTGCAGATTGGTAAATCATCCTTCTAATTAAGATCTCCATTTGTTGATATTACAACTGTCTGTCCATAATTCATGTTAAAATTCATCATGATTGTGGACAAACAGTGTGTTAATGTTCAGAAATAAATCCAGACACAGAACTGTTTTTTTTTTTTTAGGCTATATTTAGGTCAGCCTCGTTTTGGAATGAATGTTTACCACGTGTCCCCAGTAGCTTTTTTTTGCTAACTGTGTTGTTATTTTAAACTGTATTTTCCCCAAATTGCAGATAAAATCGTTACACAATAATAACTAGTCAGAAGATTAAAAATCAATAGTGCTGATTTGGATTTCAACTGAGTGTAACTGTGCCTAGCCAAGCGGGAAACTGATGCTGTGACGTCAGAGATAAGCTTTCACACCATGACATGCTCGTCTGCAACAACCGGCTAATTAATGATCTGATAACAAACAAGGCCCTAAGGCCATGTGTGGAGGCTCTGTGGCAACCTAATCTGCCCCAGTTTTGTTGCAATTGAGATTTCACATACCACTGTCTAAAATTATGTTGTCACCAATAAAATTCGCCACTTTGAAAAAACTGTCGCCACTTTCGCAGTTTTGTCGCATTTGGCGACAGTGGCGATCGACAGCGAAACCCCTGAACTTTTGAGACTGTTCAGTTAAATTAGAGCTGGTTGGTTATTTAAAGAATCACTACATGCATATCATTGTATTGAGATTTGCTGAATAATTGGTATGACTCACTGAAATATTTATTAACAGTGATTCTTGTGGTTTGGTTTTGTGATTTTGATGTTGTTTATGGTATGTTATCATTTAGATTTAAGGCTATCCACATTGGTTTCATCATTTGGACTTCCTTTCTATAATACATTTACTTTCGTTTTATCAGTGAGCAAAATAAAAGTTGAACATGAGAAATATTTTTGTGGTATTGAAGTGGAAACAATAGCTTACATGTAGCTATATTAGATTTTAATTGTAGAATGGTAGAATGTATAAGTATTAAAATTAGTATTTTCAAATGGAAACTCTTGTTTATGTTTCACTTTCTCGTTATTTCACTTTTTCCGAAGTGTCAATTTGTAGCTTGTGTGTAATTCAGGCAGTTGGTACTGGGATCCAGACACGCAAGTACATGGTAAGCCGGGAACCAAAGCAATATTTATTATTTTTATGTATTGTCCAATGTGTTGCATCCAGTGGTAACAGAATTAATCAAATAGAAATCAACCGAAACATTGTCAATGCCTGCTTGAATGGAATGTTGACAAAATATGGATTGAAAAGAACAAAATGTACTAATATGGTAAACTCCACTTGTAACGATATCGCGTATAGCGATATATCGCATATAATGATGCTGGCTCCAAGATCCCTATACATTTCAATTTAGATAACATCGATTGCTACGATATCACATGTAACGAAGTTTCGGGTGTAATGATGTTGTTTTTGCGGCCCATTCGCAAATATTCCCCTTTTGTTACAATATTAACAGTCTGTACGAGGTGTGAAAAATATTGAATCCAGGTAAACTGTTATACGGGACTGCTTGATTAAATAATTACTGTTGGGGTAATCAATTAATATTGGCGTTGGGTGTGACTGTCCCTATAATTGGTTTGTTAAAACTTATCGCCAATAATATTTTATATTATACGTAGGAATTCGGATAATTATCCTGGATGTTTATGTAATTGTCATCAGTTGATTGCATTTCTTGATGTTTTCCCTTATACATAGTTCTACATTACATATATGTATGTAAAATTATGGTGTTGCGTGTCTCTTCTGTACTTATATGTTAATGCTCTTGGTCTATTTACGGATGCAACGATGTTCGGATATAACGATATAAATCGGGTGGTCCGCTCAATATCGTTAGAAGCGGAGTTTACCTTATTTTAAAAATGGCAATGTGTTCAGTAGTATTACTGAAAGGATCAATGAAAAAAAACTGTGCGTCATGTAAGTCTGCATTTTAGCCTTTTATCTGAGTAGCCTTGCATTTTATTCGAACTGTTAACAGATTGGTGATAATCTTACATGAAAGTTTAAGAAGGCGTAATGTACATTTCACTATTGTTGTTAACATGCTGTTTCAAACTTGGGTACATACAATAATTCTGCTTTCACTCATTTTTGGTTTCAAATTTTGTTGTATGAGTACATAGTTTTATAACCTGTAATTTGAAGTCGATGGAATTGTTTGCAATATAAAATATTATTTGTGGTATATAACCAAACATCATGGATTTACATTTCTTTCATTTTTAAATTGCTGCAAAAGCTTGTAAGAAAAATAATTGTTTCTATATTGATTCAAGCACAATGTAATTTGAATGATATCTGACAACACAAATGCACAAATCTGTTCATTTTAACCAGTCTTGTACAGTTATAAGAATGTTCATAATAGCCACCTTGTTTTGTTGATTCGAAGTAGCCTACATCAGCATGTAGGTCTTATACATGGTTTGTTTGGACACAAATCTTCTGTGCCTTGCCTTTCATGAACATATGTGGCGTGGCGTGGGAAAACCGGGCTTAACGCATCTGCGTGGGAAAACCGGGCTTAACGCATCTGCGCAGTGTCTTCCCGGATCAACATGTGCAGTTCGCACAGGCTGATCCGGGATGACACTTTCCACCTACAGTGGATTTATGTTTAGAAGAGACTTCCTTGAAACAGAAAGTACCATAAAAACAGAAAGTGTCATCCCGGATCAGCCTGTGGGGACTGCACATGCATTAAGCTCGGGTTTCCCACAACACACCTCATATGTATTTGCAAGACATTTTTTCGTGTTTATACCATACGATGACTAAAATTTGAAATAACTTACTGCCAAGGTGTAAGAGTCGGTGTCATTGTAGGTGCGGTCGTCTCCTCTGACGCCTGGTTGCATGGTTGTTGTTGTCTGTATAGTTGTGTGTAACCCTAGCTGTAGACTAGCACCGCTTTGTAGTCTGCTACACTGATTGGACTTGGCTCGTTTAGAGTGCTAGAAACTATACATTTCTCTTTTTGAAGATTTTCCCTTATATTCTGATGCTAAGATTTTTGTGCTGGACTATTACCTTCACTTAGTATTATTTCATATAAAATTAGGTAGAATTGAAAATTCTGATCAAGTGCCATGTCTGCAGAAAAATCAACAAACTAAGATATCAGTATTTATCTTGATCAGTGAAATCCTACTAGCTATAGATCCTACATAGCATCAGGACTTCTGTTTGCTTTTGAGGCCCCGCGTTCACAAAGGATTAACTGCAGGATCAAGATCAATCTTAGCTGATCTTGATCATCCAGCTCAACTGAGCCGAATGTACAAAATATTTGATTTTTGAAATCACTTTTGTTCTAGATTAAATAAACTTATATTTTTGTTACATTTTGATTAAAATCTTCCTATTAGATAGAAACGTACACAAAGAGAAGTTCATAATAATGTATAATATATATCATGTATAATATATATTTGACCAACAATGAACATTGATCCAGATTTTTAGTGAATGCCATTTTTTAGCCTGATCCTAAAATATTAGGCTCAAAAACATCTTAAACCTGAAAATCAGGCTTAATTTGTTTTGTGAACACGGGGCCAGTGCTTTAAAATTCATTCAACTCTATAAATGTTGTGAATTGAAATCATTTGTAGTTAATATTAATTATTATTTGTGTCATTGCAGATTATTAACATATTTCTGATCTCTTAAATGTATTATTTTACTGTAACTACTAGACTGGTTTTACTGTAACTACTAGACTGGTTTTACTGTAACTACTAGACTGGTAACTATACTTTTAACTGAATTATGACAATATCTTTTTTTTACAGAAAGAGACAGCTACTCAATGTACCAAGAATACCACCATTTTTGTTTAAATCCACTAAGTTCAAACAATTTGTACCTGTTATAGAAGTGCATTGGATGTTGTTTTTCTGCTTTATTAGTATGTTTATCTCATTACTGTTTGAAATATGTTGACTACGGTAAAAATACTGTTTGCAGGATTTCTATAGCTAATTATAGCAGGAGAGTGTGGCATGCGCTTTTCCAGCTGTCTTCCTACTTTTAAATGCTAGATTTTATAGACAACTAGTGCTTAAATTTGCTGAATCTCGTTTAAAAAGTAGAATCTGGGTAAAATATTTCACCCAAACTCAGCATTTTTCCACCAGAACTGTTTATGTTTGTTTATGTATTCACATCCATGCTATAGTACTTGTAACATGTAACTATAGTACATCCGTTTGACGGTCGACTAAAATATTTCCTTTTTGGTGAAAAAGCGACAAATATACATATAGGGGTTAATTTGGCAGCGTTGGCAGCGGCGGCCCCTTTAGTTTGTGCAGGCAATAACTTGAACAATGTTTGTGCAATCATGTATCTTGAGGGAAGTATTAGTAGGCATAAACAAGAAGGTTCCGTTCGGTTTTCGGCATAATTGCTTATATCATACTTGAGTTATGCCCCGTCAGAAGACACATCCAAATCGTGGAGTTCTAGTGAATTGTTATGTTATATTTATGTTATATTTATTGAAGGAGGTGGGATGTCTGCGTTCATAAAAAACAAACATACATGTTTGTCAATATTTATTATTTCATCTAAGTTGTTATACATATTTGCTTTATAATAATATTTGCATTTAATTATTGAATTGCAGAAAGAGCACTTGCATGCCTTATATTTTATTATCTTTATCTTTTTCATCTTGTTTTATCCTTAAATGTATATAAATAATGTATTACATTTTTGCATGTATATTGATATTAATAAGGAATTTCTTACAGAACTATTTAAACCTAAGTTTGTGTTTTCTCAACTCTCTAAGAGCCATGCCTGGATGCAAGTTGGATCCAAGGTCAACTCGACATGTTCACAATGACCTATCATAACCTGTTCAATATTACATGCTTCCCCGCTGTACTTGCAGGTTCGCGTCAGACGTTCTTCGCCTCGCAGGTGATGCGCTACGCGGACCTGTACGCAGCCTCCTTCCTCAATCTCCTCCACTACCCATTCTCCTACGTGTTCAGGGCACCTGCCATGCTGGTAAGAACAACATTGGTGGCTATATCACTAGATATTTTGTTTCTTGACCTTAAACTCAGCAATTTAGATTTTCTTTCATATTACAGTTTTTTCTCAAGGCAGTCATAAAAATTGATTTCGATATTAGTCAGTTTTTTTAAATGTAAAGTGAAATCAGTTTAAACAAGTTTCTATGACACGTGCTACAGATACTTGGGTTTGGCCGTACAATGTACTAAGGCCTTGTTTAAAGTTTATTTGCTCTTGAATCTAGCTGAGGCAGGTATTGTCACCATAATTGATGCTACTTTTTCCTATGTTTGCTTTTTCGTTCTTTAAAACATACGAGGGGCGTCGTGGGAAAACCGGACTTAATGCATGTGCGTAAAGTGTCGTCCCAGATTAGCCTGTGCAGTCCGCACAGGCTAATCCGGGACGGCACTTTCCGTTTTTATGGTATTTTCTGTTTCAAGGAAGTCTCATCTAAACATATATCCACTGTAGGCGGAAAGTGCCGTCCTGGATTGGCCTGTGCGGACTGCACAGGCTAATGCGGGACGACACTTTACGCACATGCATTAAGACTGGTTTTCTCATGACGCGCCAATACTTATTTTCATTCTATTTCAGATGCCTCACGAATCCACAGTCGGCCATGAAGATGTCTTGCCAGCCAACGAAATCGTTGCCACGAGATCGCGCACGTTCACGGACGAAGGGTTGTCAGTGATGACACCCACGACCGTCAACCCCAAGCGTCATCCGCTGGAACGCTCCGAAACTCTGAAAGAAAACCTGCGACGCTTTGCTGACACCCCGCGTCAGATTACGCAGGTTCAGGATGAAGATAGCGATAGTTCCAAAGACAGCGATAAGGAGTTGACACCACCCAAGGAGGAGGATGAAACCCCTGTGATAAAAACGAATGAAATTGTGGTGCATGGTTAGTGGTGTGATAAACTTCTAACAAATGATTGTTGGTTGTTGTGCTTTTGATGGTTTTTTGGGTGGATTGCAATTATGTGGATTCTCTATACCGGTATTAGTTGTCTGGGGAGGTCAACTTCTAGATTGGTGTTAGTGTAGGGTGCAATGTGAGATGTATTTGTTAGGGAAATAATTTAGAATCTGATAGAAAAATGTGTTAGCACATCATGAATCTTGTATACATGTAGGACAGAGCTTAGTTGTTAACGGCTTGGACATTACAATTTTTTATTTATTTTCTTCAAAATCTTTGGCCGTATTTGCAGGCCAGTCTACTATAAAGTTTGCTGATATTTAATGTTTTTATGTCGCAGATTGATACATATTCCAAGATATGAAGTATACAAATATAGAAACCAAGCAGAAATGTGTAGCAATGTTTAAGTGAGAAAACAAACACTTCTTTGTGACTTTGAAATGTTATATTTGAGGATAGTTTGGTGTCAGTGAAAACATGTGTAATTACAAAATGCATGATGGAATGGGTTATATTGTTATGCTTTTATTTTAATTCATGTTGTTTAAAACATTTTTATGTTCAACATTTTTGTTGTTGGTTTTAATTAGTACATTTATATTTTCGATTTTAGTAGTAGATTTAGTCAAGTCCATGAATAAATGTATAAATAAATGGTATACTGATCAATTGTTTGTGTTAGTTATGGGATAACCTTTAGATTTTATATCATCTGTAAAATATTTTATTTTTTCCCCTGAAATGTACCTGGTGAAGAAAATGTTTGCCATGTTCTCTCAACATTGTGCTATCTTTCTGTGGCTAGAAGCACACGCAATATCCATATGGTATTCTGTATTTAATAATGAAAGTTTCCAATTTTATTTTTTATCACAATAACATTAAATCTACAGTTTTGTTATTTGGATTAGCATTTTATTACGCATGAATCATAGACTGATTTGGTTCTTCAGTACATTGTTTTGTTCATATTCACTCTGATTGTTTTTGTATTGCATGCATATTTGTACCAGTATTTTATTACTTAAACTTTTAAATGTAATATCACCACATACATGTTATGATCTGGGCCCGTATTCACCAACACATTCTTAGACTCAAGAATAAAGAACAGATTTAGGCTCAAGAAAATATACTTCTGCATTTGCAAATATTCTGGGTACCAATGTTGCAGATGTCATTAACAAATTGGTCTAAATGAAGAATATTGTATTACAGTAATTAGAGAGGTGAGTACCAAGTAAGATTACAATTTACAGCGCTCTTAGAGCATAACAGTTTCAACAGTTTCAAGAATATTCTTAGTCTTAAGTCCAAAACAAGGTTGATGAATACGGGCCCTGGTAGTTCTTCTTTTAGATTTGTTTGTTGCTATTATTAAACGCATTGATAAGGGAAAAGCTGTTTTGGCAATGTTTGAAAACGAAATAATTGTCAACATTTGGTGTAAATTATGGTAAATTAAGGTACCATGGCTAGACCCAATAACAGACAACCCCTCTGAACATGTACCTGAATTGCGAACTTTAACGTTAGCCATGCTTGAAGGCATCTACATTAGTACATTTCCATTGGATTGGTTTAAACAATGAAAGGCTGTTTGATATTCATAACTTAAAGTAGGTTTGATAGAAGTATAGAAGATCAGATTTAAACTGATTTGTTGACATGATCTGGCTTGGGAATAAAAATTGGATGTAGAAGAATTCTTATTAGTCATACCTAATTAGATTTAAGGTATACTTTTCACCACACATTGCAGGGCCCGGCTAGCTCAGTTGGTAGAGCGCTGGACTGTCAATCCGGGGATCGTGAGTTTTAACCCCAGCCCGGCCACATAACTTGTGCGGGGATTGGTCATGAAATTATTTCTAGGGCCATTCTCCCCCTACCTCTGATTCAAGTAGGGCAGTTTTCAGTTACTAACATAAAAATGTGCACTTAGTACTGGTATACAGCTTAGATCGGCTAAGCTTGCCCAGGAAAAGTGTGAGTAGGTTAACTGACCGCCGTGATATGACTGAAATACTGTAAAAAAATGGCGAAAAATCCAAACAAACAAACAATTGACCACACATTCTTTTATGTCTATCTGCCATCAAATATTGAATGTTAAATAGGTAAAAATTCAGTCATTTTCATTGGCTGACCTTTGGTAGTCATTGGACCAAAACATTCATCCTATGGGTCATTTAAGTTTGAATGTTAAGATGCTATTGAAATGTATGTTTTATTTAACGCATTATTAATCACTTTTCTTATGCTTTTCAAAGTGTTAATTCTGTTTCAGCTAGTTAATGTTTGGAATTCTTCAGTGCAATTTGATAAATATTTGAGCTGACTGAACAGATCCACTTATTGAGACAAATGAGGAGGTGAACAAATTAAGTTAATAATTGTCTTTAATTCTGTTTTTGTTGCAGTCTGTTTGCTATGTTCTTGTGGCTATGTTCTTGTTGCTTTAATGATGGTGGACTTTTTAAATTGTATTTTAATTACATGTACTCACACATCATTTTCTGTTATAAATTGCACTGTTTTTGTTTTGAACACACATATTACAAAGAAATATTCAGTATTATAAATATTTTACATGTCTGTTTTTTAGTTGTATCCAATAAAATAGATTTTTTATGCATATTTTATGGAGCTAAACTAAAAAATTACACTTTTAAAATAAACTACTATTTTATTGGAAAATAAGGGAATTATTGTATTTTATGTATACATAATTTGTATGCATTTTGTGAATGTGTCTGACTTGCTGGTATACATTGTATGTATTGAAATCCATTTATTGAGACAAATTTGTCAAGGCATGTAAGTAAACTGAAATGTAATAGATAGATTTGCCAATTGGAAAAGGATAGATAATTTTATTACATTGCATCATTATTTCTAGTTGATATGTTGTGTTCAAAAATGTTACAGTGGCATTATTTTATTTTGGGGTTTCTTTAACAAGACAAAAATGTATGCATTAAAAAAAGTGTTCAAAATATTTTAACGGGTGATATTTAGATTATGATAAAATACCATTTGACCAAATATAAAAAAAGATATATAAAACTGAATTACCATCTTCTTGCCACGCTAAAGCCAGTATATTCCTTCATTTTATATTATTTACGCTTGTAATAGGCAGCTCTGCATTCAATGTCATCATTTGCTGAATGACCATCTTCTTGCCATGCTAATCCAGTATATTCCTTCATTTTATATTATTCACGCTTGTAATAGGCAGCTCTGCATTAAATGTCATCGTTTGCTGTGTTGAAATTCTAATTTTAATATTACTAATAGTCACTCAAAGAACAAAATGCATCTTCCTTTCCATAACCGTCCTTTAACAAATCAGCATAATGTAGTTTTTTGTGTATTAAAAAAAATTCAAATGAGACAAAAAATTGTTCCAGTGGATGTGTATGTGTATGTGCTGTTTGAAGAAAGAAGACCAAAACATACACTCATCCTGCTAGTGGTTTCTTGTTAGATGGTTTAATGTTTAATGGGGGTGTAATTAAGAAATAAAGAAAAAAATGCCCTCTATATTTATATCAAACTATTTTTCAAGCGACGTCAAAGTTAAACAAGTAATTTATTTTGAGCCTTGTATGCACAGAAAACTGTTCCTTTAAGTTTAACTTTATACGAGGCTTGTCATGGAAAACCCGGACTTAATGCATGTGTGTAATGTGTCATCCCGGATTAGCCTGTGTCCGCCTACAGTGGATTTATGTTTAGAAGAGACTTCCTTGAAACAGAAAATACCATAAAACTGAAAGTGCCGTCCCGGATTAGCCTGTGTCAAAAACAATTTAATCTGCGATATAAAAAAGATACTTTTCACTGTTGAAGCAAATACTTCATTTTATGGTCCACATTTTTTTTATTAAGCACGTGTATTATACGTATAGTGCGCTACGCCCTTGCATCTCAGTCCTTCTACCAGTAAAATGTGGCAACTCAGTGTTCAGTTGTTTTATTGTTGTTGTTTTTAAAGAAATAACAGACTGATAAGCAGAACTGAGTCTGATTTGATTAAAAATTCATTTGATAGCGAACATTTCTGATATATCTATAAATGCAAAGGAAACTATTGAAATTGCATCTGGATGAGGACTTGCTGTAAATATACTCCACTTTACGTGCACCTCAAACTGCTGTTAGGTTATATTCACAATTTAATGCTTCATGGCACCTGTTACATTTCATATTAATCAATATCAATGTGGCGCGTCGTGAGAAAACCGGTATTAATGCATGTGCGTAAAGTGTCGTCCCGGATTAGCCTGTGCAGTCTGCACAGGCTAATCCGGGAGCGCACTTTCCGCTTTTATGGTATTTTCTGTTTCAAGGAAGTCTCTTCTAAACATAAATACACTGTAGGCGGAAAGTGCCGCCTTGAAAGGCATACAGTTACTGAACAGTCTTCCCAGCAAATGGAGTCACCAGTAAACTTACACTGGTACAGAATCCATGAAAAATGTTTCTATCTAGAATATATTTTGACTTAACCCTTTAAGCAGAATTTGTATCGTATATGTTTGTATTATTAATTATTTTATGTAGATTTGTTCAGTTTACTTTAATATATCATATTTGTATGATATTTAGATATAATCCATAGCTTGTTCAGTATGTACAATTTTTGAAGCCATTCTTTTATTTTTTAACCACTGTCAAATATTATATTCAAAATTTATGTCTTTTATTTTGTTTATAAATATTTTCAGTTAAAAAAACACACTGAATATTGTCTTTTACCCTTGTATTCTGAAAATCGGTTAACATTGTATATATTAAATATTCAATATGCAGTATAGTTTACAAATCACACTGTCCGAGAGTTCATTTTGCTAAAGGTTTCACTAAAACAGGAATAAGAACCGGATATTTTACCCATGTATTACGTATCATTATAAATATGAAGACAATAGTTGCAACAGTTCATGGTATGGGTTATCATTTATGTGGCTTTACATGATTACATTCACAAAGCATCTTAAGTCATTTCTTAAATATTTTCACTTAAGTGCAAAATTTGAATGTTTTATATTCCTTTACTTAATAAACAGATTCATATGTTGTTGTTATTCCTAAAATAACATTTTCATAATGATATTTTTTTAAAGTATAACTTAGTGCAGAACTGTTTCTGTATGGAATTATACAGTTGAGAAAAATTCCACATTTAAGGATAATGATACAATTTAACTTAAGATGCTTTGTGAATACCGCCCCTTGACTTGAGTTGTTATTTGTAAATGCTTAAAATTCTAACTCAAGTTTCTGACGACAAAGGCTTAATGCATGCCCCCATTAGTTATGGTAAACTTGTTGCATAGTTATTTAAGCAAATGTTTGTTCTGTTTTTGTGATTTTTATGTAATTTTTTAACAAGTATGCTTGTTTACCTCAACTTAATTGACATACTTTTATGTACCTAAAATTAGCAATGAACAAACCTGAGAGCAGCATGTTGTCAGCTAAATAACTACAAGTTGCTGCTTGTACTACGTAACTGAGAGCTAAAAAATTTTTTCATATATTTATATAAAATTAACAAGAACACATTGTTAAAAAAATAAAAATAGTAAAAAGCCTATAATTTTATCAATGTCAGAAACATTGCCACATTTTGTCTTTACCAGATTCATGGACGTTCCAGACATTTTCTGCTGAAGTAATGTAAATTTCAAAATTTCACCAACAAGTAAATAGTGTGTGGCTTTTTCTTGTTCTCAAGATTTACTTTTACTTGACTTATAATTTTTCCGAACTTGCTAATGACTTATTTCGCAGTTTAAGTCATTGTTAAACCGGTTTCTACAGCCAGTTTTTGCATGCTTTCACTGCTGATTGTGTAGTTTGAGTTCCTTTTGTTCAGTTTTCAGTTCTTGTTGCATGTTTGTATATATCTGTAACAAAAACTGTTGATAAGAATAGGTAGGTTATATTTATAAACAGACCTGCATGTCTATATGATACACTGTAGTTCAGTTGAGAGTTATTGTTATTCAGATAGAGTATAGAAAAGCTTTCCAGAATATTGTGATTACCATCATGCCTGTGTACAGATCTAACTTTATTGTTATTGGGCAATATATTCATTAATAAATCTGAAGATAATTATATGTGACTTTGCTTGGTAATATGTGACCCTGCTATTAGGATTTCTTCAAAGACGTTTTATTTTGTTTGTTTGTCGTTTTTCGCCATTTTTTTTTACAGTATTTCAGTCATATCTTGGCAGTCAGTTAACCTACTCACACTTCCTGAGCAAGTTTAGCCGATCTAAGCGGTTTACCAGTACTAAGTGCACATACCTATGCCAGTAACGGACAACTGCCCTACTTGAATCAGAGGTAGGGGGAGAATGGCCGTAGAAATAATGTCATGACCAATCCCCACACAAGTTTTGTGGCCGGGCTGGGATTCGAACTCACGAACCCCAGATTGGCAGTCCAGCACTCTACCAACTGAGCTAGCCGGGCTTGGTGTGACCCTGCTATTCAGGATTTCTTCAAAGACGTTTTTAAATGTCCGCAATTGTGAAGACGGCCTAGGACAACTTATTTTATTACTGTATTTCTAAAGCTGTGGGATACTATGGCAAACTTTAATGACTTTTTGGTATTTCTGTTTGTATAAAACAATTGAACGTACTAGATTCGATTGACAATGTGTTTAGCCGTTCAGAAAGCTCATACTTAATTGCCTGACGGATGGGAATGTCTTGTAAAAACATTGGAGGCGTGTCATTGTACATGTTATCAAAGAATACATTTTACCATTGTGCTACTAAATCTTTTGTTTCAAGCTCACCTGAGCATGAAGTGCTCGGTGAGCTATTGGTATCAGGGACCTCTCCGGCTTCGTCCTGCGTTAATGTGCCGTCAACAATTTGGACCGTTATCGCGATAAAGACTACATTTTTTCTTCAATCTTGACCTAACTTGCACAGTTTGTGTAACACCATAAAATCTTGGACGAGTTTGATAACGTGCCCGATCGGACCAGAAACACCAGAGTTATTGCCCCTTTTTCATGCAAAAAAAAAGTGCAAAAGTGACTGTTTCCAACGTATAGACTTTATTTTCCATCCAATCTTAACCAAACTTGCAAAGTTTGTGTATGACCATCAGATCTCAGCAGGCGTCAAAAATGGGCCAGATCGTGTTTTAAACACCAGAGTTATTGCCCTTTGTTTATTAACAAAATATACAAAAATAGACATTATTCAGGATAGAGAGAGACACTTTCATCCAATCTTCACCAATCTTGCACAGTTTGTATATTACCATGAGATAACAGTTGAAGTCGAATATAAGCAAGATCAGACTAGAATCACCAGAGTTATTGCCCTTTGTGAAAAAAAAATGCAAAAATGGATATGATACAGGATAGAGATTTCATTTTTCATCCAATCTTTACCAATCTTGCACAGATTGTCTATGACCATAAGATTAAAGATGAAGTCGAATATAAGCAAGATTGGACCAGAAACATCAGAGTGATTGCCTTTGTTTGTGATAAAAATATGCAAAAATAGACATTATTCAGGGTAGAGACTTCATTTTTCATCCAATCTTCACACATCATGTACAGTTTGTCTATGAACGTAAGACGACAGGTAAAGTCGAATATAAGCATGATGGGGCCAGAAACACCAGAGTTATTGCCCCTTATGTTTGAAAAAAAAACATCAACAAGTTATCAATAATTGGCTTGCACACACGATTTTTGATTCGATGTTTACCAAACTTACACAGCACTTGACCATAAAAATGAATAAAATTTGATTTCCAACAGTTGCAAGACTTGCATGCAGTTATTTGTACATGCAACTTTGATGTCTTCAGAGCCTGCATTAACATCATTTATCATAATTGGGAAGAAAATTATCAAAGAAAAAGCAAAACTTTACCATATAGCACAGCCATCGCAATTATCGCATTGCAACTTGTTTTCCAAAAGTGTTTGTGAAAAAGACATCAAAATCTACTGTTTGTGCATTTTCGGAATTGTCAATGACTTCATGAAAAAGGGTCAGGTAAGAATATCAAGAAAAATGAATTGAGAACCATTAGCAAAAAAACGCACATCCACTACCCAACTCATACTTTAGTTAGCCCATTGCACTTACCGATGTTTTAAATTAAAATTGATCCTACCCCCACTGTGTATTGTTCAGATACCTTAATTTTCAAACCTGTCACAACAGTATGGTCTTCATCTGTACCAGTTCTAGGTGAGCGCTTTGGGCCATCTTTGCCCTCTTGTTTTGTTTTGTTGGGGTTTTTCGCCGTTTTAACGTATTGCAGTCATATCACGACGGTCAGTTAACCTACTTACACTTTTCCCCCGCAAGCTTAGCCGATCTAAGCTGTTTACCAGTACTAAATACACATACCTATGGCAGTAACTGACAACTGCCTTACTTGAATAAGACGTAGGGGGAGAATGGCTGTAGAAGTAATTTCATGACTAATCCCCACACAAGTTAAGTGGCCAGGCTGGGGTTCGAACTCACTAACCCCGGATTGACAGTCTAGCGCTCTACCGAGCTAGCCGGACCTGTCATTTTAGTTAAATAAAGTTTTAGCACTTTTCTGACAGCCAGAGGCCTGGTATTTGGCACAGCTTAACTAAAAGCTGTCATGTGAAACATGCATCGGTAGCCATCAGAATAGAGGATCACGGGTTGGATTCCCAGCCCGGCCACATAACTTGTGTGGGGATTGGTCATGAAATTATTTCTACGGCCATTCTCCCCCTACCTCTGATTCAAGTAGGGCAGTTGTCAGTTACAGGCATAAGTATGTGCATTCAGTACTGGTAAACCAGCTTACTCAGGATAAGTGTGAGTAGGTTAACTGACCGCCGTTATATGACTGAAATACTGTTGAATACGGCGAAAAATCCAAACAAACAAACAAACAAGAGGCAAAAGAAACGATCACGTTACACAATAGTTGGAAGTGTTTAATCATGATGAAAGGACATTAATTTTATATCTGTAGCACATAATTATGAAACACAATCACTGTAACAACAATCAAAACATGTATATACACAAGCATATCATGATACACAAAATGTAATGTACTGTCATTTATGTTCATTGGTCATCCGTTTTATAACCTTCAATAAACAACAACAAATCATGCCAATGTCCAATTTAAAAAATTAAAATTTCGAAAGAAACAATTTTAACATGTAAGAGTAAGCTATGAAGATGAGAAAGGAAAATGCACACAGATTTTTGCCCTATTATTAGACTCAATACAGCTAATGCAAAAATGAACCTGGTTCCTTTACAAAATGGAATTCCTTGCTAATTATTTGACTTGTTTATTTGTAAAACTTTTCTGGTAATATGTTTTTCATGGACAGTAATGTGGAACAATAAAAAAAACAACAACATTCCCTTCAAATAAAACATTGTACCCAATGAATGTCTTAAAGTATAACATTAACATTAATCAGAAATGTTCATTGAAATGAAGAGAATATACTTCAAAGTCAGAAGATAAAAAAACCTCTTCAGACTGCTAACACACTTATGAAAATTATGAATGAAATATGAGAGTGCAGTTATAAATAAAACACAAAAATAAATACATAAATGCATTATTTATTTATAGTTTTTTGTCATACATAATTAATTATAAGGAATCAAAGAGCTATTCTACATCTCAAGAATCATGAGTGCAAAACCTGTATTTATCCAATTTTTAAGCATCAAACACAAGAAATAATGTCATTACCACCAACATGGCATCCATCAATACAATGTAGTAACACTGTGCTCGCTAGTGATCAAAGTGTAACAGAAATGACAATTCTGATCATTTGCTGATCACAAAATTGGGAACATGAAAGAAAACTAAGTCTACTACTGAGAGCGATGAATACCCTGCATATTGTGACAATACTCTTTCCCAAGAGCTGTCAGAGGACAGAGTGCTCGACTATTATAAACTATATAATGTTTTCACTTAAAAGTTTTGTATTTCAACAAATTTCTGCCCCTTTTACTTTCCAAAATATGTACCAACTGAAATACTTTGATAAATTTTAAGATTTTGGAACAAAAACTTTACCTACAAAATCTATGTCAAAAGTGGGCATACCTCTGTAAAAATACAAAACAGAGTTATGAAGATTGTTGAACCTGATACTTGAGTTGATGGCAAAGGTATATTCCAAGTTTCAAGTGAATAACCTATGTAGTTTTCAAGGTACAAGTCTTCTGAATATAAATTTAACCAGAAAATCTATGCGAAAAAGGGGATAACTCTGTCAAGATACAAAACAGAGTTATGGGGAATGTTGCCCCCAATGATACAAGTGATGACAAAGGTGCATTCCAAGTTTCAGGTGAATAACTTGTGTACTTCTGTAATAACAAAACGTTTTAATATAATCTTTAAACAGAAAATCTATGTAAAAAGGGGGCATCACTCTGTCAAAATACAAAACAGAGTTATGCAGAATGTTGCCCCTGATACTGGAGTTGATGACAAAGGAATATTCCAAGTTTCAAGTGAATAACTTATGTAGTTCTGAAGTTACAAAACTTTTGAATATAAACTTTTAGCAGAAAATCTATGTGAAAAAGCGGCTTAACTCTGACAAAATACAAAACAAAGGTTAGATCCAAGTTTCAAGTGAAAACTTACGTGGTTCTGAAGTTAAAAAAATTCAGAATATAAACTATAGCTAGAAAAGTTAAGTGAAAAGAGGGCATAACTCTGTCAAAATATAAAACAGAGTTATGGGGAATGTTGCCCCAGATACAAGAATTGATGACAAAGGTTAGTTCCAAGTTTCAAGTGAATAACTTATGTACTTTAGAAGTTACGAAACATTTGAATATATATACTTTAACCAAACAATCTTAGTGAAAAGGGGCATAACTGTATCAAAATACAAAACAGATTTACAGGGAATGTTTCCCTTGATATTGGAGTTGATGACAACGGTATATTCCAAGTTTCAAGTGAATAACTTACGTAGTTTTGAAGTAACAAGAATAAAAACTTAAACCAATCTAGATGCAGACGCCGATGCCTGGGCGACTAGGAAAGCTCCCCTATTCTTCTAATAGTCGGGCTAAAAAATGTGTTTGTTAATGTATAAAATAGGTGTCAAAAATGACCATATCCCCTGCAGTTGAACTGCATGTTTATAGTAGGTTTCATCTTAAAACAAAAAAAATTCTGATACAAAAATGGATGTGCAAGAGTTCATATCTTTTTAATGCAAAAGTAATCGGACCATTTAAAAAAAAAAAAATCATGTACAGGATCAAAGCATTCCAACATATTAAGAAATTAAACCAAGAGTCGTATAGCAGCCTGCTGCTATTTACAAACAATGTATACATCTATATCTACAACAGACAACAGAAAAAACACCCTCAAACATCATCTAACCACCACTGCTTTAATCGTGCTACCTTAAGAAATATACACAGCCTTGAAACCTAAAATTAACCAGCTATATCCCACTTAATACAAGTATTGCCAGTGATATACATGTAGTGAGCTATATCCCACTTAATACAAGTATTGCCAGTGATATACATGTAGTGAGCTATATCCCACTTAATACAAGTATTGCCAGTGATATACATGTATCCCACTTAATACAAGTATTGCCAGTGATATACATGTAGTGAGCTATATCCCACTTAATACAAGTATTGCCAGTGATATACATGTATCCCACTTAATACAAGTATTGCCAGTGATATACATGTAGTGAGCTATATCCAAATCAAGATTACCAATGTTACCAACCGCCAGTAGAAAATTATTTAAAATCAAGTAGAAATATGATTATTTGTAAATAAACCAATAAATAAAATACAACAGCACAAGAAAACCAAAGCATCAATATAAATAGTTCAGATCGATGACATTTTTTACCATCTTAAATCAACAACGAAAAAGATCTAGGAAGAGAATACTGAAAGTATTTGATATATGTGAGAAAAACACAACCTGCGAATAACATATGACTTATTAATCACAACTCAAGACACACAATAAATACAAAGGAACACATTCTAGTAATACAAGGAAAAATCACAAGTTTACTTTAATACTACGTCTTCACACAGTTCACAAGGGCCCTACACATGAAGTTCCCAAGACAAAAATCAGCAAATTGCTTAAAAATTGTTAAGTTCCACAATTATATGGCTGTTAAAATGAAAGTTTATTTTGTATGAAACAGTTTTATTCTGTTAAAGAATCAGCAGACGCTTCTTATATTACCATATTTCAAATATACAAGAACTTTAAAATAGAAACAAACATAATTGAAATCTTCACTAAAATATAACTTAAGTTGGAATTTTCCTTTGGTACTTTATGTATATGGGCCCAGGGTCAGTATTCACAAAGCTCCTAAGGAAAATCTTAAGTTAAACTTCAGTGACAATTTCATATCAATTGTTTTATATGAAATCTAATGATTTCTGTTTACACAATCAAACATGAAATTATTTCTGTTTACACAATCAAACCTGAAATAGCTTAGCAATATTGACTAGTCTGAAACATTTTAAAGTAAAATTACCTACACGTGAAACAGCTAAAGACTTAAGGAATTTTATGAATTCAAGAAAATTCGTGAATGTTTAACTAAGGAGCTATGTGAATACGGGCCCAGTGCACCAGGCTTTGACAACATTACTTCAGAGTCCTTGGAAACTTCCAGCATACTGTACAGAGCATTCAGGGACCAGCCCGTCTGTTTAAAATGCATTCATATTATTTAGGAACATGGAACACATTACATGTACTCGAATCTTTACTGATTTTGAAAGTCATTAATCGAAGATGACAAAAACTGGGACAAACAAATTTACATTGTTTTACAACAAGCAGGACATATCCAAATGGAACGTTTTCCAGCATATTTTACAAGTTTTAATTCTGAATAAAGTCAGTCCAAAAACAACAGGTTAGAAAGTCAAATAAAAGCATAATAAAATCTTATTTACACACTTAAGGAACATCATTTTCATCCGATCTGGTTGAAACTTGGTCAGATAGATTTCCTGTCTGAATCTCGGGTCTAGTTTGAATGTTACCAAATTTTTTACATGATTAAATCTATCATCTCTACAAAACCGACCTACATGTCAATATCAGCACACGTACCAAAATGATACCATTGCATACACACATTTGTCATTTTAAGTGATCAAACAGTTAACATCATAATCTTATCATACTAACAATAGCCAATTAATTGATTTTGTTTACAGAACACGTCAATAAATAGCAACGAAACAAACTGTAGTTACTGATACCCACTTAGCCAATTATACACCAAATACAGCTGTATTTTGTAAACATGCAACGCATATATTTTGCATGTGTTTGGGTAAGGTACACTCCCTTTAATTCAAAAGAAACAAAAGACATACAATAAATACATAAAAAGATATTCTGTGCATTACCTTAAAAAAGAGAGAAACATAACTTATTCCCCTTTTTTGGCAAAAAATATAGAAGTACATATAGCTATTCAGAAAAGAAAATACATGTATATCAATTATTTTGAGGCATTTATTTTTCTATAGCAAATAAAGAATTTTAAATTATTTCCAATATAAACACACGCCATAAATAAGAAAATTAATAAGAATACAAACAGAAAAGGCAAACAAATATCTTTATAAGAAGAAACAAGGTTTACCTAATCCTGTTAGTACAACACACATTCCTGAAACAAAAACACATTTAAATCATACCAAAATGATCTTTGGGTTCCTGCAGTAAAAACATGAATTGTGACCCAGCATAACAAATGTTGAAATCTTACACATTCAAACCAAATGGAATTTTAACTCGAATTACGGCCTATTGCATTCACTCTTGACAATCCATCTGTCTGAAAAACTTAAATGCGGCCAAAATTGCAGATTAAAAATGTGTCCAATAACCAAACAAATAATTGCAGAATTAGAACAATGGAATTTAAAAAGTTTTTAGGCAAGTTACTACTCGTAACATGTTCAAACCACTTTCCCTGAGTGAAGCACTACATTGACTCAAAACAGATTTCACTTGTAATCGAGCAATCAGACGTCTTGCCTGATTGATGAAGTCAAGCTTGCTACCTAGTGGATGACACAGGTAATCAACAGATTTCACTTGTAATCGAGCAATCAGACGTCTTGCCTGATTGATAAAGTCAAGCTTGCTACCTAGTGGATGACACAGGTAATCAACAGATTTCACTTGTAATCGAGCAATCAGACGTCTTGCCTGATTGATAAAGTCAAGCTTGCTACCTAGTGGATGACACAGGTAATCAACAGATTTCACTTGTAATCGAGCAATCAGACGTCTTGCCTGATTGATAAAGTCAAGCTTGCTACCTAGTGGATGACACAGGTAATCAACAGATTTCACTTGTAATCGAGCAATCAGACGTCTTGCCTGATTGATAAAGTCAAGCTTGCTACCTAGTGGATGACACAGGTAATCAACAGATTTCAATTGTAATCGAGCAATCAGACGTCTTGCCTGATTGATAAAGTCAAGCTTGCTACCTAGTGGATGACACAGGTAATCAACAGATTTCACTTGTAATCGAGCAATCAGACGTCTTGCCTGATTGATAAAGTCAAGCTTGCTACCTAGTGGATGACACAGGTAATCAACAGATTTCACTTGTAATCGAGCAATCAGACGTCTTGCCTGATTGATAAAGTCAAGCTTGCTACCTAGTGGATGACACAGGTAATCAACAGATTTCAATTGTAATCGAGCAATCAGACGTCTTGCCTGATTGTTAAAGTCAAGCTTGCTACCTAGTGGATGACACAGGTAATCAACAGATTTCAATTGTAATCGAGCAATCAGACGTCTTGCCTGATTGATAAAGTCAAGCTTGCTACCTAGTGGATGACACAGGTAATCAACAGATTTCAATTGTAATCGAGCAATCAGACATCTTGCCTGATTGATAAAGTCAAGCTTGCTACCTAGTGGATGACACAGGTAATCAAAAGATTTCAATTGTAATCGAGCAATCAGACGTCTTGCCTGATTGATAAAGTCAAGCTTGCTACCTAGTTGATGACACAGGTAATCAACAGATTTCAATTGTAATCGAGCAATCAGACGTCTTGCCTGATTGATAAAGTCAAGCTTGCTACCTAGTGGATGACACAGGTAATCAACAGATTTCAATTGTAATCGAGCAATCAGACGTCTTGCCTGATTGATAAAGTCAAGCTTGCTACCTAGTTGATGACACAGGTAATCGGTAAATTATTTTTTACCATTTTTTGGAGACCGCATCTTGAAACATCTGACACCAGTAGGATTTTTTTTCAACTGCTGCCAAAACAGTATCCAATGACACAAATCTAACTTTAAAAAAGCTTTCCCGTATCATTCTGAATGTGGTTATTTTCAAACTCAGCCTGAACACATTCGACAACCAGTTACATAATTAGATCTTTACAATGAACAGTGATCGAAAATTAGCACAAGCCCCTAAGCACTGCACTGGTAAATGTTGGACCAGGGACCATATTTATAAAGATTCTTAAGCCATTCTTAACTTAAGCTGAACATAAGTAAAAATTAGAATTTGTGGTTAAAACACTATGCTTTGCATGACTAATGCTATATATTAATACACTTTGAATTATATTGCAAATTATTTATCAAAATCTTCCAGAAATGCATTACTATGTCAGAAAATCCAGTCATTAAATTTTATAATTTTAATATATTTCTTAAATTTCGACTAAGATTCTTTATAAATACCAGCCCAGGCTTGCTCAGCTGCTCCATTTTATATAGGTGGGCACTTCCTTGCTGTCAAGTAATTATATAAGAATTTTTGCTTGCTTGACCAAACTGCTAATTTTGATGACTGTAAGAACATCGCTTACTAAAAACGGCTCACCATTTTCAAGACAAATCGCAGAATGGGAAATAATACCATTCCCTTATTAGCCTATTTCCTCGAGGGCTTAAAAAATGCAGGAGACTTATGCTTAAACTTAAAAGCTACACAACTAAAGACAGCTACTGTAAAGAGCAGATGGATGTTTTAGTGGTGGTATGTGGTAAATGGCGCGCGGCACTTTCCTCTTGTTTGTTATAGTTCACTATTTCAGCTTTCACAACTCGATGATGCTGATCCACGTCTGGCTTAGTAAGTTTGATACCTAAAATGTCTGCAGCTACCTTCTGGAAACATATGGATACCTGAAAACAACCAAAGAAACCTTTCGGAAACATATTGACACCTCAAAACACCAAAGAAACTTCTGGCGATTAAAAATGCTTTCAGTAATGGGTGGACATGCAAAATTGGGTCAATTTCCAGTATATTTCTTGTTGAAAGAAAATAACAATTGTATTATTCTTGAAATATAAAATCTTAAATTTTACCATCAAGTTAATGCATTCACAAAGATAAATATATAATTTTGACTTGTACAAAGTACATCGCCATTAACACATAGATAAAATAAAATGTGTATGGCCAAACATATAATGACATATATGTGAATGTATCAAACATATAATTCAATGACGGAGAATAATACAGACTTTATAACATTTTTAACACAAAAGGAAAAAATAAATATTTTCCTTGAAGTATTTTACAAACATTCTGCAAAGTAAGCATACTAAACTATCACTTTCCACTCCAGCTGTACGTACCGAGTCGCCAGTCTTGGCGGACACAAAGTGACTAGACATGCCTCGCTCCTGGGCTAACTTCTGGTGCTTCTCCATTTTCACAGTGCGCATGTACTCCAAGTCAACTGAGTAACAAACATAGGCAACGGAATTAAGTTAACCATCAACCAAGGAATATGTGCTCCAAGTCAACTGTGAAACAAACATAGGCAACAGAATTAAGTTAACCATCAACCAAGGAATATGTGCTCCAAGTCAACTGTGAAACAAACATAGACAATGGAATTAAGTTAACCATCAACCAAGGAATATGTGCTCCAAGTCAACTGAGTAACAAACATAGGCAACGGAATAAAGTTAACCACCAACCAAGGAATATGTGCTCCAAGTCAACTGTGAAACAAACATAGGCAACAGAATTAAGTTAACCATCAACCAAGGAATATGTGCTCCAAGTCCACTGAGTAACAAACATAGGCAACGGAATTAAGTTAACCATCAACTGAGGTATATGTGCTCCAAGTCAACTGAGTAACAAACATAGGCAACGGAATAAAGTTAACCACCAACCAAGGAATATGTGCTCCAAGTCAACTGTGAAACAAACATAGGCAACGGAATTAAGCTAACCATCAACCAAGGAATATGTGCTCCTAGTTAACATAAGTAACGGAATAAAGTTAACCATCAACCAAGGAATATGTGCTCCAACAAGTCAACTGAGAAACTGACATAGGCAATGGATTTAAGTTAACCATCAACCAAGGAATATGTGCTCCAAGTTAACTGAAAAACAAACACAGGCAACGGAATTAAGTTAACCATCAACCAAGGAATATGTGCTCCAAGTTAACTGAGAAACAGACATAGGCAATGGAATTAAGTTAACCATCAACTAAGGAATATGTGCTCCAAGTTAACTGAAAAACAGACATAGGCAATGTAATAAATCGAATTTTGACGAGATCTACCGCTGTAAAAATCATCTGGAAGTTATGTAGCGGCGAGCTGGTGAGGATGGTCTAAGAGACACCTTATCCTACAAGAGCTGTCCGAGGACAGCGCGCTCGACTATTCGAAGTATTTCAGTTGGTACATATTTTGGATAGTGGAAGGGGCATAAATTTGTTAAAATACTAAACATTTAAGTGAAGCCTTGTATAGTTTAAACATTTTTGGAATAAAAACTTTAAGAACAAAGTCTATGTAAAAAGTGGGCTAACTCTGTCAAATACAAAACAGAGTTATGGGTAATGTTGCCCCTGATACTAGAGTTGATGACAAAGGTTAGTTCCAAGTTTCAAGTGAATAACTTATATAGTTTTGAAGTTACAAAACGTTTGAATATAAACTTCCACCAGAAAATCTATGTGAAAAAGGGGCATAACTCTGTCAAAATACAAAACAGAGTTATGGGTAATGTTGACCCTGATACTAGAGTTGATGACAAAGGCTAGTTCCAAGTTTCATTGAATAAAGTTTCAAGTGAATAACTTATGTAGTTTTGAAGTAACCAAACTTTTGAAATAAACTTTAAATAGAAAATCTAAGTGAAAAGGGGGCATAACTCTGTCAAAATACAAAATAGAGTTATGTGTGATGTTGCTCCTGATACTAGAGTTGATGACAAAGGTTAGTTCTAAGTTTCAAGGGAATAACTGATGTAGTTTTAAAGTTACAAAACTTTCGAATATAAACTTAAACCAAAAAATCTATGTGAAAAAGGGGCATAACTCTGTCAAAATACAAAATAGAGTTATGGGGAATGTTCACCCTGATACTGGAGTTGATGACAAAGACTAGTTCCAAGTTTTAAGTGAATAGCTTTTGTAGTGTTGAAGTTACACAGCTTTTGAACATAAACTTTAACCAGAAAATCTATGTGAAAAAGGGGCATAACTCTGTCAAAATACAAAACAGTGTTATAGGGAATGTTGTCCTTGATACTGGAGTTGATGACAAAGGTTAGTTCCAAGTTTCAAGTCAATAACTTATGTATTCTTGAAGTTACAAAACTTCAATATAAACTTTAAACAGAAAATCGAAGTGAAACGGGGCCATAACTCTGTCAAAATACAAAATAGAGTTATGTGTAATGTTGCCCCTGATACAAGAGTTGATGACAAAGGTTATTTCCAAGTTTCAAGTAAATAACTTATGTAGTTTTGAAGTTACAAGACTTTTGAATATAAACTTTAACCAAATTCAGACGTGGACGCGGACGCCGGGGGTAGTAGGATAGCTCACCTGTTCTTCGAATAGTCGAGCTAAAAACAGTGACAGTCACAAGCTCCTAGAAGATTCTTGAGGAAGTTATCCCAAAGATTTGTCTTTTTTTTTAAACTCTTGCTAACCCAATGGTATGAGAATATCAATTTTTTGAAACACACAATTATAAAAAATATATATTATTTTTCTGTATTTGGTAATCATGGATATGTGAACTCCAGCTATTTGCTTTTTTTATTTACACAAAGCACTATTTCTTTAACATTAATGCAAAAAGAATTCATTTAATAATGCTATAAGATTATAATTAGCAGACAAAAACTGTATTTAAATATAAAATGAAAATATTTGCTTTTTATTATTTTTTTTTTTTTTAATTTTCAGTTTTTATAACATATAATTGCTTCATTCCAAATGATTTACCTTGAGATTTTTGTGGTGAACCTATGTCAAGTTTTACCTTTTTCCTCTCAGATGAGGTTACATTATATTTCGGTTTAACTGATTTTGGCATACTATGAAATAAATTTAAAAAAAAGGGAATTGGTGTTTGGCGTTTTTTTACTGTTATGAAATCTGTCATTTTTGTACCATATGCGTAGCCAAATTTAAGGTTTTAAGTATTTTTGGTCAACTTAAGTACTTATGTTTTTTATACTTTTTCAATACATTTTCATGTATCAAATAAAGCTATTCAGGAATAAATAAAATACATTTAAACAATATGTCAGTCATTTTTGTAAGTGTACCCCATGGGAATTTTAAGTTCAGATAGAAAAATGAGGGGTGATAACAAAAATCGCATTTTTGTCAAAACGTGTGGTTAGATTTTGTTTATATTTCACAGTTGAGTCTCATAATACATTTAATGATTCAAGATAATAAGAATGTCAAGGTTTAAAAAAAGTTCCATTAGGGGCTTTCTACCTTAAGTTAACCATCAACCAAGGAATATGTGCTCCAAGTCAACTGAGAAACGGACATAGGCAATGGAACTAAGTTAACCATCAACCAAGAAATATGTGCTCCAACAAGTCAACTGAGAAACTGACATAGGCAATGGAATTAAGTTAACCATCAACCAAGGAATATGTGCTCCAAGTCAACTGAAAAACGGACATAGGCAATGGAACTAAGTTAACCATCAACCAAGAAATATGTGCTCCAACAAGTCAACTGAGAAACTGACATAGGCAATGGAATTAAGTTAACCATCAACCAAGGAATATGTGCTCCAAGTCAACTGAAAAACGGACATAGGCAATGGAACTAAGTTAACCATCAACCAAGAAATATGTGCTCCAACAAGTCAACTGAGAAACGGACATAGGCAATGGAATTAAGTTAACCATCAACCAAGGAATATGTGCTCCAAGTCAACTGAAAAACGGCCATAGGCAATGGAACTAAGTTAACCATCAACCAAGAAATATGTGCTCCAACAAGTCAACTGAGAAACGGACATAGGCAATGGAATTAAGTTAACCATCAATCAAGGAATATGTGCACCAAGTCAACTGAGAAACATACATAGGCAACGGAATTAAGTTAACCATCAATCAAGGAATATGTGCTCCAAGTCAACTGAGAAACAGACATAGGCATTGGAATAAAATTAACCATCATGATCAACCAAGGAATATGTGCTCCGAGTCAACTGAGAAACAGACATAGGCAATGGAATTGAGTTAACCATCAACCAAGGAATATGTGCTCCAAGTTAACTGAGAAATAAACATAGGCAACAGAATAAAGTTAACCATCAACTGAGGAATATGTGCTCCAAGTCAACTGAGAAACAAACATAGGCAATGGAATAAAGTTAACCATCAACTGAGGAATATGTTCTCCAAGTCAACTGAGAAACAAACATAGGCAACGGAATTAAGTTAACCATTAACTGAAGAATATGTGCTCCAAGTCAACTGAGAAACAAACATAGGTAACAGAATAAAGTTAACCATCGACCAAGAAACTATATGCTCACGTGCAATTTTGGAAGAGAGGGTTTTACAATTCTGATGGCAACTACTGACCGCCATAACTCACTTTTAAGCATGACTAGCAGTTCAAAAAGCTAATGACCATTTAATTTTGTAAATCTTTTAAATTTCTTTAATGGGGCATATTCTAACATTTCCTGGGTAACATATTTCGACATAACTGGTATTCTTGCAAAATCAGAAATTATGGCTACTCGCTTTTATTTCTTTGGTGAACAAAACGGCTCTATAACGACCAAGTAATGCCAACTAAAATACCAGATATTGAAGTCATCACATAATGGATTTTAACGCAGGTGTTGTGGGTACTGAAATTAAACGCAAGAGTGTTATGAAAACCGTATTACCTTTATTGCCGACGAGCGCTAGATGAGGCATCCTCTCCTTGCCGAGGACCTTCTTGATGGAGCCGAACCAGTCTTCCAGGTTGTCGAAACTGTTGTGGTTTGTGATGTCGTACACCAGCAGAGCACCCTGGTGAAGACACGCAATATACAGAGGCTTAGTGACTAAACAGTACATAAATAGAGCACCCTGGTGAAGACACGCAATATACAGAGGCTTAGTGACTAAACAGTACATAAACAGAGCACCCTGGTGAAGACACGCAATATACAGAGGCTTAGTGACTAAACAGTACATAAACAGAGCACTCTGGTGAAGACACGCAATATACAGAGGCTTAGTGACTAAACAGTACATAAATAGAGCACCCTGGTGAAGACACGCAATATACAGAGGCTTAGTGACTAAACAGTACATAAATAGAGCACCCTGGTGAAGACACGCAATATACAGAGGCTTAGTGACTAAACAGTACATAAACAGAGCACCCTGGTGAAGACACGCAATATACAGAGGCTTAGTGACTAAACAGTACACCAGCAGAGCACCCTGGTGAAGACACGCAATATACAGAGGCTTAGTGACTAAACAGTACACCAGCAGAGCACCCTGGTGAAGACACGCAATATACAGAGGCTTAGTGACTAAACAGTACACCAGCAGAGCACCCTGGTGAAGACACGCAATATACAGAGGCTTAGTGACTAAACAGTACACCAGCAGAGCACCCTGGTGAAGACACGCAATATACAGAGGCTTAGTGACTAAACAGTACATAAATAGAGCACCCTGGTGAAGACACGCAATATACAGAGGCTTAGTGACTAAACAGTACATAAATAGCTTGATAGAAGCTACCTGTGACATAAAATATTAGCATAGTATACTGGTATTCAGTAACTCATGGAACATTTTTTAACTAGTATACAGATATTCCATTGGCATTTAGTAACAGTCTTATTGTTTCCCCTGAAGTAGAGCGGGAAAATTTTGAAATGTTGCCCTTGGCCCACTCTACTTCAGGGGGAACAATTTGACAGTTTCTAAATGACATGAAATATCTGTTTTATTACTTACCTCTAATAATAAATAAAAACAACATTTAGTTGTTGTATTTTTCATGAAGACTAATATAATGATGGTTGCGACTCACAGCTATAAAATAGAATACTCATTGTCCTGGGTCATAGCTCCTTGTAACAGTCTATAGCAGTCTGTGTTACTATAACGCTACATTGCTTAAAGTTCTGCGCAGGTTGCTCCCCTTTGATTAATGATGAGGGCAACATAACGAAACGAAACCATGAAACATCACAAAATGTTGCCTGTTGGAAGAAGCTTGTTTCAGCAAAGTGGTAACAAATGAAACTGTTTACAGTGCACAAAAACTGTGAACACACATGCCAATATGGTTTGTGAAATCACAGAGAAGTGAAAATAATATTGATAATTACCAATAATCAATAAATAGCACTCGGACAGAGTTGACTGCCATTCGCCAAATTTGCCAATGGCTACAAATTAACACATTTGGCTAAAGAACATTCTGTTTGGCTAACTAATTTACCAGGTAGGTAAATTTGGCTTAAGAATTTTGAGTCAGTGGAAGCCCTTTTTGAGATTTTCATACTGCTATGTTGAACTATATGATAGGGAAAGATCTTCATGTAGATCTTGAAAATGTTTAGTTTGCTGCTAAAAAAGACGTATGGGGCAAAGTTCTTGGAAATTGCTTACCTACTGACCCATTACCAGCAACCTTGGGTAGGCAATGGCAAACAATTTTTTGAGGTTGGCCTTATGATATACAGTAATCAATTGATTGTGTTCTGTTTGAACAATTTCATACAAAAAACATTAAGAAACATTGAATCTTGGTGCAATGAGTAACAACCAAACGACTGGATCACAAAAACCACAGGAGCTCATCAGACAGCAATAGATGTGCTTACGTGGCAGCCATAGATGTAGTTTTCCAACATTGCCCCTCCGAGTGTCTGACCACCGATATCCCAGACCTGAAGTGCCACGTGCACATTCCCTGGAAAATATAACACAATATTACAGTGACTATCAGAATAAGAAGGGGAATAAAAGCAACATCTTATAGAAAACAAGAGGGCCAAAATGGCCCAATACCAATAGATCACTGAGCACTTCATAATCAGGTGAGCTAGAACACCTTTTTGCTTATTCAACAATACACAGCCATATAAAACAAGACTTCTGTCATTCTAAAAACAGTTATCACAGTACATTATTAAATTGATTATTAAAGTATGAGTACAAGTACATGTAACATTTTATGGACTTCTGTTTCAAATGGGGCAAGCAAGATGCCAATATTTGGCAACATTTACAAGAAACAACAAAAATTGACAAAAGAAATAGCGTAGCATTAATTGATTGATTCAATCAACAACAAACACTTTCTCACAGAATACAGTTGTTTTTGCAAGACATCTAAATCAAATGTCAAACAATGGTGGTCTGACATTCTGAATGGTCAAACACATCGTCAATGTCAATCGAATCTTGTCCATTGTTGAATTCTGTTGGTCATGTGCATTACCTGGTAGGATATTCCATTACCTGGTAGGATATTCCATAACCTGGTAGGATAATCCATTACCTGGTAGGATAAGCCATTACCTGGTAGGATAATCCATTACCTGGTAGGATAATTTATTACCTGGTAGGATAATCTTTCTGAGGAAGAAGTCCACACCTATAGTCTGCTTGTACATTACCTGGTAGGATAATCCTTCTGAGGAAGAAGTCCACACCTATAGTCTGCTTGTACATTACCTGGTAGGATAATCCTTCTGAGGAAGAAGTCCACACCTATAGTCTGCTTGTACATTACCTGGTAGGATAATTCTTCTGAGGAAGAAGTCCACACCTATAGTCTGCTTGTACATTATGTACATTACCTGGTAGGATAATCTATTACCTGGTAGGATACTCCTTCAAAGGAAGAAGTCCACACCTATAGTCTGCTTGTACATTACCTGGTAGGATAATCCTTCTGAGGAAGAAGTCCACACCTATAGTCTGCTTGTACTTTACCTGGTAGGATAATCCTTCTGAGGAAGAAGTCCACACCTATAGTCTGCTTGTACATTACCTGGTAGGATAATCTTTCGGAGGAAGAAGTCCACACCTATAGTCTGCTTGTACATTACCTGGTAGGATAATTCTTCTGAGGAAGAAGTCCACACCTATAGTCTGCTTGTACATTACCTGGTAGGATAATTCTTCTGAGAAAGAAGTCCACACCTATAGTCTGCTTGTACATTACCTGGTAGGATAATCCTTCTGAGGAAGAAGTCCACACCTATAGTCTGCTTGTACATTACCTGGTAGGATAATCCTTCTGAGGAAGAAGTCCACACCTATAGTCTGCTTGTACATTACCTGGTAGGATAATTCTTCTGAGGAAGAAGTCCACACCTATAGTCTGCTTGTACATTACCTGGTAGGATAATTCTTCTGAGGAAGAAGTCCACACCTATAGTCTGCTTGTACATTACCTGGTAGGATAATTCTTCTGAGGAAGAAGTCCACACCTATAGTCTGCTTGTACTGTTTCCCAAACTGCTCCTGTGCATAACGCATAGCAAGAGACGTCTGAAAATATACAATTATTTACATATGTGTGTGTCAATGAAACAAACATCAAACTCTATAAAATACCCCCAAAACAGTTTAATGAATATTTGTTAAAAATTTTCATAAAATATAAAATATTTGCAATTAACCAGCATACTAAGAAACCAGTCACCATGTGAATACAGTTGAAGATGAAGTCATGTGTACAGATTTAACAGTAAAATATAATTTGCATACCGAATGAATTGATTTATACTCATAAAACCATTAACTACAATAATAAATCAAAATCAAGAGATTTATGTTCATAAAACTATTAATTAATCAAATGAAGTAATTTATACTCATAAAACCATTAAATATAAGAAATAATCAAATGATGTGATTATACTCACAAAACCATTAAAGCCACAGTCCATAGAATACAATTCAATACATCTGAAATTTGCATTAGTTCATATGAACATTAATCAGACTTGTTCACAGACTTTCGCATTTTTTAAGTATGCCATTAAATGTCTTAACGTGACAGATTTAAGCATCGGAACTTAAAAACTTAAGTATAATAACAAGAAAAGTATTTAGAAAAAAAAAAACGCTCAACGAAAACAACAGAAACACTCCAAATTATTCAAGCGTTTAGCGTTTCAAACGCTTTATAATTTGATCAATTCACAACTGATGATTACTCATGAACGAAATGGGTTTTACACTATATTTCTATTTCCGTAGTGTTATTTTGCTCCCTTGTATACACTGTTCTTTTATTGTTGGAACCGGTGCCAAAAAGTAGAAAATTTTTCAAATAGTCAATCTGTGCACAGGTCCTTTTAATGACGTTTATTTGACTGAAAACTGTTTCTTATTTATGAATGGCATTTTATCATGTCTGTGTTCGAAAACGATTGGTACAAACGGGATAGACACTAATGTACATGCTGATTTACTCAAGAGGCATCACCAGCTATCGCATACAGATGACTATACGATAAATAATTACCAAAATGTAATTATTTTGCCGATTTCAAAGCGGTTTTCTGTATTTTTATCGGTAAGATGTCCATCAGAAACAAGTTATGCAAAGTTTTATTTTTTATCAAAATTTTTCTGCACTGCTGCTTTAACTACAATAATTCATACAGAAAATTATTAATTATTAATTGTTAAGAACTATTTAATACGGTCTTTTATGCAACCATAAGCTGCTTGTTTACATGATTTAATAAAAAGCAGCAGTTCTGCAGCAGTACCACAAAGCAAATTTAACTGTTAATCACAGGAATGACTGATTTGCTGGGTTGCCGACCACACATTCCTGTTTAACAGTCGAATGTGTTTTTCATTCCGTTATTAGGCATATTTTCACAAGAAACAGCTTGGTAGTTCTATTCTTGCCCCATGGACTTGAAAACAACAATACAGAACATCATTTCAATCACGGATACACTACTATATATAGTTAATCCAACACAGACTCAATCAATTTAGAAAATTTACTTACACCATCAAAGCTAAACTGCATGGCAAAACAATTTAGTAACTCAGGATACCGTCTACTGTCTATTGGTGTAATCTGAGATATGCCGAGTATGGTCGAGGCAGTCAGTTCTTATGTCCCCATTGCTCTATTTGGCAAGATTACTAGAGACTGTGATAGTTTTAGTCTCTAATAGAAATAGATTAGATTAGTGAATTGATTACATGAGATATTGTCATATTGTTCATATTTTTGTTTATCTGAATTTGATGTATATTTTTATATACAACATCCTGATTATACCTTGAGAAAAAAAAACAAAAGAAAAAGCAGTCAAATATATTAAAGAAACAATGATTTTTTGCGTGTAAATAATTGCTTTCATGCAAGTCATATAAAGAAGAGGTTTAGTGCAGCAGCTGATCATGAAACAACGTTGATAATTTCAGTTGCACAGATATCGGTACATTCGTCGTAAAACAAAATGGATGACCCTAGGTTCAACAAAAAGTCACTGTCACACTTATGAAAATATAAAATCGTACGAAAGTGACAAATTATGAACGGTAACATTATAGGTGTAAATATCATTCCGTATTCTACAGTATCAATATAATTATAGTCATATTTAATAGTATTTTAAAGCTTAATACAACGGTAGACCCAGTATATGCCTAATTACCATAATTTTGTGGCCATTTAAAACTAATAGAATTTTCACTCGTGCATCCGAAAACATTGTCCGAATTACTATAACCGTTAAGTGAATTGCATTTATGCAGTATCTGAAAAGGAAATCCTATTAAATGTCAACCAGTAAGTCCAGTAAGTGACTTTTAAGTCATTTAAATCACCAATGCATGACATAAAATACACAAATAATTCACTACCCTATAATTATTTTGCAATTAAATTCATTAAAGTTTGCTCAAAAATCATATATTTAGAATAGTTTTCCAAGGATAATTGCACACGTATGATTATCTCCCTTGTGTTTATTACTCACTCGAATTATGCTATTTTCGGTAAAAAATATAAACAATGCCCCTTCTATAAATTTGACTGACATTTTCATACTGTTAACTTTAAGTTAGTATTCCTACCCACGAATCGCTGCGTGCAATTTTATCATTTATTTAATTTGATGAACAATAACTAACACAATAGAAATATTTATAGATTAATGAAGCCTCAAGTTAAACCTGCACAACGAAAATTGAACAAGTGTGTAGATTTCGTCATGCCCATATTGTTACCTTATAAAATATGATAAGGACTGTGTATTTTAAATGATAAAATTTTCAAAAACACTAGTTTTTACCAAGATTTTCGTTCTTTTGTCAGCACATGCTCTAGCACAAACAATTTGAAAGAAATTTGATGCTGTGAACACTCTTTCTCAACCAAAGTAGGCCAGCCAATCAGAAAAAAACGAAATAATGAGAAGCTTCCAGAATATACCATATACATGAAATAGCAACACAAATCAGTATTTTAATTACTTTGTTTGCAAAGAGCACATTGCAAATTGTGTTTTATCCAACTCAATGGCGAGATAACACAATGTATTAGCGTTCATGCGCCAAAATTGTAAATAAGACCCACAAAATAAGGGCGACAAGGCATAACTGAAAATCCCAGTTGTTGAAGCTTATTTCTTATAATTTTGTGGTAGCCGCACATAATGTTTGCCATAACACTGGTTCACATAACTGGATGATGTTGTAGTGTGCGTGGGTAAGAACAGCAGCCCGGTTAGCTTAGCTGGTACAGCGATGTGCTAGTGTTACGGCTGTCGTGGGAACGGGCCCCACACAGGGCGCACTTTTCCTCCTAAGTTTACTTTAATGTCATACGCACTTTGGTAACATGTAAATAGCCCATGAATGAATCGTTTTTAATTAGGTATCGTCAACTCCCCTAAATTCGGACTACCATTGATTCGCGGATGTTGTTATTGTCAGGTGATCGTCTACGGCATTTGCGCATGCGTGGCCGCGGGAATTTCTTTATACATGTCCAATGGACCATGTGACCGAATATTGTGTGAAGAAACTGCATTTTAAACAGACAAAAGCATTGGACATGATACCTGATATAAAAACACCATGTTTTCTTATTCCCAAAACACCAGGAGGTTACATTTTGTGTTTTTCAATACAAATACAAACCGGAAATAGTTGTTGTCGTCCGATGTTGTAGTAGAACTTCCATATATGCAGCGTTTTTCCTCACCACTTTGGGAATGGTACCGGTACCGGTCAAATTGGGAAAACTAGCGTCATTTTCAGCCAAATTGGGAATGTTATCACTTTCATAAAAAAATGCCATAAAAGACATAACAACAGGCGCCCCGGTCCCTACGTTGAATTTTTTTAGCGACATATGTCATATGACGTTATCTGGTGCGTTTTAGCTCTTAAAATTAAGGCTAACACGTTTTCATTTTTTTCTAAACGTTTAAACGAATTGAAATAAACGAAACATCACCGTTTAAACGGTATACCTCTAGCCTTTTAAAAGCAAAAGCGTCATTGCAAGAATCATGATAAAAATACATGTATATTATACATGTTTTCTTCTTGCAAAAACGGCGGGAAAATTTTCCCATGCACGTTGTGCCTACGCGCGTTGAATGTTAAAGACCTGTAATGAGAAAGCACATGGTCAGTACACGCACGCTTTCCACGTGATGTCGCGGTTGTCAGCAGACATTTCGCGCTCTTTTGCAAAAAACACGGTCTTTACATCATATATATATATATATATATACATAAACAAGACCGCTTGTGTTTACGAAACTACAACACTGAGCAGTAACACTAAATATAGGCTTTTCCGATTACGATTTCATATTAGCGTGATTTTTCGCAGTTTATTCTTTAAAGCTATGAAATTTATTAAATAAATAAGTGTGCATATTATAAAATACGAAAGCTCATTTACTTTTTAGGTCGATAATACGCTTAACGCGCGTATAAGGTTACTTGTGTGTGGATACATGCCAACTGCGCCGATTGGTCAGTCATAACGTCATTCCAAAGCGAAGTGAAACTGAGCGTTTCTATTGGCTTATATCGATTTTACTGCATGTTGAAACTCCGCCTACAGGGCTGTGCTTCACGGTGATTGATTGCGGCTTAGCAATAACTGTAAATTGTTAAAATTTTCGACAAAGTGACACTCGCTTTGATCATTTACTGACTTTATAGACTGGGTGTACATGTTTCTCGAGTGAAAAACGGCCATTGTGACGTAAGAGATTAGCTTTCACAGCAGGAATTGTCGGTCTGCTGCAGACAACACTGCTAGTTAATTGATAAAATGCACATGCCCCGGGCGATGCTTATAAGCGCAACACTAATTTTAGGCGCCCCGGATATGTTCCAAAGTTAAAATTTTAGCGCCCGGGGAAGGCCCTGCAGCTGTACGTGGAGGTTTACGCTCGGGTAAAACAAAAGTAAAATACAAGAACATGGTCGATCTTTTCAGGGTTTTTTTATATTATGTTTTATTACAATTGGGATTTTTTTAACTTCAACTTGGGAAAAATGGTCAGAAAATCGTATTGGGAATGGTACCGTTTTCCGGTACCGACTTTATATAGAGGAAAAACACTGATATGGGACATGATTCGGCAGTGTGTCGTAACTAAGTCCGAGCAAAGTTTTTTGTGTGTTTTTCAGTACCTTAATTTTAAGTGAATTTTAGCCTTTTTCATAGAATTATGGTTACACAAGAGGCATTTAGGAAATTGTACAGGCTCTATTCACCTACAAATTAAAAACACACCCTACAATAATATACTGCAAACAAAATGAAAACAGTAATTGATTATGTTTTTTTCTTGCTTAAACTTAATCATCCTGGATTTTAAAATCTATCAGCCACCTTAAAAGAAATAATCCATTTACCTAAAAACGTTTTTCCCCACTGGTACAGTATTACTTAAATGTGCTTTTGTGATAAGGAAGAATTACATTTCAGATTTCTTTTTTAAAATAAAATTCACTGTTAAATACGATAATCCAAAACTTGTTGTACATGCGGCCTAACTGAAGATTATTTTCTAGGAATGATGGGATGACGTCATATCCGCGAATCAATGATAGTTAGATAAGATGGCGACTACTTGACACTTACGTAAACAATGTTGACCTGCTAGAAGTTTTAAACGTTGTTTTGGACAAATAGGTTTAAAAAACAGCGGTATATATATTAATTTTTAAATATTTGTTCTAAATATTATGTTCAAATTGTTGAAATAATTTGATTATTGACATTAAATGTTAGGGTCGCGAATTTATGGTAATCGAGTATAATGTGTGTACAAAATTGCTGCCACATGATGAGTCGTTCTAGAAATTAACGAGTCATGCACAATAAGGATTGTGCATAAAAAATAAAATGTGTGTTACATTAAAAAATTTCCGGCACCAAGTGAGCACTACGCCTATTTTAAAGGCTCAGTGAAGAGTGACGTATGGTTAGGTTCATGAGACTCAAATTGCAACTGAAAATAGCGATGCCAAAGCAGCGAGAGTAGTGTCCCTTGGAGGAAGCTCATGAATATTAATTAGTAGCGAAAAGCGGCCCAATGCTGGGACCATTTTATTTCGGTCTTACATTCATATAAAACGTAAATTTCTGGAACCAATCTACTTTGCATATAGTAATACGATGATGAAATACCAGGGAAACCATAAAATAATCCACGTGAGTATTATTTTTAGATACGAAAATTCCGCAGAAAAAGTGTAAATTCCAATATTTCTTAAAAACAAGACGATTTCGCTGGATTTCAGGCTACATATTTAACAATGAATTTGGTTTTTATTAAATGCTACCTTTCTTTAGAACGAATTTAACCGGAAAGTTATTGTTTATGGGTCTTTTCCGAACCCATGTTAAACTGAACGCAATTCCAAGATGGCGGCGGTGTGTACAAATAACAATACCGTGAATACGGAAGAAATATCAATATTTGAGATATATTTGCTGTCGACACACTAGTAGGGATATATTGCATGTATTAAGATGGATCCTATATGTTAAACAAGGGCATATGCGTTGTCAATTGTTTAATTATTTGAATTATACAACCAATTACGTCGAAACAATTCGTACCCATTGTGGTATTTCAATTAATGTTAAAGTGGATATTTACGAGCAATCGCTATAAATTTTCCTATTGCTGAAATATACACCGTTTTACACATATCTTTAGAGTATGGTTAAGAACTAAATTGGGGCATAATAATTGTTGACTATATATCATTTTTGTATGTAAAAATCATTGCGGCAAAACAACTCACATAAAGAACAGTTGATTTTTATAAAACTATCAATAAAATGTAATGCAAGAAACATGAACAATCATACCAACTAGTATTTAAAATTAGGCTGCACACATGGACATTATGTATTCAGCCTAATAATAAAAATTCATAGTTGGTATTACTGTTTATGTTGTTTTTGCATTACATTTATTGCACCTTTACGGATGATGTACAAAAATAGTCATAACAACACTTCTATGTGAGATAAATGAAATTTTATTTCAGTTTTGTAATCAGAAAACATGCACCTTTACAAAATTACATTTTGGCAAAGTGTTTTATCTTAATAATGAAAAAAATGACAGTAGTCTTAATTTTTCATGTATTTTCCCAATTTGCGTCTTATTGTAGCCTTACGGGTGGTGTACAAAAATAGTCATAACAACACTTCTAAGTGAGATAATTATGATTTTATTTCAGTTTTGTAATCAGAAAACATGCACCATTTAAAAAATACATTTCCCCCCATAGCTGTTAGCTTTATAAACACAAATTCATAGTTGGGCTGACTTTTCATGTTTTTTTCTTGTATAACGTTTTATTGCACTTTGACGGGTGCTCTACAAAAATTGTCATAACTTCACTTCCAAGTAAGATATTGTCATGATCATTTCAGTTTTGCAATCAGAAAACATGTACCTTCTAGGAAATAGATTGGGATTCATGATCAAAACATCCCCAAAAAATCATGTAGCCATGCTACTGAAAAGTGGACTTGATATTCCATTAAAATACTACCTTTCCTGAGGCACCGTCCCCCATTATGACTATTTTCAATTGCTTATCGGGGACCTCCTCCTCCGAGTCAGACATGTTAAAACTATTAACTCGTGACTTCTTTTAATCTGTAAGAAAGTAGGTCAAGAATTCGTGATTGAAGTTTCCACCATTTTGAAATATTTACATCCGGTGTTGCTTCGCGACGGAAATCAAATTTTGTTAAAATGAACATTAATATAAAATAAAAGTACATATGCATATTACTTCATTGATAATTAACATTTTAAGCAATATTTCGAAAACATTTACTTAAATGTGGCTTACTAAATACATTATCAACATTAACGTTTTAGAGATTAATGGCAGGTGCCCGTTCATGACATAACGGCCTCGTTTGAATTGGTGCAATTCAGGACGGCCATCATTGATGCATCTCGTCATTATTGTTTGTTTGTTTGTTTTGGATTTTTCGCCGTATTCAACAGTATTTCAGTCATGTAACGGCGATTAGATAACCTACTCACACTTTTCCTGGGTTAGCTGGTTTACCAATACTGAGGGCACATATGCGAGTAACTGACAACTGACCTACTTGAATCAGAGATAGGGGGAGAAATGGCCGTAGAAATAATTTCAAGAACAATCCCCACACAAGTTATGTGGCCGGGCTGGGAATCGAACCCGCGATCCTCGGATTTGTAGTCCAGCGCTTTACCAACTGAGCTAGCCGGCCCGGCTATCGTCTTTGTTGGTAAAGACACAAATTCATCGATATTCAATTATGGAACCAAACAGTTACTTACATCAAATCTTTCAGATAACTGTTGCATGTTTGGTAAAACATCTACTAATAATGTGTGGAATGTGAAAATGATCACCTTGTTCACAAGTCACAGTAACTTCTCAAGCAGGTCATTGGAAATATCTATTTATAAAAGTTTATTAATAGATCATTGGTCAGTGATATTTTTTGCAAAACATACAACACCTTTAAAAATATATATTTAGTGGTTGTACTTCTTCCAGTATTAGAGTCACACAAAAGATCAAAGTGGGAATATTATGACTGGACGAATATTATAAATAAGGTCTTGTTGTGTGCTGACATTGGTTTATAGCCTACATCAGGAGTGACTGTTTATTAGAAAAAGTCTGATCCTGCACGTACGGGATCTGGTCAAAACGTACCATGAACTATATTGATTCTAGAAATTATATTTACAATACAAATATTATACTCATATACAATTCGACTATTAGCAGTTATCTTTCGGTAAGTCGCACGATATTCTACATACTGTAGAACACGAGGACCTTCGGCTAGTTTCGTTGGGTTGAAAATGTTACAATATGTTAGCAATATACTGATTGACAAACTGTTGTAAATACCATTTATTGTATGGAAATGTTTATTAGATTTTCGCTCATAATGCAGTATTATATGTGTGTGTAATCACTTAAGGCAATTTTAAATTTTGATTTAAATTCGTAACAAATTGTAAATGCCTTAAAGCAACAGACATAAAGCAACAGTATTGAGTTTGTAGTCGTTGTTCCCACGCTTGTGATAAACCGTCGTATTTTTCTTAACATAATATTTTTTACATAAAATTATACATTAATCTCCTTCCGTTAACTGTAAACAATTGCGTCAATTATTTTAATTTATCTAAGCACATGGTGCACAGTGCATGGCTCCCATGTATCCATATTCTGTTATCCATTGGCTTGTGCAGGCGATTGAGGTTACATATTTTATCAAATCTTGCACATTTCGTATATGACCATACAATCTCAGACAAGTTCGATAATTGACCAGAGCGGACAAGGGACGCCAACACTTATGTCCCTTTTCATGAAAACAGATAATAAAATAACGTTAAGCAAGGTAGAGACCTCATGTTTCATTGTTTAATTCATTCTTGACCAAACGTGCACAGTTTCTGTATGACCATAAGGCCTTAGAAGAAACACAAAATGGACCAGACCGGGCCACGGATACCGCCTTTATAGCCCTTTGTTTGTTTTTGAAAAAAAAGCAAAATGGACTATGGGCAAGAAAGATACTTTATTTGTATTCAGTCTTTAGCAAACGCAAAGAGTTGACAAACCATAAAATCTCAGATCAAAGGCCCAGATAAGGCGCGTACACGCGTAAAATACGCACACAAATCGGAAGATACGCAGAGAAAAATAACTTATGGGTGTACATATACGCGGAGAAATTAAAATTTGGGTCTTCATGTACACACGATATTTCTCGTGGTCGCGTAAATAACCTCACATTTTAGTGTCTGAAAGACAGAAGATATGAGTTTTTACATGCCTGCCTAATTAAATGTACACATGGTTCAGTAGTTAGGCTAGCAGTCAAAGTTTAAACTGTTCAAAAGTCTTACTTGTAACATTTTTGTCTTCAAATGGTGGTGCTATACATTATTTGGATGGTTATCATATCTGTTTTTTCCCACATAATGTATAGTTTGATGGATGTAAATTAACCACCAAATATCGTATACAGACTTTACATATCCCCACAAACTCTGGAGAGTGTACATTTACTCCCAAATTTTCAGAAGTACTCGTACATTAATCCCCAGTACAAAAACGTATCTGGAGCACTGGTCTCCGATATTGTAGCATATGGGTCAGATCAATTAAGAAACACTATAGTTATTGTCCGTTGGAAAATATTCCAAAAATTACAAGACATGGAATTCATTTTGCATTAAATCTAGACCAAACTTGCACACTTTGTGCATGGCCTTTATATCTTGGATGGGTTTGATAATGGGCCAGATCGTACAATATACAAATTATATGCAATTACTTTCCCATTACAAGGACAGAAATGCATAGAGATTACCGGTAAAATAGTGACACCATTTTTATCCAGGCTTGACAGTTTGTGTATGACACAATAACACATAAAACAACACAAAAATGTCAAGATTTGGTCATAAAAACGGACATTGTGCAATACTACATTAATTGTGTCATTTTATCATGACCAGACTTGCACAATTGGTATACGGCCCATTCGAACAAATGACAAATGGGGCCAAAACACCTGAACGGTTGGTATTTTTTTATATAAAGAAACCCGGTTTCAATTTATGTATTCCTACACGGTATTTTACCATTTTTATTTTGCAAAATGGAACATTATTGACGTTGACAAGGAAAGTGATACTGTTACAAAATTTTATATTCAAATGTAAGTTAAAGATAATGACATAAGTTTAGTGAAAAAACTTCTGATATTGGATTTTTCACAATTACAGAACTTGCGAGAAATTAACAGTACGTGCAACATTGGATCATGCGTTTACGTGTTTATCTCTACTGGCCAGACGATGCTTAAGAAAGTGCAATCTTGACCTTTGCGCAGCTGTTGTCATTATGTTTATGAACCACAACATTTTCAAGATCTGTTTGTAAACAGCTTGCAGTCTGTCTTATTTATCACAACAGTAATTGACTTCAATGTTTGAAACTTTGAATTAAAAAGTCTAGAATAGACGGTCGGGAAAGTGATCATTGAATTCTTATAAGAAAGACTAACCACTCTGGTTCTTTGATATTGGACAGCCAACTGCACTGTTCGATGCAAGAAATTCAGTATACCAGGGTAGCCCCCAAAGCTTATTCGCCCGGTGGGTAGTCGGATACAGGTTTAGTCCCTACCTGTGTATGACCATTGGGCTTTTGTTTTATAAACAGGCAATGCGTTAAATTAATGTGATCAGGCAGATTAATGTTATAAGACATAAGGACTCGTGCTTTAATCACGAATGTTCACACGTACACATACCTGTTATAGAAGTCTCCGTCATTGCCATTAGTCAGGTGAGCGCTTTGGGCCATCATGAACTTCTTGTTTAAAAATTACCTTTAAATAACTAACTGATAATGAATTATCAGTCTGCAATTGAGCTTTTTTTAAATATAAGCAATATCAATTTTGTCTTAGGTTTAATTTGCGCCTATACACAGTCTGTTCCAAGGTTATAGTTTGCATCGATTGAGAAATATGACCACATGATTCTACGTAGACTCGCATTCCCCAATAATCGAACCCCATGATTGACTACCCGCTAGGAATCAATGTTTATTCTACACGTATATTGTTAAATTTAGTACGTTATACTTGCATGAAAGCTAAACCATTGTATTAGGATATGTGTTAATCGATTTTACTAGGCAACGCATTGACACAAGTACTGAATTAAATGCACTCTGTCTTGTTTAATCAAACACCTGATGTGTCTGCATAGGTTTACTTGCTTCTCAAACACTTTTTTTTCCACCAATACAATATCTATGCATGTAAACATGTTATTGTTATACATGTAAACGATCAATGAAAACAAGGAATCTTAAGTACCTGTTATAGATAAACATGGCAAACATATTAAATAACCACAATACAATAATCTACTTATATTTGAGGCCTGTCGTGGGAAAACAGAGGCTTAATGCATGTGTGGAAAGTGCCGTCCTGTATTAGCCTGTGCGGACTGTGCTAATCCCGGTTTTCCCACGACATGCCCGTTTGTTTCCGGGACATGAGTACTTTAAATGTAGCAGTGACCTCTTTTAGTTTTGCATTTAGCGGTAACAAGAAGTTTGGCATATTATTGCTTGTTTTCAGAAAATATGTCCAATCGTTGCGTTCTATAAATACTCAGTATCATCAAGCGACAAACTAGATATGTATCTCTAAAAGCTAAATCAATCCGCAGAAGAGATCAGAGTTGTTCGCATTTGTCTAACATAAAAAAACAGTACACAAACATGCATGTTTTACTTAAAGTGTGTATGTACGATCTTTCATATCAATTATTTTCAAATAAAAAGACAATAAAAGTGACAATAAAAATTGAAAGCAAACTAAAAACATGAAACTGAGGAAGGAAACATTTCAATATGAAATAAATCAACAAGTACTTGTGTCGAGATTTTGCATCGTTTATTCGTGCTGTGTAACCTAAACCAACTGTCAAGTCAACATATATACCTGTATTTGAGTTTTCGTCTTTACATTTCGAAAACTATTTGGTGATTAAAAACTAATTTATCGTGCGTTTTAAAGTATTTTGTGTTCTAAACTTTCATTCAATTTAAAAAGAAATATATGTTAATAACTTTGTTTGGTTAATAGTATTTATGTCGCTATATCTGTTGTAAGATCGTATATATGTATAGACACACTTTAAGTGAAATGTAGTGTAATCGTATGTTTATCGCACAAGTTGAAAACCATTTAAGTTAGGTTTAAGTTAGGGGTCGTGTCAATTAAACCATAAAACCTAACCTTTACCCTAATCCTCATACCTTCGGAACCTGACTTTAACTGGGTGTAATAACTGAAACGATGGTTGCTTAGACAAATCACACGTTTTCGATACCTAACTTGAGGGGTCGTTCTATCTTAAACGATGGATATTAAAACGTTATCGTAATGATAAGAATAGTTTAAATATCTCGAACAACAAAAACATAAGGAACAGTTGACGACGCTAAGGATTTTAAAGAAGGTTCTTGTTGCTAAATTATTCGAACCCCAATAGGGAAAGACGTTTAAAAATAATTAACATAAATACAATTGTTATCATGGTTTCAAACTTTTCTCCAATTTGGATAAATCTATTTCTTCCTCATGCAGAACTTGAATTGTGTACGGTTTAAAATCCATCAAAAACAATCCGTAACATTGATGCAATGAATTAGGCTACACCTTTGACGAATCGTCTGGAAAGATGCAAATATATGTACAGTATAATTAACCCAGAGAGGCAGCAACGTGGAACTAAAACGAAACAGGGTGCTACACCGTTCTGAATCATTCCCTGTGTATAACATTATACTTACACTCTTATTCATTCCAGAAGCATACAGTCTTATGCCTTCCAAAATGTAAAAATGAAATACATTTTTGTTCAAAATATATACTTCTTTGTATAATATATATTCATTTACAATGTAAAACAAAAACGATTGAAAATGATGTATATGAAGTCGAAAATTTTATATATATACATCTATTTCCAATCAAAAAATGTACTAACAAATATGCATGAATGTGTATTTTTTTTTTGGCATGTGCTGTTTATTTGATATATGATCTCAAATGAATATATGGCGTAATACGGATATACCGAATAGCCGGTGACACATGTAGGTGGAAACTTAATGACCTTCCCATACACCCTAAGGAATGGGGTATGGTCAATTATACCCGTAATGTTTTTTTTGTATGCCAAGGGTATTGTATATGAGAAAGCGAACCAGATAACATTGCACCTTGCACTCGTGTTTCATGGTTGTTATGTAAATTATTTATAAAACATACACAAACATGAAGCATAGTGGCCTACATACGCTTTTAACAAGGAAAACGTATTCACTTAAGAGGGTATATACAATTGTACAAGTTTGTATTAATACTAGTATATATGTTATGATTTGTTTTTAATACTAGCTAAGTACAAATTTCAACGGCGAAACCTATAAAACAAAAGCGATTGGGTATTTAACAGATTTTCAGAAAGTACCCGATCTTCGTTTATATTTCTAGATACGGAGATAAGGAAACAAAACTGAAACTGAAAGAGCTAGTTGTGTTCAATAACGTCCTTGAATGAAATCTATCCAAAATCCGATAAACTAAAAGGCGAAGCTTTATTACCGATAAACGATCCTAGTACATTAAAATAGTCGACGCTGCTTTAGTTATAAACTATTACCTTTACTCATTGTGAAATAATGCGCGTGTTAAACTTAAAAAAAGTTTAATAATCGTGTACAGTATACGTCTCTCTTACGTTTGTCATACCATTAGTTGCCTTTGTGTGCACGAAATTACAAAACCACTTTCAGATCTTGTACGTCATAAATAATTATACAACTATGAACTGAGAGACCTCCAGCAAGTTGTGGAGAATTTGTGTGCTGTCGGTTTAGAAAGATGGGGATTATGTGTGGACATACATATGTCGTTATTAGTCATATTAATAAGCTGTGCAACGCTATTTGTAATTAAGGGCTAAATTCGCTGTAATTCACTGGTAAACTCGCTGCAGTCGAATATTTCCATTATTAAAAAAGTAACGCAATATTTGCCCAACAATAACAAGTTATGCTAGGGTCACTATCACCGAGTGTTTACTATTTGACACTGGGAAGATATGTTTGCTGAACATTTTGCCCGCTCACACAGGCTGTTATCTATTTTATCACCCATATAACCTCGTGTGCTATTTATCAAACAAAGTAAGGAATACTATACTTTGCTTATAAATGATTTCTTTAAGCCAAAACTTGTATCGATGTGACAGTACATGTGAGTACATTTTAAAAGTATATAGAAAGCACATGCACATGTTTTGATTTATCTTCCGCAACATTTATTTGTTGTACTGCGTATTTAGTTTCTGTTAAATTTTTGAACTGACAAAAGTTTGCCTATGTTAATTTTTAAAGAAGAATATCCAGTTTGAGATTTTTTTTTATTGATACGTGTGCATAGAACATTGCGAAACCGAAAGAGCATACAGGTTCACATCAGTCAGACATGCACACAAGTCAACCCCAGTTCGTATCTGTAAGTGCGTTGAACAGTTCTTAACAGCATTTCGAACACATCATGCATGGATGGTGCGGTTTATTTTTAGGAAACATCTGATTTACGAATTCGCTTAATAATTTATACACCATCGGCCATAACGTTTATTTTCGAAAGCGAGTGTAAGTAAGTTTGTAAGCTCGAATGCAAAAAACGGTGGATGTTTTGCAAAAATGTGAGTTAACAAGACTGGTGTAGCCTTGATATAAACATAAACACTCCGAATTGTGAGAAAGTTAGTTTTCTGTAGCACAAACATGTTTGCATTCAATGATACATAATCAATTTTATTTATAGCGTTTGAGATAGAAATACATACTCAGAACGCTAATAATTTTACGCAGATTTAGTAAAATGTATATGTTGCAAAACATAACGCGAGCGTGTACAGTGCATAGCAGACATTGTTGTCATGATTTTTCTCTGCCGTAGATTTTTGTACGATTGGTAAGCTAATTTATTATCAGATATAATAAACTCCTGGCTTTGTTTAGAAAACACAGTCATGTAAATAATGCTGAATACTACTACTACTACCACCGCCACTACTACTACTACTTCTACTTCTACTGCTGCTGGTACTACTACTACTACTACTACTACTTCTACTACTACTACTACTACTACTACTACTACTACTACTACTACTACTACTACTACTACTACTATTAGAACAAAAACAACAACAACAACGACATCAACAACTACTACTACTATACTACTACTACTATTACTACTACTACTACTACTACTACTACTACTACTACGACTACTACTACTACTAAATGCAATTTCTATTACTGCTGCTGCTGCTACTACTACTACAAAAACAACAACTACTACTAAATGCTAAATGCAACTACTACTACTACTACTACTACTAAAACTACTATTACTGTTGATACTGCTTCTACTGCTACTACTAATACCACTACTACTACTGATACTACTACTACTGCTGCTACTACTGATACTACTACTACTACTACTGCTGCTGCTACTACTACTAGTACTACTACTACTACTACTACTACTACTACTACTACTACTACTACTACTACTTATACTACTACTACATCTTCGGTGGTTTTACAAGAACATTTATTTATTTTCAATTTAACACCAAGATAAAATATTTAATTATATTTAGAAATTAGACTGCGCATTTTTATGTTTAGCAGATTTGAATTTCAATATTGGCATTTGGCAATTATTATACTCAGTTTATTTCAAAGGCATTGAGGGTTATAAAAAGTAAGGTTACTGCACGACGGTCGTGTACGGGCAGGAGTCTAAGATTTTTCGTAAAATAAAATAAAACCAAATCTAGATCTATTATTAAAAGAAGAAACACAACTGGACAACACTAGGCCCATAGATATCTGCAAGCAGAAACTGAAAGTAGGTTTATTTCACCGAAACTGAAAGTGTTTTTCAGCTAACAGAAAGCACCCAGACAGCACAGTATAAAGCAGGCGCATCGCTTTCCCAGAGGCAGACGACAAGCAAACCGTTGAACATTGAACTGTCGGCTGTTATTATTCATTTAATATCTCTGACTGCGCAAAGGTGTATTCTACTTCTAGAAAACAGAATTTCAGCAACGATGGCCAGCGACGCAACACCGTCGGTAAGATGGTTATTCATTTTGACTTACACATTGCGATATTTATATTAAAGGTACTTATTCATAGATTTATGTAAAAGTCTCACACGCTAACCAGTAGGATAAAGAAGATTGCTCACTTGTAATTATACCACTTTGTTAGTGATAAGTGTTTTGAATGTTTCGTAATGTTTTTCTTGGAAAAATGTAATTGTTTTGAATCAAATCAGGATGAAAATATGAGCCACACGGCGTTTGAGTGTTAAAGGGACTTGTTCACAGATTGTCAAAATGACATTTTCCCAACTTTTTGTCACAGATTCAAAAAATAAAAGAACACTGTACACCAGGGAGCGAAATGACACTAATGGCGTAGACTCATTATGAAAATACAGTTTCGTTTATGAATAGTGATCATTTGAAATTGATAAAATTATAAAGCGTTACAAACGCCAAACGATTGAATAATTTGGAATGTTTCTGTTGTTTCCGTTAAATTTTGTAACAACACGTGGATCACTTATATCAAGTATTAAACGCAAGCTTCTTATAACAGTCCGGATGGCCGAGTGGTTACGGCGATAACCTTTTAATCCAAAGGGCACTGGTTCGAGCCCCGATAGGGACAAACTTTTTTCTTTTAATTTCTCTTTTTTAATTCTATTCTTGTTATTATAATGGAGCTCTAGAGTTCCGATGTTTAAATCTAACAATTTAAGGCATTTAATGACACACTTCAAAAAATGTCCCAATCTGTGAACAAGTCCCTTTAATAAGTGGGGGCGTGGGGGCGGCAGCCCCCCAAATCAATCACTCCGCTAATTAACAGATCAAATTTCTTCGTGGTTTACTGCTACAAGACTTCTACTTTCAGTTGAGACGTGTAAGCTTGAAACTAATAGATGTACAGAAGGCCGTATCGAATATTTCTTTATATAGCTATCATGTTCTCTGTTATTTTTTTCAGTAATTTGTGGTTTTAAGAGTATCAATCGCTTTATTCCATTTGCTAATTGTGCTTAACGAGTTAACTCGTTACGCATGACTGCGTCGATAACCATTTTCAAAATGGCCGACTTTTTTGTACAGGCGGGTTAATCGTAAAGATATGCGATTTTGAATATATATGTTGTGAAATAGTTCACAAAATATTAATAAAACTTTACACAAAAATCGCCATTTTGGGGCTATATTTACGAGCACTTAGTCCTTAGTTACGTGGAATATATATAGTATTTCCTGGGTATGTTAAAGTAAAGTTGTTCCAATTTTTTTTTCAGAAAAAAATAATAGTTTGTTGCACAATTCTCACATGGCTTGTACACATCGTGGTAAATGAATTTAGTAAATTATTCAAACAATGCATTCGCCTGATTAACTGTTAGCATTGCTCGCAAATCACTGCGATGCACTTGCCAAGGGTATCAACAACAGTCTATTTAGATCTATAAGCGCCAAAAGCTGGACATTGTTTAGGACTTGATAACGGTAAATAACACAAAAGCTCTAGCATTCAGTGATTTTTTTCTATACTTTTGGTAACTTTAGCTTTCAACAAAACAATGGAAGACAATGGAACGTCAGTGCTAAGAGTTTCGATGAACTTATTACAGAAACTTTTAGAACTTGGTATATTATATGGATGAACACATATTTTGCATTAGACATCATATTCCATGTTGTTTTAGGCGTCGAATGCCCTCGAGCAGCAGAAGATGGTGCAGACGATAGCGGCTATTGAGCTGTATCATGCCCAACGCGAGGTGGCCAATTATCTGGAGCTGGCCTACCTGAACTTGGCAGATCACCCGGATGTGGCCAGAGAGGTTTATTATTCACAGCATTATCCATTCAATAGAGCTAATGCATTGTCAGAATTAGATAGACACACTATTATACAGCGAGGTCTAACGTACTTGTCATTTTTACTCAATATTTACTATCCCAAAATTTGCTATAGGCTGTATGCTATCAACGGAGCATGTTTCGTGTTCCCTTTAGGCATCTACTTTGTATGAACGCATTATAGTACACGCGGATACAAACATTTACATATTTCAATGCTATCTCATATATTGTTTGCACCCTTTACGGATTTAGTACTGATTGCTGCTAGGTTCGAATGACGGCGCACGCTGCGAGGTCTCAGCACCTTATGACGTCAGGCCTGATGAAAAAGTTCACAGTGACGGCTGGCCACATCATCAGGACAATGATCCCCATGATTTTGGACGCCGTAGAGTTACAGGCAAGTACTGATAATTTTTCATGTTGCACCAATAACGTCTGTTGGATAATTATGAATTTTATTCATAAATGTATAAATCGATTTAGGTGATTGTATCAGTAGTTTACATGTTCTTATACCGCCTAATTCATAACCGTGTTATACTATACTTCTTGAACTGGAAAACGAAATATACACACATTCTTGTAGACGCGTATATATTTGGTATTAATTTTCAGGATCGGGACATTATCATTGACGCATTTGGTCAGATTATTCAAAACGCAGAATCCATGAAGAAGGAATCGGAGGACACGCGGTCAAGGTAGGCACCTCTGAGAGAGTAATACTTAAGCATTGGAAGGAAGGGATGCGGGACTGGTCATTGACTATCAATGAGTATTTATACTTGATTGTACTGAAATGTGTTTGTCTTTGTTATGATAAATTTAAAAGAAGTCCGGACTTAAAGGAAGAAGGCATACAGGAGGACGCCTATGTTATTTTTTCCCTGGAAAGTAAACTGACCCTTGTACTAAAAACTGAAACAAAAACATAAATTTTTATTTGAGATCTGGACTTTGAAACACATTTGACCGACAAACACATTACCAAAGTTTGTACGATAATGAAACACCCTTTAACTAGTGTATTATAATGACCTCTTGACATATGAAATTAACATTGGTCAGGTGATTGGCCAGTTGTGGTAGTGACAATTATTGCATAGCAGGGGAGATCACTGTCGGGATGTTGTAATTTTGCAGTTACCTCACTCTGCAAACGGAGGTGCAGAAGAACATGGCGTCCGTAAATGACAGAAACAAGCATGTCGTGAAAGAAACCGAGCGGCTAAAAGTAGAGATGGAACGAGAAGAGCAGATGGCCAAGGCTGCAGCTCTGGCCCAGAAACAACTGGAAGAAGAAAAGAAACACATGGAGGAGGACTTGCAATCATTGAAAGGACAAAGAGATCGGATGTTTACAGTCGCAGGTCGGTATGATCAGCAGTCCGTTTCGTGTAGAAAAAAATGTCTGGGATACGTGTCACATAATATTACTTTCATTTTATGTTGGACTCTTTCAGAGAATGCAGGTCGCGACATGTCATCCGACGACGAACGAACATTCCTCGACGACAGCATTCGCCCGAGCGCTGTCATGGGCGGTGGTGTCGGCGTTGTGTTAGAGGTTGTTGGGAAGGCCGTAAACTTGTTTACGAGCATGTTTAAAGGAGACAAGAAGAAAGACAGAGTAAGTTAATTATCTCCCATTTGTAAGGGAAAACGTAACTTTGTGCAGCTTAAAAATGTACACTTGTATCTGAAACCAATAACGTTTAAAATGTAGAGAACATTAAAGAAGAATAAACCACAAATGCCATTTATAAAGGAAAGAGCACTAATGACTAACCGTACACGTTTAGCTTTTCTTTGACTTTCTTAGCTTATGACAATGCACCAAACGTATGTGTAAAGTATAGTGTATGTTGAATGCCATTAGTTACTAGTTTGCCAAAGCATGTTGTTTCTTCCTAACAAGTACAAGGAGCTCATGAAGGGATACCAAGCCGCTGAGGACAACGTGCATCGGGCACAAAAAGAAAGGCGCGGGGTCATAGAGCGTATGAACGAACAAAGGAAAGACGCGCACCAGCGTCTGGCCAAAATGAAAGAACTCAGCATGCAACAAGGTATTAACGACAAGATATTAAATATCGTGTTGCCTAGTGAATCAACTCAGTCATTTAGCTTAAGTGTTCAGGGCAGACACAAACCATGAAGCAAATTGTCGACCAACGAGTAGCATAAGATAACAATACGACAAGGGATCGAGTACGATTACTTACTGGCAATTTCAAGCGTATGTTAGGCATTCAAAAAATTGAAAAGGGATTTCTTAGGATACAGCTACATACCTATCATTTTATCATCAGAATAGAACATTCATTGGACGACCGGCTTGAATGCAGATGTTTATTAATGTGAATAGTCTATAAATACTAGTATTATTGATTGTTTACAGCTGGTCTAGGCAATGTGGAAAGTCTCCGCGAGGCCTCGCTGCATCTCGGTGACGTGGACCGTCAGTTCACGAGAATCATTCAGTTCTGGGAGAACATGGCTGCCACACTCAAGTACCTGAAAGAAGATGTCAGGTCGGGGGAGGTGTACTTGAAGAAAATTGAGAACGAGAAGTATGCAGAACGGTTTAAGAAGTCTATCAATAGGGCAGAAAAGGTAAAAACACTCGTGTACTTAGTTTTTATTTAGTTTTATATTTGAACAGTTTAACATTCAAAGAGTTACACTTTTTATAAACATTTTAATAGTCGAAGATTATCCAAATGTAGGACTTGACAATATGTTAATTGCATCTATGTTAGATTTCATGTAACCAGTTTACAAAAATGTGTACATTTTGCAAATACAGGACTGGCAGTTCTTCGGCAAGATATGCAGCGATTACGTCCAGGAAAGTGACACGGAAATCATGCACCTGTACAACTTCCTGTCAGCTCCTATCGACCACATGTCGAACGCCGACCGAACAGCTAGGCAGAAGGCTTTAATATCGTCCATCGAGGATGATATCGACTCGGCGTTTGGTGAAGGAAATTAAGAGTATAATAACTGAATGTTAACATATTAATTAAGCCGTGAATGGTCATGTGACGAGTTCCACTGAAATTACTAGAGATATGTTTTGTAGATAAGAAGCCGTCAGTTCCAAAAAGTGACGCGAGTTTGCGAAATTCTGTGTATGCGTTGCGTCTCACAATCGTACGATTATCGAAGCTATGTTGCTTGTATATGGCTTGTTTAATATCTTAGCTGTATGTAATAGCGTTAAATAGTATGTAATTACCGTTCTAACAAGGTGAACGGGAAAATTCTTTAACCGTAATCAAAGTTTTTTGAACGGTTACGTAATCATGTTAGTTTTGAATAGTAATTTTATTATAATATGTCTAGTAAACATATCTGTACTTCGTCGTCATTGATGTCTTGAAATTCTTTTTTCATGTTGTCCGACATTCTATAGATCAGTTGCAAATGACAGAACTTTACTGGTATGTTCATACACCACTAGTTCACGTTCTTCTCTATTTTTATATTACAAATGTGTAGTTTATATGAAGATCAAACACATAGTGAACTTAATGACTGACCGGTTTTTCATCTATATTTTTTTTTTATTATTATAAAATGGAAATAACATAGTTTTTAGTTGTATAATATGATTTCCAATGATTCTGATCAGAATGTTCCAGATATTTTCCGTGTTCATTCTGTATGGATGTGAATGCGTTATTAATATTACGTATGTTTTAATACGTACAAGTTATCTTAATGTTAGACATTACAACCATTACATTTACTTTATATTTTAATAATTTTATAAAAAAAATTGTTTGCGTTTTCTTGTCAAAAGTATGTATGCTTATAACATTTTAACGCTTTGTTTAATGAATTTGTTAAATAAAAACAGGAAATTTTTTCCCGTCTGATGTAAAATCATTTCAGTGTCCATATTAATGTAAAGACTTGGTGGCAAATGTTTTTCATGCTATATTGTGAGGTGTAACATACCCGTATTTACTTCCATGTAACGCAAAGAAAGAGTGAAAAATAGAAGTGCTGCTCGTTTAGCTATAGCTACATGTGTTTAGTTTGTATAGAAGTGATGCCCGTTTAGCTATAGCTGCATGTGTTTAGTTTGTATAGAAGTGATGCCCGTTTAGCTATAGCTACATGTGTTTAGTTTGTATAGAAGTGATGCCCGTTTAGCTATAGCTACATGTGTTTAGTTTGTATAGAAGTGATGCCCGTTTAGCTATGGCTACATGTGTTTAGTTTGTATAGAAGTGATGCCCGTTTAGCTATAGCTACATGTGTATAGAAGTGATGCCCGTTTAGCTATAGCTACACGTATTTAGTTTGTATAGAAGTGATGCCCATTTAGCTATAGCTACATGTGTTTAGTTTGTATAGAAGTGATGCCCGTTTAGCTATAGCTACATGTGTTTAGTTTGTATAGAAGTGATGCCCGTTTAGCTATAGCTACATGTGTATAGAAGTGATGCCCGTTTAGCTATAGCTACATGTGTTTAGTTTGTATAGACAACAAGCTTCAGACACATTTGCTGCATATGCCTACGAGAATTTTAACATTCAGTTATTCTTGTTAAAGGTTTTGTTTCTGTTTCTAAACTGGCAAACGAGATTCATTACAGATTCATCCATAGCCGTTACCAAGAAAAGCTTTAGAACTTACCGAGAAATTTGTTATGTCCTCGTTTCGTGAAATCATAAGTATGCAGGTTCCAAAAGATTCATACATGTTAAACACCTTTGTTGTATTTTATTTCTAATTAGAATGCTTGAATGTTTGACTAAAAGGTTAAATCAAGTGTACTTCTGTGGAAAAGATTATTCTATATTATTAAAAGTTTATTTGAAGCATTTGTCCCTCTTTTGCAGCCCATGAATAACACATCCTACATTTGCCACGCTAGTTCTGAACATGGATGAATGTGTCTCTATTACGCAACTGTCACTGTGACACTCTCTTAAATATACAGCATACTCTTAAATTATCCAATACTTGTACATTTAAGATGTTATTTCTGCAGTATCAGTAAAAATTAACATATTACCAAAAGATGTGTCTTGAGGTAATGTTTAAAGGAATATCTCGTTGATATTCATTTATATCAAACTGTTAAGTGAGCATTTGGTATATGGTAATTGCCGGTTGCTCGTCGTATTGGCGTGCGGTCGCGAAATATACTTTATTTTTTCATCCAATATTGAAGAAACTTGCACGACGAGTTCGATAATGGTTCAGAATTATTGACAATTGTTCATGAAATAAAAAAAACAACAACAAACCATTATGTTCCCCCTCCCCCAATCATTATGTACAAGAACGCAGTGTTTGTATGATCAGGAAGACTCAGAAAAAAAGGAATATGCCAGATCGGTTCATCCATACCAGAACTATATTGCTCGTTCGTGCAAAATGCACAAATTGACTGTTAAATATGAAAGATGTAATTTCATGTGTTATCGAATCTTTGCCAAACATGCTTAAATTAATATTTGACCTACGATTTCAGGTGTATTCTATAACGAACCAGATCGGTCCGGAAACACCAGAGTGTTTGCCTGTTATTATTTGGGGGCGAGTATACATGTCCGTACATACTGACGAAATCTTCATTTGTAAAGTTTTACAAAGCTTTCTAAAAGCTTGTTTATAGCTTGCGTAGTTTGTTGTTGTGTTTAAGGAGATTAAAAAATATGCCAAGATGCTTCATAAAATCGACAGTTTATGAACGAGATTGATGGTGTTACCCCTTCATGGTTTTCATGCGTACAAACATGTGTTCAATCTGCGACATACATGTTACAACAACGCAATACATTTCCTACTGATTCGCTGTCTTGGTCTCAGTTATATTTACTATTGTATTTGTGCGTTCATTTTTTCATCTGCTAAAATACATGTACGAGTATATTAAGTAATCAACAGTCTGAAAGTTTCTAAATAGAACATATTCGCCAATTGCTTCAGTACTGAGATGTGCTTTATAATTTAAAATCTATCAATTGAGATTTACTAGATATGTCTTAAACATCCCAAAATTAAAAGAAAACTCTGTTCCACCGATATGACTAGACATCGCTAGGTGTTCTACACATTAGATGCTTATTTAAATATATTGTGTCACAGACGAGTGAACTCCTTAATCGCTTGGCAGATTTTCACCAAACTTCACAGGAATGATCCTTGGGTGGACCTCTTTCAAAGTTGTTCAAATCTTTCCGGTCCATGGCATATGTAGGTCACCAGAGCTAAAATATATTTAAAAAGTGAAAACTTAAAAAAATCTTCTTCTATGAAACCGCAAGGCTCAGAGCTTTCATATTTGACATGTGACATCCTCTAGTGGGTCCTCTACAAAGATTGGGGTCAAAACTGGTCACGCCCCGGGGGTCACATTGTTTATATAAACTTATATATCAAAATAACTTTAAAAATCTTCTCCTCTGAAACCTTAAGGCCCAGAGGTTTCATATTTGGAATGTAACATTGTATGGTGGTCCTCTACAAAGATTGTTCAAATGATGCACCTTGGGTCAAAACTGGGCACACTCCGGGGGTCACATGGTTTATATAGACTTAAGAGTTAAATAGTAAAATGACTTTTAAAATATTCTCCTCTGAAACTGCTAGGCCCAGAGGTTTTGTATTTGGTATCTAACATTCTATAGTTGTCCTCTACAAAGATTGTTCAAATAATGTCTCAGGGACCAAAACTGGCCCTGCCCTGGGGGTCACACTGTTTATATAGACTTAAATAGCAAAATGACTTTAAAATCTCCTCTGAAACCGGAGTGTTTCATATTTGATATGTAACATTGTATAGTAGTCCTCAACAAAGATTGTTCAAAGTATGCCCCTGGGGTAAAAAGTGGCCATGACCAGGGGGTCACACGGTTTATATAGACTTATATGGCAAGTGGGCCTTAAAGATCTTCCTTTTTGAAACTGTAAGGCCCAGAGGTTTTATATTTTGCGTGAAACATTGTGGAGTGGTCCTCTACAAATATTGTTCCAATGATAACCATGGAGGTCACATGGTTTATATACATTTAAATAGTAAAATGACTTTAAAAATCTTCTCTTCAACCGCAAGGCCCAGTGGTTTCATATTTGGTAGGTAACATTGAATAGTGGTCCACTACAAATATTTTTCAATCTATGCCCCTAAGGTAGAAAGCGGCCACGCCCTGTGGGTCACATGGTTTATATTGACTAATACTTCTGAACCTGCAAGGCCCAGATTTTTATACTCAGGTAAGGGGTTTAGTGCCATTTTGTCCTCTTGTTATTAGCCATTATGATGCCTTAAACTCAGGTGAGCGGCGTAGGGCCATCATGGCCCTCTTGTATAGAAATGTGTTCCCAAGTGCATACAGCTAAGGAGACGCCTCAACCCACTGTATCTGTACATTGTGCAAAAACCTTTCCTCTAAAAAGTTTTTATTGATGGTCACTGTTCGTAAATTTAAGTTTTATGTTGTAAGTTTATTGGGTTTATTTGGATTAACTATCAACAGTATCCTTTTAAAATTAATAGTCAGGGGTAACTCCATTCTGGCGGGATATATCACTTGACAGTTATCCTCATAAATATTAATAGTCAGGGGTTACTCCACATCTTGCGATATACATCACTTAGCAGTTATCCTCATAAATAGAAGGGACTAGTTGTGTCAATCAACACTACGGTCACTCCCAGATATGGGCGGGTAAGTCTTTTGGTATAAAAGCTAGGAACAATTCGGGACGTGGGGGAGACATCTTGGATTCTTACTTGGGCTGTTGGATTCTTGGCTTGATATACACAAATATCATTTCATACAGTACTTTACAAGTGATTGTTGACCAGAATTGTGAGAAAGAAACTATCGACTTATATTCGGATTGCTTTGATTGTATGGGAAAATAAACAACACATTAAATAAGAGTGCTATTTATTGAACACTTGGAAATACGAACGACAATTTCCAAAATTTATCTCGTTATTTTACTGTTGGTGGCTGGCTGGTAGGGTTGTTGAAACCGCCAGATGCCGATCGCCAGCTTGTTCAAGCGAGATTTGCATGTGAGAGATGATCACCTCAGAAGGAATTGTGCAACTCTCTATTTCTAGGTACATTTAGTTCAATACTATGCAGAAATGAAGATGTTAATATTTGTTTCATAATCAAGTTATAGGTCCACATACAGTAGACTGTCCCAACATTAACATCGGCAAACTCCCGTTCCGCAAGTTTTTAATTTACTTTCACTATTGTCGTCTTTGATGTCTCGAGGTTTTTTTCGTGTCTAGTCAACATTACCAATTTCAATATATTGTTATTTTTGAAATATAGGCCATCTGTCCAGAATACAACACAACAGTATACATAGTTGTTTAATAGTAATTAAAATATATATCCGGCCAAAATAACTTGAGACACGTAAAACTATAAAGCGTTTGTCATATTATTGATACAAAATAAGTTGTGATAGATTCCATAAGTTAAGCAATGTTAAAGAGTAATTACTTTGTAGAAGAAAAAACATAAGTACTACGCATCAAAACCCTAAATGACATTTAGTATATCTGACCCTGCATATGTTTATGTAGTGAATATCATTCAACTGTGGATAATAAAGCAAGTGTTTGCCAAGACTTGTGTGTTGATTCTTGGCAAATTATATTTACACTTTGTACTTAAAAATGTTACACAAATGTTATGTTTAACTTTTGATCTCAACACCCGAAACGTGCAAACACATTACGTAATCTAAAATACAGCTCAATAAAAGACAGTTAAATGTCCTACAGGTTAATAGTGACTTGAATTAAGCAACAACTCTGTTGTATAGACTTGAACACGTTGGAAGGAACCTATATTTACGGCAATGTGCTTGTGACATTTAAATTATTTCTCAATTAACAAACCACCATATTTCGACCCGAAAGTTAGTATAGGCATTACCACAGACTCATAAAGTTTACAGACGCTAGAATGAGTAAAATATCCTAAAGCACTAGGAATGTTTGATAGAAAAACTAGTGTTTGTACCACTGATTCACTTATATATGAAGTGTTTTTTTTTAAAAACCTTTTTCCTAGTCGGCAGAAGTTAAAAGCGCTTCTTTTGGTTGGCATGTGGCAAGTTTTGGCCTAACACATATTTTGAACGATGATCTAGCTGTCTTATAACAAAGAAAATCTGTATACTCGTTGATCCATCGAAATTGTCTGAAGACGAGTTTTTTTTTTCTTTTGCTATCAAACACTGCGTATTCCACCACGATTCGTGAATTTGCGTGGACGTTTCTTATGCCAAGCAGGCTAGCAAGCATATTTTTTGCAGACGTTTTGTTTACTTTGTTTTATTTTAATACTACTTCTTTTATTTTGGTCATTATCGTACTTTTCTTTGCTCATAGTTGTATTATTACTGTATGCATATCATATTCTGGTAAATTGTTATAACCGCAGTTACGCAAAATATTTAGGTCATAAGTAATTGATTGGGATAGATCGTTTTGCTACCTGCACCGACTTATAAACACCGATTTGTCGTTTTGATATGATATATTAAACCATCGTAGTTTAGTTCATACGCATCATAACTCCAAATCATTGTCTATTAACCGATAAACAACTCTAAAATCGAAATTTATTTCTTAATTATATATACCAGTAAAAAAACGACCAATTTATTGTCAAAAGTTTAAGGAATCCACAATACAGTTATTGGGGAAAATGAAATAATACAAAGTTAATGTAACTATAATTGAAACAACAATTAAATTTAAATAGTATATACACTTTTTGAATAAGGTTCCTTTGGATTTTCAAGTTCCAATTTATGTAGATTTCAGATTTATACCCATATGTATAGTTAAAATGACATGTAAAGACTATTGCTGATTTATTTCATCATGTAGTCATTGAATCGAACGGTTTTCTCGCAGCTCTTTCCGATTTTGTTCGGATTCGTTCATTGTCAGTATTTCATAAAAATAAAACATAACACGATCGGCAATGTTGAGTTTATTCAAATATGTAAGCATACATAATGTTGATCACCGTTAATGGCTATTGCGTGATAAAAGAATAAGTAACACAGTATGTCGTAATACACCAATAAAACGTGCGTGTGCCAGGGGAGAACATGAAAAGGTGATATCAAAGTATCACCGAGCAACTGTTTGTAGACATTATTGAGATTACACAGTTAGTCAATCTTTACTATGAAAGACAACGACATGTAAAATAGCAATTCATTAAATGACATTCTACCATTAATGGGCGTATACAATAAAGTTCATTTACAGAAAATTAACATTTAAGGCACGAACAAAGTGGTACATTTTAAACGTAACATTAAAAGGTTAATGTTGAGATAACAAACATATAAAATAATACATTATGTGCTTATATCCTATACACATTTTCAGAAAATAAATGGAGCTGCAATAGTTTGAAATAGAAAATTGGTGTTTACATATTCAACACTACGAAACTAGCCCTCGTGTTTTATGTAGAATATCGTGCAACTCGCCGAATGTTAACTGTTATAGCCGAACTTAATCCGCTCGAAAGTTAGCAGTGTAGTGCAAAATTATTAACCTGACACGCATGAAAATTTCGTATGCAATCGGGATTTATTTATAGATGCTACGACATTCATCGAGCGTAGCATAGCTAATACTACAATGTAAATTGATATCGTATTGGTTTATACATCTAAAAGGTCGAATGGTGTAGTAACACAATAAAATATTCTACAATTTTATAAATATCTCATGTTCTGCATATTTTAAGAATAACTCTAAACATTTTACAAGAGGTCTGTGTCAGACGGAATCGAACTCGATTCGATGGCGTGCGGCGCTAGCACTTATACCACACGACCATTGAATACTATTCTCGCTACCCCGTATAATGGTATTTAAATCTCTGTCAACATAAATTCCAATTCCAGGAACTGTTTCTGACATCGGTTATATACTAAAGTAAGCAATTGCTAAGAAAGACAATAAGAAAACCGTTTTATTGTAGAGTCTGAATTCGGCCATGTTCACCTTTTGTGCGGCTTTAAGTCAGATTGTTTGAAATCAATACATGTAGATATACATATCTTACTTCAGAAATCATGGCAGACAGGAGAAAAACGCTAGAGTCCAAAGCAAAAGAAATTATCTATAACACATCCGAATGGTTTAAAAACCAGAATAGCTCTTCTTTCCTTGAAAATGCACTTCATGAACAGAAGTAACATCGACATTAGGATGTGATATTATGTTTGCTATTTTCATATGGAATATTGCTTGCTTGAATAATATATTGATTAAGAACATGAAAACATGATGAAGAAAAAAATATCATAAAATTTTTGAAGAAAATGCAGCAAAATTGAATACCATTTGAATAAGCTGATTGAGTTTCGAAGGTAACACAAAACAAATCTAAATCTTCGACGTTACTTACTGCGACAGTAGAACTGATCGATATACTCTCGCTTAATTTAACACCTTTATATGCCTTTAATCCATTATTACTACATAATATGAATAGTGGGCCACGTGGACTTTCGTGTATATGTTTACGGAACAGGCCGACTCTAATAATAGATAATTAGGTAACCGGAAAATGTATTTAAATAGAGGTCAGCAGGATCAGGTCAATGTTTTCGCACTATACTTAGCATTTCATCATAGATCAATTATGAACTACTAAGACGATTGCCATAATCAACTGTTCATCTATGCTTGTTACAACATACGATGTTCGAATATACGAAATGCAATACTAGTACGTCCCGTGGAATTCATCAGGTGACCTTGCACGACTCCAAAAATAAAACACAAACAATAAGTTTACATGCAGAATAATATTAAATAACAAGACAATTGTGCTCTTAATTTTCTGCTCAAAACACCGAGCCGCCATACGACTCAATGGCCGAATACAAAGCCTTCTTCCTTGCCCCTCTGTCGGTGACTGACATTTCATCAATAGGAGATGACAGGAAGTTGTAGAGAGTCAGGATTTCTGTGTCACCTTCACGAACGTAGTCGCTGCATATCTTGTGGAAGGACTGCCAGTCCTGTAGTTCACTTTCTATATACAAACTCAAGATTATGTTAATGACTTTCAAATGTGATCAAAGTAACAAGCTTGCATTAACTGTCACTTCAAACATTATGACACGATTCCACTCACTTCAATGCAACACCTTTGTATTATTGTCATGTCCATGTGTACTTTCTTCTGGCCTGTTGTTTTAGTTCACACCTTGTAAATAACGGAATGCAAAATAGAATTCTACATTTAAGCACATGACTCTAACGTAGTAATGAAATGAAGAGAGAATCTGACTGCTCAAATGTAAACCGTGATATACCGTTACGCCCTTAGAATATACATACCTTTTTGGCTTTAGTAATGGCCTTTTGGAACATTTGTATGTTGTTCTTGTTTTCAAGTTGTTCAGGGACAACGCCGCAGGAATGCCATCTTCCTTTAGATACTCGAGGGTATCAGCCATGTCCCTCCAGAACTGAATAATTCTCGTTAACTGGTAGTCTACTTGTTCAAGATGCAATGAGGCTTCATTCAGGCTTTCCAAATTACCGAGACCTGCTGCAAAAATGGTTTTAATTATTAAAACAAGCATATCTATTATTTACATGTACCATTTCAGACAATAACTAAAACTGACAATCGAATATACTACCTACAGCCTAGCATTAGTCTCATTTTCAGCTCGACTTTTCGAAGTTAAAGTATTTGGTTAAGTTTTTTTGTTACTTTTTGTCAGAGCGCATTTATCAAAAACTATCAAAGGTATCCACTTGAAACGTTCAATACTTGTTTACTATTAAAAGGCTAATTCATTACAACAAGGCATTTGTCTTTGTTTGGATTTACAACTTAAAATAGTTTGTCAATTTATTTGTAATATAAAATTTCTATCTATATAAATATCAAAGACATAGTATTTATTGAAACTCGAAATGCTTGTTTAAGGTGCTGACTCTATTCTGCAGACAACAGGAGGTAGCTCTTTGAAGGATTTAATTGGAGTTATTATCCCCTTTTAAACGTAGAATGTTCGCTTTCGGTCAAATTTCACAATATCTATAAGAGGTATCGACTGAACACTCAAAATACTTGATCCCAGTTATGAACGCATTCTGTAGACAAGATGAGGTAACTATATCAAAGATTTGGTGAAGTTCATGCCCTATTTTCAGCCTAGAATTTTCGCTTTAGGCCACACCAAACTGAAGTTTTGGTCATCGGGATTACCGCACCGATTTGTTGCAAATTCAAATATATATATATATATATTAAAAAAATGCTCTTCGAGTCATTTAAACAACGGAATAACAGTTAACATTTTAGTTTATTGTTTGATATATTTAAGTGTTGACTTAGATGATTACATTACACATGTGTACATCAAAAGTGGTATCTTCCAGCCGCTGTGTACAATTGTACCATAAATAAACAATATAAGCAAACATTTAATAAATGTGTTGATTGTTTGTTTGGATTTTTCGCCGTTTTCAACAGTATTTCAGTCATATCATGGCAGTCAGTTAACATACTCACACTTTTCCGGGGCAAGCTTAGCCGATTTAAGCGGTTTACCAGTACTAATTGCACATACTTATGCCAGTAACTGACAACTGTGGCCGGGCTTGGGTTTTGAATACATGTGTTGACATTTATTTATATGACCATAACATCAATTTTATCATCTTAATGTGTTTGAATGTTATTAAATGGTATAAAATGATTATTATTGACTTGGTCAAATTGAAAGGGATAAGCTCGACATTATTCAAATCATCAAAATATATTTTTAATAAATGATGTGCTTTTAATTAAACAAGGCTAGTAGGCATATGTGATTTTATTTCACTACATCAGTAAATATGGCCTTTGTACAATGTTTGATATAAAGGCGAATATGATAAATAGAGAATAACAGGTTACTGCCTGGTCTTGTGTAATATATCAGGTGAGGCTTAGAATAATATAACGGCGAGGCAGTAACCTGTTTTTCTATTTATCATACCACGTTTTTCTTAAAATTACACCAAACGAGCTGATTGTTTACATATTTAAAAACTAAGAGCCGCGTTGATTTTACTGAGCCGACTTTTACACGTTCACGTACATGTAGTTATGGATTTCTAAAAGTTGAGTGGACAATACCTTATTATTAATATTTCGTAAAGATAAATGAGCTGGCATAAATGACAAACTATTTTAAGTTGTAAATCCAAACAAAGACCAATGCCTTGTTGTAATGAATTAGCCTTTTAATAGTAAATAATTCACTACGAATACATAGATTACACACACGACTATTCATTTAATATTGGAAACGCAAACTGAAATGGATTGCAACGATCAATTTCATCGGAGAACACGCATCGACGAATTGTTTTCAGACGCCATTTCATGATTTTGGAGTTGTGTATTGAAATATTTGGTCAAAACATGTTTGAGACTCAACATAAACTGATTCTGTGTAGTGACTTTTAGCTCATTTATTAAAAATGTATTGAAATACTGTGTATAGATGATTTATTGTTCCATTGATGACGTCATACCACTACCAAAGTGCGGGTTTATGTGAATATATAAAAAACGTTTTGTGATTTATGACGATTAAAAATAATAAACTATATACGCTCTTGGTATAATTTTTTTTTTTTTAATCTGAATAATTTTTACTGAAAATGTTGACTTTAGAAGTGGATCTCGAGTAATATGGCGAACTTCCATACATTGACTGATATAAACGCCACTGACCTGATATAAAAAATATATCAGGCACCTTTGTATCAGGCCGATGTCAGCATAGTGGTATGATACACTACTTTCTCGTCATGACCTGCATTAAAAGTAAGAAGTCTTCCAAATTCCAGGAATATGATATTATCATTATTCCTATATATAGCAAACCAAACACTACGGCAAACGTTCACTATTATTATATTTTAAGGGTAAAACAAGCTCTACCAGACAAGACACCAAAGATAAAATGCCATATATATATATATATCTTGAATAAAATTTAAACTTCAAAACGGTTTAATTTCTTTTATCCAAAACATGACAATTGGACATAATAAAGGTGCTTTAAGTTTGCATTTAAATTATGACCAATGAATACTTGAAAGAACTGTTTATTGATATTTGTTAAACTTTAAACACTTTTGGTATTAAGATATATCTTATCTTATGTGTGTTTATCTCATTTATCTCATGGTTCATTATTGCATTCATTTATTACTTACATTTCTCATGTTCAAAGCAAAAATACCTATTTTCATATCTATAAATTTGCTCACAAAAATATGACCGAAATTAAAAAATAATATATTCGTTTGCGCTCGCTCGCTCAAATTTTTTTTTGAGAATAATCCGATGCCCAAGTATTGAATTTCGTGTGGCCTTATGTCTAATTTCTCAATATTTATCATTAGTATTGACTTAAAACTCAACAAACTTCATCGCAGTGATGAACCCATTCTATAAACAAGAGGCAACTAGTGACTTCCTTTGCAACCTGTGACGTCCCATAGCAACAGTTAACATCCTTAGCAACACATGCCTTCCATGACTTCCATAGCAACTTGCGACTTCCTTGGCAGAAAATGACTTCATCAGCAACTACTTTTCACCTTAGCAATTTCAAAATGTATTGTACAAAAGGCTCACGCCCAAGTATGAATTACAATTGTATATTTACAGTATGAGTGGTAATGGTCATGCACTATTTATCGTAATAAAGTATAACTGAATACCGTGTGACATAGCAGAAAACAAAAGAAGTTACAAAGCAAACAGAAAATAAAAGAAATGATGGATCGCCAGCCTTGCTTCCCGGATGTATGCTGTTAAAGTATTTCTAGCAGATGTAATAAATGGCGCTCTCTTCTGTTTTGGGACACAAGAGTAATTACTGGACATCCATAGTTAAAACTTTTTCTCTTTCTGATTACAAAGCTCTGATTTTGTCCTTCTCCTTTTCATTCAAGGGCATAACTGGAACAATCTTTGCAGAGGACCACTATACAATGTTACATACCTAATAAAAAACCTCTGGGCCTTGCTGTTTCAAAGAAGCTTTCGAAACTCCACTTGCCATGTTAGTCTATAGAAAACATGTGAACCTAGGGCGTGGCTTCTTTTTACCCCAGGGGCATAATTTGAAGATTCTTTGAAGAGCACCATTATACAATGTTACATAGCAGATACAAAACCTCTGGGCCTTGCGGTTTCAGACGAGAAGCTTTTAGTCATTTAACTATTGAAGTCTATATAAACCCTGTGACCCCCAGGGTGTGGCCAGTTTTGACCCCAGGGTATTAATTTTAACAAACGTTGTTGCGGACTGCTATAGGAAGTTACATACCAAATACGAAACCTCTGGGCCGTGTGGTTTCAGAGGAGAAGATTTTTAAAATCATTTTTCTATTTATTCTATATAAACCATGAGACCCCGGGCTGTGGCCAGTTTTAACCACAGGTGCATCATTTGAACAATCTTTGTAGAGGACCACTACATGATGATACATACCAAATAAAGTCATTTATATATATACTATATAAACCATGTGACCCCCGGGGCACGGCACGTTTTGACCCCAGGGGCATACTTTGAACAATCTGTGTAGAGGGCCAGGATAGGATGTTACATACCAAATACGAAACCTCTGGGTCTTGCGTTTTCAGAGGAGAAGATTGTTAAAGTCATTTTGCTATTTATTCTATATAAACCATGTGACCCCCGGGGCGTGGTCTGTTTTGGCCCCAGGGGCATAATTTGAACAATCTTTGTAGAGGACCACTAGAAAATGTCACATATCAAATATGAAACCTCTTGGCCTTGCGCTTTCAAAGATGAAGATTTTTTGAAGTCATTTTGCTATATATTCTATTTAAACCATGTGACCCCTGGGGCGTGGCCTGTTTTGACCCCAGGCGCCTTATTTGAACAATCTTTGTAGAGGACCACTAGAGGATGTCACATATCAAATATATAAAGGCTCTGAGCATTGCAGTTTCGTAGGAGATTTTTAAAGTTTTCACTTTTTAAATCTATTTTTGGTACGGTGACCTACATATGCAGCGGACCGGAAAGAGTTGAACAACTTTAAAAGAGGTTCAGCCAAGGATCATTCGTGTGAAGTTTGTAAAAAATATACCACGCGGTTTAGGAGGAGATGTTGTTTGAATGAAAAGTTAACGATGCAATCACAAACGCACGCACGCACGACGGACAACGGGCGATCACAAAAGCTCTTTGTAATCAGGTGAGCTAAAAGAGTTAGTTGTTACTAAGTTTATTTGCGTAATATATAAATTTCTCTAAGTTAAAAAGAGTCTCGTTTGATGTTAAAGATGTTATATATATATATATATTCATTAAACATGATGATAAGTTTAATTGATCAGATAATCTGAAAACACTGGTAATGTTTTTCTCTTAATTTGCTCTCTATTTCAGTGTGTAGATGTAATATGTTATAAATAAGCGGTAAAACACATTTAGTGATAGCCGTCCGGCTAGCGCAGTGTTTGACACGCTCGATATCACCTTGGCGATTTTTGGTTGGTGGGCACAATACCGAACAGATGGGGTTTCCTCTAGGTACTCCGGTTTCCCCCTCAGCACAAGACCACACCAACATTAAAGATATTTCAGTAATAAATAAATAGCTGAAAATTGTAGTTATGATTCAAAATTTGTCCCAGCTTTCAATGTGTCTCTAACATGTAAATAAATTGGGCTGCTGGGACACCCCCCCGGGTCCACAAATAATGCAGATTCCCCGTGGAGTGTTCTCAATTTTATGGGAGAACACACGTCACCGAATTGTTTGGAGACGCCATTTTGGAGTTGTATATTGAAATTGACATTTTCAAGATCGTGTCAATATTGACTAAAGCTTGTTCAATGTTTGGTAAAAAAAGTTTAAGGCTAAACGTTAACTGATCCTGTGTAAGAACTTTTAGTGCATTTATTTGGAATGTATTGAAATAATTGTGTTTGGATGATTTATTGTTCAATTGATGACGTCATACCATTGCCAAAGTGCAGGTTTATGTGAATATATAATGGTTTATTCAATATACAATAGACATACAGTCCGTGAGTATACATGATATACAAAAGTAAATAAATACATACACGGTGGTCATCTGTATAATACAATTAATTATAAGTAAATTACTAGCTGTTATAATACATTTCACAATAATAATACTATCAATATTATAATAAGTAATATATAATATAATATTATATAATAAATCAAAATACAGTGCATTAGGTAAAGCGAGAAGTCAAGTGTGCAAAGCAAGAAATGTTAATCGTACTAATATTTATACATATTTCTTTCAGTAAATGCTTTATGAACATACATAGCTAGGTTTCTGTTAACAATTGCATTGTCAGACTGCATTAATTCTATATATTTTGGTACATTAGGTCTTTTCCAGTAATAATGTTTGATATACAATTTTCTAATATCAGTATATAGTGAACATTCTAGTATAAAATGAAACTCATCTTCAATAACATTACAATGCTGACATTTTCTTTCTTGGAAAGGTATTGGTTCAGGTTTATGCCATCTACCTGATTCCACTTCTAGCCTGTGTGAAGAAACTCTTAATTTACAAAGATTATATCTAAATTTATTAATACTGACATGTTTTAAGTAAGGTTGAAATTCAAATTTACAAAACATATTGTAATTTTTTGCTCTTGATGAATTATTTAGTTCTGTCATCCAGTTTTGTATAAAAGCATCAGTTATTCTAGATTTAACTAAACATAAGAAACACTTTTCATCACCTACACCTTGGTTAATCCATGAATAATGTAAACCTAAAGATTGTAAAAGATTACATACAGATTTTGCCCATGAGTGGGTATTTGGTCTACTCATTAAAGTGCTATACATATGTAAATACATACACTTAACGTATTTGTGCTCCTCTAACTTAATAATTTTTAACCAATATCTTATAACATTAACAACTCTTTTGGTTATCAAGGATGTTCTACCAAGTTCTCCATATACAAAATTATTTTGGGTTTGGATTTTCACACCTAATAACCTTTTACAAAAATTTAATTGACCCTCTCTAATGTCATAGACTCATTTAAGCCCCAGACCTCTGATCCATAGTTTAAAATAGGTAAAACGAGCTGATCAAATAATTGTAGCTTGTTTTGTATAGAGATTAAAGCGAAGTTAATTAAGTATGAATTTAATTTAAAAACAGCTTTTGAAGCTTGACCTGCAAGTGTGTCGAAAGTACTTGCAAATGATCCACCTGTAGTAAAAACTATTCCCAAATATGAAAAGGTTTTAACAATTTCTAATTCCTGGCCTTTATATAAAAACTTAATATTTCTCCTTAACTGACCCCCTTTTTTGAATATCATGACTTTGGTTTTAGCTGAGTTTACACATAGTTTCCATCTTTCACAGTATTCTTCTAACAAACATAAGCCTTTCTGCAATTCTTCTTCAGATTCACACATAATTACAATATCATCTGCATATAAAAGCAAAAACAATTTCAACATACCAATATCAATACCATTAAAGCCATTTAACATATAATGTTCTTCTAAGTCATTCAGATAAAAGGAAAATAATAGCGGTGATAAAGACTCACCCTCTCTAACTCCTAAAAAACAAGAGAATTCTTCATTACTTATTGTATTACCCAATTTAATTCTTGATTTAACATTTGTATACATTGACTTAATAACATTAATAATATTTCCTCGAACGCCTAGCTTCAACAATTTGTACCAAATGATATCTCTTACCAAATAATCGAATGCTTTAGTAAAGTCAATAAATACAGCATACAATCTCTTTTTTTCATTTAAAATATGATTAATGATACCATGTAATACAAATATATTATCAATAGTTCCCATATTTTGCCTAAATCCTGCTTGTGCCTCTATATACACATGATACTTTTCAGCCCAACTGTTCAACCTATTATTAATTACTTTGGTAAACAATTTTCCAAAAGTACTTAATAATGTTATCCCCCTGTAGTTATTTACATCATCCTTATTACCCTTTTTATGTAAAGGCACAATAAAACCCTCACACCAAATTTCTTGGAAATATCCACACTCAAACAGTTTATTAAACAAGGTACACACAACTTTTAAGAAGCTATTACTATAAATACCAAATTTAAAAAACTCATTAATTAGGTAATCAGGTCCAGCAGATTTACCATTGTGTATTTGTTTACATGCATTAACAATTTCCTGATCAGTAAATGGTATATTTAACTCATTAAACATAATATTCAGTTCCCCATTTAAATATCTTTCCTGAAAGTACAAAATATCTTCATCAGGCTGGTAAAATGTAGAATTTGGGTCATTTATTGATTTAAAGTAGTTTAAAAACTCCTTACTTGTTATGTTTTGCTTATCATGTTTTACACTAGTATTCTTTAACAATTTCCAGTATAATTTTGCATTATTTAGCCTGGCATTTTCTAGTCTTTGTGATTGATTTTTATCATAAACATATTTCTTTTTTCTAATAGTGCTTTTATAACAACTTCTAGCTTTTACCATATTTTCTCTATTTTCATTTGAAGGAAAATTTCTGTACATATTCATGTTTTTATAATAACTTTGTCTTAAATTTTTACATTCAGCATCCATGTAAACAGCATCTTTATTGATAAAACATGCATTATCCACACAACTCTTTTTGAATAATGGTGAGCTAACATTTTTAATAATATCACAAAAAGTGCTTAAATAAGTGTCCAATTCATTAATATTTCCAGTCTCGACAATATTAACACAAAGTGTTTCAAATGTATTTTTTATGTTGTCACAGTTTAATGCATCAATATATTCATTTTTTTTGTCATTATCCCATTTATAGATGTATGGTAATTTATTGACATCATTTTCAAAATAATATTCATCATTTAATCATTTATATATATAAAATAACGTGTTTGTGAATTATGACGATTAAAAATAATAAACTATATACGTTCATGGTATGAAATTGTTTGTTTTGTTGAGTCTGATTCAATATTACCGAAAATGGTGACTTTATAGTTGATTCCGAGTGATATGACGTACCTTCAAACATTGACTGATATAAACGTTGCCGACCTGCTATCAAAAAATATATCAGTCACCTTTGTATCAGACCGATTTCAGCATAGTGGTATGATAAAACAATGTTTTAGCCCAAGCGCATCATTTTAATAATCTCGTTAAAGAACCATCAGGCGATTCTTCATATTGGATAACAATTCCCTAAGCCTTGTAGTTTGAGAAAAGTTTATTTTTAAAGTTTTGTTAACAAATGTTTTGCTCCCCTGACCTATTTTTGCCATGGACCGGAATCATATGAACAACGCCATATCACCCACGAGTGAGTTTTGGGTAATTTGATTGAATTATTGCCAAGTGGTTTATGAGGAGATGTTTAAAGTATTAGCGGACGCACGCACACTCGACGGTCAATGCCGTCGCGTTTATAAAATCTCTACTGGAGAATAGCACTAGTAGGGACAGACAAATCTGGGGTCCGAGAAGTCGGACACTACACTACACTAACTGGCCTAGCAAGCAGAATGCAACAGGCACAACAGTCAAAGAAAAAACCTTTTGTTCCTTAACACATGTTATTTAATGGAACATTTAAAATGCTTAATGTGATATTGTGAGATTTATAACAGCACTTCATAGAGCATTAGCCTCCTTCTGACAGAATGCTTATAGGACAGCTAGGACACATTAACCTGAACAGAGTACATATCCTTTGTTAATACCTTATAGAATGTGTTTCCACTGAATAGTATGCTTATCTTCACCTGTTATAGCAGCTTCTCCTATGGTTTCATTGAATGTAATTCACTATTTTTCTGATAAATCGCCCGGGATTATGTCCCATATAATGTTTGCATAAATAACAATAGGAAACCAATATCAGGATAATTATCAAAACGAGATATAGTTACACTATGCTTATTATGCTTAATATTTTTATTATATACATTTTTGTACGATACACACAGTTAAATAAACCATGCTTCGTTGAATTATAAAATTATTTTGGAAGGTGATATTCATAATCGGATACAGGTGTGGAGACTAATTTTTGTTTATACTAATTGCATAATATACATTATATTAATAATTAACACACAAAGTCTGCGGAACAGTGCGCGCGCTAAAAATATCAATATATGACGCTCGACGTGATAAATACTGTGTTTGTGTTTTATCCTGTCATGTTTAAAAGGTGGCGTGACAATAGGAAGTTTCTGCAGCGCGGTAGTTTAAATCAGTATTTACACACTGTTGTAGGTTGTCGAATCGGATAGCATACAGTTGATTCAGAATGTTTTATCAATATTTAGAACTAGAATACCGATGCAATATGTTAACAGGTTAGTGGCGACGGAAAACAGTTTTCACTGGACTCCAAGATTGTTGTGTATCATGTTGCAACTTGCAGGCTTTGTTTTTGTACGATACACACAGTTAAATAAATCACGCTTCGTTGAATTATAAAATTATTTTGGAAGGTGATATTCATAATCGGATACAGGTGTGGAGACTAATTTTTGTTTACGTTCTGACCAGACATGGCGATTTCGAAAACATATCGCGTTTCTGGTTAGTACGGTTAACAAGAAAAATATATACGAAAAATGTACGCACGCGCATGGTGAAATATTGGACGATCATGTGGCACAAATGACGACAGCTGATTGGAGGATATAAACATATATATAACAAAAAACACTATGCAATTGCAAGTTAAGGGCTAAAAGTATTTCGCTATTGCGTGCGGCAATTAGACGAACATAATTACAACCTTCAACATCGTGCTGTTGTAGGTAGATAAATATAAACAATGCTATTAATTGACTTCATAATATTGAGCGAGAATCTGGTCAGTTTGTTCGCTTGATACAATGTAAACGTCGCCAATTAATTTCAATACTCGGCAATACTCGGCTAATACGGAAAAAAACTCGGCCACTATGGAAAAACGCGGCCAATACGAGATTCAGCCAATCAGGATTCAGGATTAGCTCGGCCTTTTACGAGATGTCAAGTTATTTGATGTCATTTTGAAAACGCTCAGCATAATTAGCTTTGTGCCTTGTATTTTGAACTAAAAGTTTCTACATGTAGCACTCCCACCAAAAAAGTGAGCTTGGGGTAACAATATACCAATTCCAATCCTTACGTAATTTAATGTAAAAGCGATAACTTAAATTAAAAATCAATGCAACATTTTGCATAGAGGGACCCTCATAACCATACATTTCCTTAAAGTGCATTCTAAACGGAATTGATCAAAGCAATAAAACGGGTATGTCATGTAATATGTAAGAAAGAACTCGACACTAAACAAAGTTGACTGTTTTATCACCGTATTTTTACCGGCTACTTTCTAGTTGAAAGTAACCCGCCTCAGCGCAAGTGCCATACTGTAGTCTCCAATCTTAAAACATATTAGTGATTATTTTGTGCATACCAATGCTTACCCTACCAACATCTCCAAAAAAGAATATAAAAGCAAGTGTCTAAACCTAAAAACATGTCTTCGAGTTAAACTTGTTTGATTTATTTAGAGAGTACAGCCTTACATGACTTATTTATTTAGTGTAATGTGACCTTGGGCAACATTCGTACTTTTTAACATTCTATATATCGAGTATGACGTCACTGCGTTCGTCTGATCTCTATACTAGGAACTGATTACTATCCATATTTGGATAAATGGTACATACACTGAGATATAGTCCGCGGATGAATGAAATAATTTCCAAACAATGACAATTTCCGTATATTCTGATTAAAACCATGTTTAACCATGATAACTATATCATCATTATTAACGTCAAACACTCTAAGCATTGTGTTTATACATGTTCGTGCAATAAAATGCGTTTTACTTGCGTTGTCATGCAGTTTATACTTTTACTTTCGTACACTATGTACAAGTGGGCAAATAGAGATAACAACTATTTTAATATTGAAAACAACGGCGGATTATATTTTCAAATTGAATGAAACGATGCACAGATTGAGTTACTAGCACCAAGTTACGTCCTACAAGACTGTATGACAATTTTGCTAATGTTTAAGAGAGGCGTCTCATGCTCCAGTTGGCGCCATATGAATATAGTGCTTACCCATCATGCACAGCGCGAAATCAGACAGGTTAGTTGCGAGAAGCGACACCTGGTGAACACAATGACTTTTTAATATATTGGACCGAGTCTATCGCGTGACGAATCATGAAATCCTGACGACGTCGACCACGAAAACACAGATTTACATCCCTTGAAGTTTTTTTCAATATAGCGTTTGTTTAGATAGACGTGATGAAATTATTTATTAATATTTGGATTAAAATTGGATTGGATGCACCTCAGAAAGGAAGGGAATCGGCGAGTTAGCTGAGCGTTTGCTCTGTCAACTCGCCGACAGCATCTTCACAATGACAAGAGAGGATTCACATGAAAAGAGGCTGGGGGAACGTAAGGATTTGAAAATTGTCTTATCAGGTATAAATAATTCATTTTATTTCACATCTAATCGTCGTTTTCAACTTTTCAAGAATGTATTAAGCATACGCTGGACCATACTTGGACTTTTTACGAATATTCTTAAACAAAATACTTAGGTGAATTGGACTTTCAAAAGTATATTTTCTGGAGTCAGAGTCTATTCTTTCTTCTTAAGTCTAAGAATGGTTCAAGAATGCATTGTTGAATACTGACAGGTTTGCCAAGACTCGATCGGATAACAGTGCATATCGATTGGTGGTGTTAAACCTTTTGCGACTTTCTCGATAATTCTTTTTAGCAATTATGTTATGTACTGTTTCACAATACACAGTTAAAATATAAAAACATTGTTAATAATTTGCTGGCGTTGTTACATTATATTTATATCGAAACAATAGTTATGATGATAGATCTAACTTGTATTATTAAAACTGAAAGATGCTGCATACTATTTCTATTTATATCGAAACAATAGTTTTGATACTATTAAAACCGAAATATGCTGCATAATATTATAAAGTTAATTAATAAAATTGTCATTAATTGGTTGAATTCATATTGGTCTTGTTATTGGGCTTCAGACAGCGTATTAGCCTTCGGCCTACGGCCTCAGGCCAATATGGCTGTCCTCATCCCAATAACAAAGCCAATATGAATTCAACCAATTAATAACAGTATATTACGGGTGCCTCTAGGACGAAACGTTAAATAGAGTTAAGACAAGCAATTTATATTATTTATGTTCTATTAATTTGATAAAAGTGTACATTCCGATTATTGCCGAATTCGTCTGCGAGTTTGTTTTGAAATAAAAAGTAGTCTTTTAACACGGGTTATTAGCATAATACGGAAAAAGAAAACGCAGTTAGCGAATACGGGTTTTGCGATACGCCTACCCGTATTTGCATACTGAATACAGTGTGTATTGATGGAAGAAAAACAGATAGGTACGAGTATATGTCATGAATTCGGTTGATGTGTCAATTCGTATGTACTACAACGATACATTTTCTATATGTGCTATTTTCGTCTGCTTTAATAAATCTCTGAATCTCAGTTACGATAGTTTTGAAATGAAGATAGATATACAGTCATTTAGAAATTTTATAATGTCATTATTAAAATTAGAACAAGTCTCGTTAAGGCTAAAAAAATTAATGAATTGTTTCTCAGGCACTTTTTCCAAAAAATCAGGAAGGAGGGCAATTTTTTTTTTGTTTGAAGTAATTTTTTTTTCTCCTACTCTTTTCTATTGGCACTATGTAATAGCTTATTAAAACAAATAATTCAATACAGATTAAAGACAATTTTAAGTTTTAATAACAACACTAGCATCCTTTTTTTATTATAAAATTCTTAATACAGATTTATTTATCACAAACGGTCATATGTGCAAGTTGATGTAAAAAGGCAATCAATTTCAATGTTCATAATTAACATAAGTGCCTTCAAATTGATATACCATAAGCATTTAAATATTTATATTGATAGAATTTAACTTTTCGTTACTCATATTTTAATAACTGTCAAAAATAGGAATAATTTTTGCAATAAATCACCAATAATGTTTGGAAAGGAAAATCAACACTTGTCAATGAAGCTGGCATTTTCGTTTGTTACCCTAGGACTTATATTGACACAGAGTGTCTTCAATAAAATATGGAATGCTATTACACAAACAAAAGCATCCACGAAACAGAAGTTTAAATCAACAAATAGACGATATTTATAAAGGTTCCTAATAGAATATGACCTTTTTCTCAAAATTTACACAGTATTTCACAATGTGTGTATATCCGATTTATATTATTAAATCAGAAAGGAAGAAAGTAAATGAAAATACCGAAATCTCTACCGGGTTACTCTTCTTCCGCTATGTTAAATTGCGGATTCGTTTAATTTTAAGCCGCTGTCCATGGGATCAAATTTAATACATCGTAATTTGAGTAATAGTTCTTATAAACGTTTATGGTGTTTATTCGTCCGAAATATGTATCTTATTTACGAAAGGCATTGTTAAAAAGCGCTTGGTACGAACGGAATTCTACAATGTATATGCTAGTTTACTCATGACTAGTTATCACATACAGAAAATAGTTACCAACATGTTAATAATTCACAGATTTCAATGTGTAGTTTTTCTATTTTGTTCGGTAACATGCCCATTAGAAAGACTTTGCAAAGTTTTAGTTTTATTAACATATTTCTTGACTGCTCCTTTAAAACCGGGTCGAGATCGTCAAAAAATAGTACATAATTTATTTTTGGCATTAAATCAAATTCGTGGCGGGCCGTAAAAATACGTTGCTGCGCTGCCTGAGAAAAAAACATTAACTTTTTTTAGCCTAATGTAAAGTCTAGCTATCGTTTACAAATCAAGACAGGCTAAAATAGCAATTACTGATATATATATATGTTATTAAGCTTACCTACTTGAATGGACTTAGCGCCATCGTTCTAGTATTACAGTTCTTTTTAAAGATCTTTTTAAACGCATTTACTGATTATCGACCTGTTGTGCATAATGAGTTTATTATTGGCTACAGTCGTCAAATTAATAGTAAATATTTTCAAAAAATTAGAATGTCACGAAGCACAGATCCAGGTTTAAACTTGAACGAAATATGAACAGATTTATTTTCGAATTGAAATGTCATAAGCTGGCTTATAGAAAATCGCACTTGTCTTTCTCTATATACAAGTCTCCAAAGTAAATTCGTTCGCAAAGCATCATGTGAATCGGTGGATAATTGACCTTGAAGAGTTTGATATGTTAAAGAATGCATTGTAGTTATACATGGGCACCTTTTATCAACTGCACACACTGATACGGTTGTGTTTGATTAGGTGAACTAGACTCCATGTATCAGATATAAGGTCACGAGACAGTACTGCGTTCATACACTATTGATCATTCCCGTCACCTGCCTGGATGCTCACATGGTGTAATAAAAAGGGCGCGTTCACACGTCGCGGTAAATGATTTGAGTAAAATATCCAAACAATGCATTCGCCTGATTAACTGTTTGCATTGCTTGCAAACGGAGAACATGCACATCACTGTGATGCACGTGCCAAGGATATCAACAGCATTCTATTAAGATCTATAAACGGCAAATGATGGACATTGTTTAGATTCGATTACAGTAAATATCGACAAAGCTCGAGCATTCAGTGATTTTTTTTTCTATATTTTTTTGGTAACTTTCGCTACCAAAGCTTTAAGAACTTAGTAAAGTATATGGATGAACACATGTTTTGCATTAGACATCATATTCCATGTTGTTATAGCCGTGGAAGGCCCTCGAGCAGCAGATGGTGCAGACGATAGCGGCCACTGAGCTGTATCATGCACAACGCGAGGTGGCAAACTATCTGGAACTGGCCTACCTGAACATGGCGGATCACCCAGATTTGGTCAGAGATGTTCATGATTTCCTCGTTTATTCAGTTCACTAGAGCTAAGGCATTGTCAGAATAAGATATAGAATTATCAAAATGTCAAAATGGCAACGGAACGTCCAAATTTTTAAACTTTTTTTTTTTTTTTGGGGGGGGGGGGGATGGGTTCATGTGATTAATTTTTTTTCTATAGACTGTAAGATTATTAACACATAATGTTTCGTGATTCCTTTAGACACCTATGCTGTATCTACGCATTATAGCTCACGACCTCAATGCTCACACATTTTAATGTTCCAACGCTACTTCGTATATTATTTGTATCCATTACGGGGTTTAGTTATGTTTGCTAGGTTCGAATGACGGCACACGCTGCAAGGTCTCAGCACCTTAAGACGTCAGGCCTTATGAAAAAGTTTACAGTGACGGCAGACCACATCAGCAATACAATGATCCCCATGATTTTGGACGCCGTAGTGTTACAAGCATGTTACTGAGAATTTTTCTTGTTGCATCAATAACGTCTGATGAATAATTATGAATGTTATGCATAAATGTATACATCGATTTAGGAGATTATATAAGTGGTTTGCATGTTCTAATACCGCCTTGCATAACCGTGTTATACTATACGTCTTGAACTGGAAAACAAAATAGAAACACGTTCTTGTAGACGCCCACAAATTTGGTATTAATTTTTAGGATCGGGACATTATCATTGACGCATTTGGTCAGATTATTAAAAACGTAGAATCCATGAAGAAAGAATCGGATGACACATGGTCAAGGTAGGCACCTCTGAGAGAGTAATACTTAAGCATTGGAAGCAAGGGATTCGGGACTGGTCATTGACTATCAATGAGTATTTATACTTGACTGTACTGAAATGTGTTTGTCTGTGGTATGATAAATTTAAAAGAAGTCCGGACTAAAACGGATAAAGGCATACAGGAGGACGCCTATGTTATTTTTTCCCTGGAAATTAATCTAACCCTTGTACAAAAAAAATCTAAACAAAACATAAGTTTTTATTTGAGATCTGGACTTTAAAACCCATTTGACCGACACACACATTACCAAAGCTTTTACGATAATAAACAACCTTAAACAAGTGTTTTATAATGACCTCTCGACATTAACATTGGTCAGTTGATTGGTTAGTGGTGGTAGTGACAGTATTTGCATAGCAGGGGAGATCACTGTCAGGATGTTGTAATTTTGCAGTTACCTCATTCTGCAAACGGAGGTGCAGAAGAACATGGCGTCCGTAAATGACAGAAACAAGCATGTCTTGAAAGAAACCGAGCGGGTAAAAGTAGAGATGGAACGAGAAGAGCAGATGGCCAAGGCTGCAGCTCTGGCCCATAAACAACTGGAAGAAGAAAAGAAACATATGGAGGAGGACTTGGAATCCTTGAAAGGACAAAGAAATCGGATGTTTAGGTCGGTATGATCCGCAGTCCGTTTCGTTTTGAAAACATGTCTGGGATACGTGTCACATTGTATTACTTTCATTTTGTGTTGGACACTTTCAGACGATGCAGGTCGCGACATGACATCGGATGACGACAGCATTCGCCCTAGTGCTGCCATGGGCGGTGGTGTCGGCCTTGTGTTAGAGGTATTTGAGAAGGCCGTAAACTTGTTTACGAGCATGTTTAGAGGAGACAAAAGAAAGAACGAGTAAGTTAATCATCCCCCATTTGTAAGGGAAAACGTAATTGTGTGCAGCTTAAAAATGTACACTTGTATCTGAAACCAATAGCGTTTAAAGTGTAGACTACATTAAAGAAGAATAAACAAAATATGTCATTTATAAAGGAAAGAGCACTAATGACAGTCCGTACACGTTTAGCATTTCTTTGACTTTCGTAGCTTATGACAATGCACCAAACGTATGTGTAAAATAGAGAGTGTATGTTGAATGCCATTAGTCACTAGTTTGCTAAAAATGTTGTTTCTTCCTAACTAGTACAAGGAGCTTATGAATGGACACCAAGCCGCTGAAGACAACGTTTATCGGGCACAGAAAGAAAGGCGCGGGATCATAGAGCGTATGAACGAACAAAGGAAAGAAGCGCACGAGCGTCTGGCCAAGATAAGAGAACACAGCATGCAACACTGTGTTAACGACTAGATATTAACTATCATATTTACTAGTGATTTAACATTACAGACATAATGCTAAAGTGTTCAGGGCAGACACAAACCATGAAGCAAATTGCCGACCAAAAAGTAGCATATAATATGACAGTACGACAAGGGATAGAGAACGATTATGCTCTGGCAATTTCGAGCGTATGTTAGGCGTTCACAAAATTGAAAAGTGATTTCTTAGGATACATTTACATACCGATCATTTTATCATCAGAATAGAACATTTATTGGACGACCGGTTTGCATGCAGATGTTTATTAATGTGAATAGTCTATGATTAATAGTATTATTGATTGTTTACAGCTGGTCTCGGCAATGTGGAAAGTCTCCGCGGGGCCTCGCTGCATCTCGGTGACGTGGACCTTCAGTTCACGATAATCATTACGTTCTGGGAGAACATGGCTGCCACACTCAAGTACCTGATAGAAGATATCAGGTCGGGGAGGTGTACTGGAAGAAAATTGAGAACGAGAAGTATGCATAACGTTTTGAGAAGTCTATCAGTAGGGCAGAACAGGTAAAACACTCTTGCACTGCATGTTTTTAATTTTGTATTTGAATAGCTTATCATTCAATGAGTTAAACTGTTTATAAACATTTTACAAGTCGAAGATTATCCAAATGAAGGACTTGACAATATGTTAATTGCATCTATTTTACATTTTATATAACCAGTTTTCTAAAATTTGTACATTTTTCAAATACAGGACTGGCAGTTCTTCGGCAAGATATGCAGCGATTACGTTCAGAAAAGTGACACGGAAATCTTGCAACTGTACAACTTCCTGTCAGCTCCTATCGACCACATGTCGAACGCCGACCGAACAGCCAGGCAGAACGCTTTAATATCGTCCATCGAGGATGATATCGACTTGGCGTTTGGGGAAGAAAATTAAGAGTATAATAACTGAATGTTCACATATTAATTTAGCCGTGAATGGTCATGTGAATAGTTCCACTGAAATTACTAGAGATATGTTTTGTAGATAACAAGCTGTCCATTAAAAAGTGACGCGAGTTTGCAAAAATCTGTGTATGCACTGCATCTCACAATAGAACGATTATCGAAGTTATGTTGCTTATATTTGACTTGTTTAATATCTTAGCTGAATGTAATGGCGTTAAATAGAATGTTATTACTGTTCTTACAAGGTGAACGGGAAATTAATTAACCGTAATCTAAATTTTTTGAACGGCTATATAAGTTGGAATGTTAGTTTTGAATGGTAACGTTATTATAATATGTTTAGTAAACAAATCTGTACTTCGTTGTCATTGATGTCTTGAAGTGCTTTTGTTATATTGTCCGACATACTATAAATTAGCTGCAAATGGCAGTTACCAGTATGTTCATGAACAACTAGTTCACATTATTCTTTATCTTTAAATTACAAATGTTTAGTATATATAAAGCTCAAACACATAATGAACTTAAATTTTTAATTATGATAAAATGGCAATAAGATAGTTTTTATTTGTATAATATGATTTCCAGTGATTCTGATCAGAATCTTCCAGATATTTTCCATGTTCATTCTCTATGGATGAGAATGCATTATTCATGTTACGTCTGTCATAATACGTACACGCCATCTTAATGTTACACCTTAAAATCATCACAGTTATTTTATATTTATTAATTTTATACAAATTTGTGTATGTGTTTTCTGTTCATAATTATGTTTGCTTATAACCTTTAAACGCTTTGTTTAATAAAAACATGAACATATTTTCTCGCCGGCTTTAAAATCATTTCAGTGTCCATAATATAAAGACTTGGTGGAACATGTTTCTCTTTCTAAATTGTGAGGTGTAACACCCTTATTCATTCAATCTCATTAAAATCAAATCCTAATATTGTTAGGATCTGAAGACTTTGTATAACAGGTTACGTTCAAATGACCTTCCGAACAATAAAATATCAGCCATGCTGCGCCCAATGAAATTGCCTTTTGCACAGCAATGTTTGGTCACGGTTTTTGAAAAGTTGATCCTCGTGAATAAATCATTTGCAGTTAATTTTCACGCGGATAACAATGGATATAGTGGTACCTTTGGCGAGTAAACATCCAAAGTGCACGTTAATTTCGTGCATAGTATTTGTGGTTTGTATATAAAGTTATACCTCAACATTTTGAAGGCAACATGTTGATTGGTTCCTGCAAAAGTTCTGAACGTGACCCGTAATGCGAAGTCGTCAGATCCAGTCAGCGGACAATATACTAGTAGTAGCGTCAGACTGGAGATGATTTTAATGAGATTGCACCCTTATTTACTACCATGTTATGCGACGAAGGAGTGAAACATAGCAGTGATGCGCGTTTGGCTATATCTACATTTCCTTAGTCTGTAAAGAAACAAAAAACATTATTTACTTTTTTCTGTCAAAAGTAACATAAAAGATTGCGACAACACGATTCAGACAAACTGGTTGCGTATGACTCATAGTATCTTGATACTAATTTACAGTTAAATCCAGAACGGCACTTTCTACCTACAGTGGATTTGTGTTTAGAAGAGACTTCTTGAAACAGAAAATACCATATAATCGGAAAGTGTTGCTCTGGATAAGCCTGTGCGGACCGCACATGCTAATCCGGGACAACACTTTACAGACATGCATTAAGCCCGGGTTTCCCACGACACGCCTCATATTTTGTTATTGTTTTTAATGGTAGAGAATCAGCATTCAGCGTTCTCTAGAGAGAGATCAGAAATAAAATTACTGCATGACTCGAATATTCACTTGTTTGACCCGATTACAATTTATATGGAAAAAGGCATCTTTTTAAAAACGAATTGGTAATGGTATGTGTTTGTTAAATATACAGTTAATTGTGTGCATCCACGTTACATTAAGGAAATATATTCGTGCTTACCATGTTTATTTCCACACTTGAAGTCCATTTTCATCGTATTCTGTACTCGACGATTTAAATTGCATTGTCCAACGTTTATCTCAAGGATGAATACTGTATGCTGTACTTAGAAATGGACAAGAAGGAAATACAAAACGTAATAAAATAAAGATGATATTAAGAAAATATTAAAGTTGAGATTATTTAATTTTACATATGGAAGTTTAATTTTCTATACTTTTTAACTTGGGTGCTCTCCATATTTGGCATGTTTTTCATTGTAGTGCAGGTCTCAAACATTATATAAATCTCCATGATAATAAATGGCTAGAATTTAGAAACTCTTCTGACTCTATTGGAGTTTCATGAAGATATTTTGATTTCCATATAATTTTATTCATATTGCAATAAATCCAATCCACTTGCTTTGTGATAATATCTAAATATAGAATACAGGTATGCACGTCATTAGTGTATGTAGTGAGTATGATTTGTTTTTGCTTTTATGTCTTAATTGAGAGCCATTTTAAAATTACAAAAAGTACCAACTCCCATAATCATTTGTAAATTTCAGTAATAAATTATTAATTTACAGTACTTGTATTACTATTATGCACATGTCTTTCAAGTAAATATTTTTCCAGTAACTGCGCTTCTTCATAACATAAGTTGGAAAATTGACTTGTTCAAATTTTACACTCACCATGAAGCATTTATGTATTACTATACTCAGGTAAATAGCTGGAAAACGTTTGTAACCATATTTTTATCTCTTAAAACAGTTCCACACTCTCCGTATACATGTTCTTGTGTATTTTTATTGTAAATTTACCTTCTAGAATCTATTTAGATTTTGCTCCAGTGAATTCATCCTCTAACTTATGTTTATTTATTTTCAAGCACTTTTCTTCATTATAATTGTTAAACATAGTCTTCCACATGCAGGATGTATGAAATTATGAAGTCAGCAAAGAGTGGTCTGACCTTAACTTGTCTGAAATACGATGGAATCGAAAAGGAAAAAACTAAAAACGTTTGAAACGCATTAGAATACCCAAAAGTCTTGCTTGTTGTATTAGATGTTCACCTATGTCATGTATACCACGTTGTGAAAGGATATTTTTATGAACTGAACCTGTAGAATTAACCTAGTTTTTCAGGATTATTCGTTTATTTTAATAAGAATGCTCCATCTAAAGAGAGAGAAAAATATATTTTATTCAAATCACCATGTTTATTATATTATACTATATCATGTTCAAGCAAATGTTGTATTAGTTATCCAATAAAAGCAGCAACTAGAACATCCAAACAACGCAACAGTGCCAATATGTACAACGAATCTTAGACATTTGTATTACACTAAAATAAAAATACCTTATAAAATCTTAAATAAATGATTTTTTTTCTCTAAAGTGATATGCATAAATCTGCAATTTAAACACAGACAAAACTATTAAGATTATGGTTACTACATGTTGATGAATCTTCAGACGTGTATAATATTTACATTTTTTTTACATAAATAGCATAATTTCCGAGTTCTATATACTAGCGGAAACCAACAGCAAACTGAGATCACCAAAACAGCATTAACTACGATAGACACATCCATTTTGTTTAAGAAATTAATCTATTGTTTGCAACGTGACATTGACCTTGACCCCACCCACCCCTACGCAATCCCAAGCGAGGTCTTGATATGAGGTATCAATGTATGAAGTTCCTTGAAATATCTCAATTTGTTTTCAAGTTATTGAAGGGAAACCGTTTTTCTATTTTTAGTAACAGTGACCTTGACCTTCACCCCACCCATCCAATACGCAATCCAAAGCGAGGTCTCAATAAAATGTATTTATGTATAAAATTTCATTAAAATATCTCAATGCGTTCTCAAGTAATTGAGCGGAAACCGTTTTTCTATTTTTAGTAACAGTGACATTAATCTTGACCCCACCCACCCCATATGCGATCCCAAGCGAGGTCTCGATATAATGTATATATGTATGAAGTTTCATAAAAATATCTCAATGTGTTCTCAAGTTATTGAGCAGAAACCGTTTTTCTATATTTAGCAACGTGACCTTGACCTTGACTCCACCCACCCCATACGCAATCCCAAGTGAGGTCTTGATAAGGGGTATCAATGTATGAAGTTTCATTGAAATATCTCAATTTGTTTTCAAGTTATTGAAGCGAAACAGTTTTGTGACCTTGACCTTAACCTCACCTACCCCATATGCAATCCAAAGCGAGGTCTCAATATACGGTATCTTTAATGTATCAAGTTTCATTAAAATATCTAAAGTACTCAAGGTATTAAGCGGAAACCGTTTTTCTATATTTAGTAGCAGTGACATTGACCTTTACCCCTACCACCCCATATGCAATCCCAAGTGAAGTCTCGATATAAGATATATATGTATTAAATTTCATTAAAATATCTCGATGTTTACTCAAGTTATTGAAGGGAAACCGTTTTTCTATTTTTAGTAACGGTGGCATTGACCTTGACCCCACCCACCCTATATGCAATCCCAAGCGAGGTCTTGCAATAATGTATCTATGTTTGAAGTTTCGTTACAATAGCTTAATCCATCCTCCAGTTCAAGAGCAGAAACGAAAAGTTGACGCCGCCAATACGCCCGCCAGCCCGCCAGCCCGCCAGCCCGCCAGCCCGCCAGCCCGCCCGCCCGCCCGCCCGCCCGACATACCCCAATCAAATAACCGAAATTTGTCTTCGAAATATTTGGTTAAAAAACATTTTGCACTGTTAAATTTATGAATTTTTAAGTCGCCTAACGGACTGATTATTGCTCACATGACAAATGACCAATTGTTTGCTTTGACCTTGATCAGACAATTCAGCATTTTCGAAGTAAGTTAAACTAAACCCGTATACATAAGAGACATGAAGATATGTAATGGACACGTATTTATACGTGGCTACATTACATGAAAACTATATAATAATATTTGTTTTAAAGATATATATATATAAGTAAAACCACAACATAAACGAGAAAAAAAGAACTACATGCTAAATAGATATTGTTTAACTGTTCACATCCCCAAAAATATATTGGATAAATGTATTTGTATACAAAAATGTCATTTAAATGTTAATTGATTTGCAAAACACAATGAAAATGCAACCCATAATCAAACATTTGAAATAAGCAACTCAAACACCGTTCGACGTGCCAAAACAACGACAACAACAACAACAACAAACAATGAAAAGCAACAAAAAAAATCATAAATCCGGTGCTGTTGTAATTCCAATATATACTCTACTAAACAATAGAAAAGATCAAACGTCAATGAAATGACAATTTGTGGATGTATGTGGCTCGTAATAAATATTACACATGAAATGACAATTACTGCTAATAATACAATCGAATGGCCTGTACATGAGCAACTTGTGGTGTACTAACCTGTAATTATTGAAGTCGACGAAGACCCAAGTGTTCGACCTTCTCGTGTTTTCCTTTGAGTCGTCTGAACATATCCTGAATCACAATGAAGCTTCGGGAATTTACACTCACATCTTCTATTGTAGTTTCTGCATCCTAAATGTACACAATAAACGTCAACAAGGGAGTCCAAAGGACAGCTATATCCCCCGCCGTAATCCTTCATTAGATTCTAAATGTGACTTTGAAGTATCACACTGACCTTAATCAGTTTCATGAACATTCCTTAAAGAGCATAGGAAATATGGAGCTGATAAGAAAATGGAGGCTCAAACATTTGACCTTTAAGTGTGACCTTGACATTGAGGTGGCAAGACTGCTCCATTCCTTCTACACATCGCCTCAATGTGATAAACATTTGAGCCAAGTTTTTGGAAAACCCTTCAAAGGGCATAGGAGATATGGAGCAGACACAAAAAATTGGGGACTCAAACATTTGACCTTCAAGTGTGACATTGACCTCGAGATGGCGTGACTGCCTCATGCCCTCTGCACATTGCCTCAATGTGATAAACATTTGAGGCAAGTTTCATAAAAAATCCTTTAAAGGGCACAGGAGATATAGAACGGACATGAAAGTACATGCTCAAACATTCAACCTTCAAGTATGACCTTGACCTTGAGTTGGCGTGACTGGCTTATGCCTTCTGCACATGGTGTCAATGAGTAAAACATTTGAGCCAAGTTTAATGAAAATCCTTGAAAGGGTATAGGGAATATGGAGTGAACACGAAAAACGGACACGAAAATGGAGGCTCAAAAATTTAACCTTCAAGTGTGACCTTGACCTTTAGCTGTCGTGAAAGGCACATGCCTTCTGCATCGTCTCAATGACCTAAACATTTGAACCAAGTCTAATAAAAATCCTTCAAAAGGCATAGGAGATATGTAGCGGACACGAAATGGAGGCTCGAATATTTGACCTTCAAGTATGACCTTGACCTTGATCCGGCGTGACAGACTCATGCCTTCTGCACATCGTCTCAATGACCTAAACATTTGAGCCAAGTTTCATGAACATCCTTTAAAGGGTATAGGAGATATGGAGCGAACACGAAAATGTTACGGACGAAATGGAGGCTCGAATATATGACCTTCAAGTGTGACCTTGAACTTGAGCCAGCGTTACTGACTCATGCCTTCTGCACATTGTCTCAATGACCTTAACATTTGAGCCAAGTTTCGTGAAAATCCTTCAATGGGTATAGGAGATATGGAGCGGACACGAAAATGTTACGGACAGACGGACGGAGGGATAGACGAAGGGCATTCCTATAACCCCCCTCCCGCTTCGCGGCGGGAGATGAATCATTAAGCCATCGTGTTTCTCAGCATATGCATTCATCACCAATAACAATTAGTTTTGTTTTATTTTGGTAACTAAATAATCCAATGTTTGAAGAATATATTATTTAATGCCATGTACATATTTGTTTATTATGATGGTGTCAGCAGAGTAGCAGTTTTAGATAATATACTTGCAAGACTCTGAGAACCCCGTCAATTGCCTGAACGAAAGCGAGCAGCTGATCAATCATTTGTCTGAGCGTCGTTTCATCAGAGTTTAAAGTCTCTGTAAAAAAAGATAAAATATGTGATTAAAATATTTTTTGATACTTGTATTTGCTTTTTGTGATAATTCACCGAACATTGCCGAAATGCTTATTTTTTAACTTCATAATATGAAATAGAAAATGACCAATAGATGTAATTGCTTCGGAAAGTTCTTCCCTGTTCTTCAGAATTTCGGTAGCTTTATATATTTTTGAATGCTGGAATCTGCAATCCTGGTGTTGTTTGCTGGTTGCGTCACTTCTAGCTCTCTTAGATTCTTCAAGACATCTCGATGCTGCTCTAAAATTATCTCCTGCTTCGGCAATTAGATACAGTATACCAAACAAAAGATAACAACACTGCAGGAAACTTAATAATTCTAATGGTGCATTGATGTGTACAGTAACACAAACCCGCATTTGTAGTTGTTTATTTTTACAATACGGTTGACTTACGTGCTAGTGGAGCAAAAAGTACACCAGCTCCGGCCTTGAAAAAAAATTATGTTTTGGCTTAAAATTAGAGATTTATGAAACAGATAACCATATTATATGAATATATATCACCTGTATCTGTAGTTCAATTTGCCGTAGCTCTTTTTCTAACTCCATGACGTAGCTCCTCAGTTCGGAAATGTTTCGTTCTTTTTCTTTTCTTCTTTCTCTGCACGTCTAAATATCTGAGTTGACTGGTGATTATACAGAAACGACATCTGCTCTTATTGATTTCAGTGTTGCCACCAACGTTTATAAGGAATTCGCCATGACTTGTTTCGGATTCTTTGCTTGCAGAAATAACCCTTTCTGAATGCGAACAGCTTCATAATCCTGACCCATCATACCTTTAAACGACCCAACACACGTATAACAGTTAGAAGCAGCTGGCTAACAATGTATTTGATGTCTGCATCACCAGACAAATACATTGACAGCGTTTAAAGAGTCAGTGGTATTCTGCTTAGTTGCTGAAGGAGGTGAAATATTGAAATATAATGTAATGGCCCATTTTCATGTCAGGTATTTATTAATTCTGAAACAGATTCAAATACCATAAATATTGGGACACATATTATTACCCTGGGAGATAAATCGTTTACACTAAGATATTCTAAAATGTTGAATTATAAATAATTAGAAGGAATGTCTGTTAGTTGATGTTTATAAGATCAATAATTTTGTTGCTGGATACGTATTGGTAGTTAATTCAGAAGCTTAATTAAGAAGGTCTATCTCCAGTAGAGCAGTAAGTTTGCACAACGTTTCAAATAAACAGGCCCGTGATACAAAAGTAAGCAATCGCAATTTATTATACCACTATGCTGATATCTTATGCCAAGGTTTCTGATTATCTTCTTTATATCAGGTCGTTTATATCAGTCAATGTTTGGAGGTACGTCATTTTACCCGGAATAAACCATAAAGTCAATACTTTCGGTAATAATGAATCAGATTCAACCAAACAAACAATTTGATACCAAGTTCATTATTTTTAATCATCATAAATCACAACAACGTTTTCTTTTTTAATATTAACGTAAACCCGCAATTTGGTAGTGGTATGACGTCATCAATCGAACAATAAATCATCCATACACAATTATTTCAATACGTTCCAAACAATGCACTAAATGTCACTACACACAGGGGCGTAACTAGGCATACTCCAATATGCCCGTGCCTATAAATCCTGAAACTGTTACAGCCATAGTCATTGATAAAATGTAAGGAAACATTTTAAGTTCTAGGTCAAAGTGTGTTAGCTGGTATACAATTAGCACTATCTGATCGACAACAATGTATTATTTTATTTGATTGAAATGAGTGTTATTAAATATGAAAACTAGAGCTTTGTCACAGGAGTGGCAGCGAGCCTCGAATGATAGCATGTTTGAAGGTGAGGAACCGTTTTTATATTTTTAGTAACGGTGACCTTGACCTTGATCCCACCCACCCCCTATGCAATCCCAAGCGATGTCTTGATAAAAGGTATCTATGTATAAAGTTGAATTACAATAGCTCAATTCGTTCTCGAGTAATTGAGAGGAAACCCTTTTTCCTATTTTTTGTAACGGTGACTTCGACAGTGAACCCTTCCACACCCTATGTAATCCCAAGCCAGGTCTCGATATAAGGTGTCTATGGATGAAGTTTCATAAAAATATTTCAATTCGTTCTCAAGTTAGAGAGCTGAAACCAAAAGTTGACTCCGCCTGAAAATGAAAAATTAACAAAGGGCAGTAACTCCAGAATTATGAAGCACAGAGTAACGGTTCTTGTGTAATGCACTTCTCCTCAATGAGATATATCTACCTATGAAGTTTCAAGTTAATACCTGTAACAGTCTAAGAGTTATGCTCCAGGCAAAAACGAAGAATGAAAAATTAACAAAGGGCAAATAACTCCAGAACCATGAAGTGCAGAGTAATTATTCTTGTGCACTGCACTTTTCCTTAATGAGATCTATCCGCCCATGAAGTTTCAAATTAATAGCTGGAACGGTTTTGAAGTTATGAAAGAAAAACATAAAAAATGTGGACGGACGGATGGACAGACGGACGGACAGACGGACAGACAGGTTGATTACTATAGGGCGCATTTTTTTGCGGGGCCCTAATTAGTTTTATATTTAGCTCATTCAATATTTTGCTTATGAATTTTAGACTTATTCATGAAACATTACACCTAAAGTTGACACTTTTATTGTGCGTATACTCAACTTCAGCCTAGGTACACCCCTGACACAGGATCAGTTTATGTTGAGCTCTAACATTTTTTTTACCAAACATTGAAAATGCTATAGTCAATATTGACATGATCTTGAAAATGTAAATTTCAGCACACAACTCCAAAATTTCGGTGACGTGTGTTCTCCGATAAAATTGATCGTTGCAATCCATTTCAGCGTGCATTTTCAGTATTATTTGAATGAATGGGTGTGTAATGTAAGTATTCTTAGCTCATTTATCATTACGAAATGTTAATAATAAGGTATTCCAATCAATGTTTAGAATCCATAGCTACATTGTACAAGCTACAAGCCGGCTTAGCAAAATCAGCGCTGTTCTTAGATTTTAACTATTTTTTTTTAAGCTCGTTTGGTGTAATTGTTAGAAAACCGTGGCATGATAAATAGCAAAACACCGGTGGTATACTTGTTATTCTCTATAGATATGTCAAAAGTCGCTATACTACCTGTGTATTAGCACAGTAATGAAAGTTAAAACAAAAACAACGTAGGGTGATAATTTTGGTGTTCCACATGTTAAGGGACACGAAACAATTCAGCTTCAAATATGTCTCAATATTAAGGTACGCAAATAGAAACAAGAAAAGTGGAAATTCCACGAAAACCAAAGTTTTCGAACGAAATGCATTAAAGTTAGCACAATAATGAAAGACGCAGAAACAACACCTACGTGGTTATATTATAGTCTTATTTGTTTTAGTTATCGTAACTCGTATGTACAGTGTGATTTCCTTTAATGTTGTTGCATGGTTTTATGTTATGTTGAGCCACTGACATCTGACATTAGTGTTTTAATGTTCATCAGAACAAAATATATACTTAAAAAGTGATTTTAAGAAAAATAACAAATATAACAAAATTAATAATACATAACAAATTAACAGCACCTCAATAGGGAAATGGTAAATATTTATTCAGCGAAAAGATGTCTCTGTACACTGTTCTAATTATAAACCATTGATTCATTTTTTTTAATTTTGATTTTATGTACTACTCAATAAAAGACCTTTTCACAAATGTTGACGTTAAATTTTCACATGTTTAACATTTAACCTTGTAAAAGTAAAAGAACATGGTGGTTTAAAAATGAGATAGAGATAGAATGCATTCTTAATGATCTTAAGTCAAGCGAATTAGTTGACGTTTAAAGATTTTTTCATCAGTCCGAATAAACAAAATACTATACAGTTATTTCTTTGAGAACTATGAATTTAAAAAAAAATTATAAACATGTTAAATCAAAACATTATGATTTGTATTTACTTAGCATTAGATCTGTGTTTTAAAATAAACATTAAGGCTTGGGCTAAAGGTACCTAGTAGGGAAGAAACAAATGCAGGAAGAGGAATTTTTAGGAAAAAATATTTGTTATACAAACGAATACAGAGATTACATAGTTGGTGCCGGGATGGAGAAAGTTTATCCGGTGAGGCTTAGAAAATGAAACAGGGCGAGCTTTAGAATACGGTGTATTCTATTTATCCTGTTTTCTACTCAATTGCATTTTAGAAGTAGTTCAATTAAAGGATAAGCTGATAACTATTATGTTTAATGACGAGCATCGAACCGTATAACTCCCTAGCATTTATGCGTACTTCCCGAAAAAATAGTCGTCTGTTGCTTACCGGTAATCAATAAAAAAAAAAAAAAAAAATATAATTTGCTGACGCCAATAATATTGAACAGTTGACCCGAGGCTATTAAACCGAGGGCAGCAGTTCGAAATGTTGCCCGCGATACTGAAGGAAACAATTTAAATGTTCAAAAAATGACAATGAAATATCTGTTTATTACTTATTTCTAATGCTTAATTAAAACAACAACATTTAATTGTTTTATTTCCATGAAAACAAATATAATGATAGTTTTGTGTCACAACGACAAAATAAAAGCTCATTATCCTAGGTCCTATCTGCTTGTAAAGTCAGTAGCAGTCAGTGTTATTATAAAGTTACATTGCGCAACGTTCAGCGCAGTTTGAATAAAGCTGAGGGCAACATAACGAAACAAAACCATGATACATCACAAACTGTTGCCTTTTGGGAGGAGCTTGTTTCATCAAAGTGGGAAACAGTTAAAAACGCTTTATTATCATTTAAATAGTAAAGTGCCGGGTCCGACTAGCTCAGTTGGAGTAGACTGTCAATCCGGGGATCGTGAAATCGAACCCCAGCCCGACCAAATAACTTGTGTGGGGATTGGTCATGAAATTATTTCTACGGCCATTCTCCCCCTACCTCTGATTCAAGTAGGACAGTTGTCAGTTACTGGCTTAGGTATGTGCACTTAGTACTGGTAAACCGCATAGATCGGCTAAGCTTGCCCAGGAAAATTGTGAGTAGGTCAACTGACCGTCGTGATATGACTGAAGAACTGTTAAAAACGGCGAACAACCCCAACAAACAAAACAAACTATATAGTTAAGTAGGTATTAAAACATTTTCAATCATGAATATTCAGTCAACTATTAAAGACATATATAATAATTGTATAGATCAATGACGTGTAGATATAAAGTTTATTATTAATTCAGGCTCCAATTTAAATGACGGTTTTCTACGGTGTCCTGTTACTGTCATCGTAGTTTCGCGACTTCGACTGTGCGTCGGCGTATCGTCTCGGTGCGTCGGCGTATCGTATCGTCTTGTCGGCGCCGATTCATTTCTGAGGTCGAAATCGCGCCATGACGATACGCCGACTCGCCGAGACGATACGCCGACGTGCCGACACGATGCGCAGAAGCCTCGAGACGATACGCCGAAGCGCCGACACAATACGCCTTAGCGCCGACACGATGCGCCGAAGCGATTTTAAACGTCGCAGTCTTGTGTTTTTTTTTCATCTGTGGCTATAAAATTGGGCGAAGATACTAATACACGATGTTTATATCGCTTCGGCGCATCGTGTCGGCGCTTCAGCGTATCGTGTCGGCGCGTCGGCGTATCGTGTCGGCGCGTCGGCGCCTTTTCATTTCTGAGGTCGAAATCGCGCCGAGACGATACGCCGACACGCCAACACGATGCGCTGACGCGCCGACACGATACGCCGAAGCGCCGACACGATGCGCTAAAGCGCCGACACCATGCGCCGACGCGCCGACACGATGCACCAAAGCGCCGACACAATGCGCCAAAGCAATATAAACGTCGTCACCTCGTATTTTCGCCCAATTTTATAGCTATATATGAAAAAACACGAGATTGCGACGTTTATATCGCTTCGGCGCATCGTGTCGGCGCATCGTGTCGGCGCATCGTGTCGGCGCTCGGCGCAACGTGTCGGCGCGTCGGCGCCCTTTTTAAGCTTAGATACCAGTAAATCATTGTGTATCACTCCGTGGTCCATTCGAAAGTAGTGCCTGTTACTAAAGAGTTCCTTTTCTCTTCTTGTATAAAAGCCATTTAGCAATCTCAGACATGCTTTTTGTGGTTATTTCTTATATTCCATGTGTGTCTGGAACATTTTGGTGTATTTCATTGGAGGCTAACTTGAAATGTGAACTTTAATGGTGTGTTTACTGTGGTATGGGGCTATTGTCGAAATATGACTGCCAAAACGCTGTTTCCTACAGGTGTCTGCATTCAGGCGAGATGCATTTTCTTAGAAGTAACATGACATATCTTTTTTGTTGCAATTTGTGAAAGAAGAAAGATTCATTTTTAAATTTATACCATGCTTGCACAATCTGAAATAAAGAAAAGGCTAGAAAAATGCTCGGAAAGTTCGCCGTTTTATAATGGGACCCTATGGGAATCGGAATTACTGGTATCTAGCCTTTAAGAAAACCAGGGTCCGGCCCTTTAGGGTCCACTTTTACATAAAATCACCCTGTTATTGTATTATTTTATTTATTTTATTACTCTTCACGGGAAACAATGTGATTAATATCACAACTGACATGTTTTCTACGATTTTTGAAGCGACACCTGGTTTTTCGGGCAAAAAAGAAAAAAGAAAGAAAGGTAGGGAAACTCGCCTTTTGCAACTCACAGCACATCGAATCATGTAATAAGCAAAATACTGTACGTTTTATACATTATTGATGTCTACTGCATTAAAATAAGTCTAAATTAACTGGTAATTTGACTGGTTTATATGGTTTAGGTACGAATTTTAGCTCCCGCTCCCAACACAATCCAAGTACTAAAAACGCAAGCCAGATGGCTTATCATGTGTTACACTCAAATGCGTTTTTGAAGCATTTCTACTAAGCGGATCGACCTGAAGTTTTTTTAAATGTGTTGTACAAGTAGGTTAATGATGATATAGACGAGTTTTTTTCACACAGCAAAATTATGAGTTTTCTTTAATCATAAGCACAGGTCGACCTACAAAGGCGGTAACACTACACCGTAGTTTTCCGAAGAACAAAACGACATTTATGAAGTGAAAATAGTAATAATAATAATTATACTACTACTACTACTACTACTACTACTACTACTACTACTACTACTACTACTACTACTACTACTACTACTACTACTACTACTACTATTACTTCAACTACTAATACTACTACGAATAATAATAATAATACAATTTATTAATAATTGTTGTTATTACCTGGTGCGACGAGGCAGACAAATAAAACCGTAATTGCGATAGTCAGCATCTGAAATATGGAATAATCAAATGCGCTATACTATAAAGCTACATATTTATTTATTTCATTGCACAAAAAAATAAATAATTATTTTATAAATATCAAATGATGAAACATACAAACATAAACAAAAGTAATAGTAGAAGTTCAAATATTTAAATTGACCAACATATTAAATTAAAAATCAATAGGTGTAAATACAAAAACACTCGGGGTCACTCGCAACACATCTTTACAGAGCGTAGTGTTTTTCTTGTCTAAGATTGAACCCGATCACCACGATTTGGATGCACGATTAGATACGATTTGTCGCGCTTTGTGACGATGCAATAAGATCTTATACGATGATCCCGATGGACAATTGATCGCAGTTGATCGTGTTAATCGTAGAGAATTTTTGAAACGTTCACAATCTTTCAACGCTTAACGCGACTGACACGACTGACCTCAAGATCTGATAAGATCTGATAGGATCACCACGATTGGTCCACGATTAAGACCAGGATTTCAATCGTGACTCGAATCGTGACAGTGGGAACCTAGCATAACGCGCTGCATCTCTTTGACAATTGCTGTAATTGTTAACATTTTAAAAACAAGACATGTCTTTAAAAAAGACAATCGGCGTTGAAATTATTGAGATGTTATATAAAAATTACCCAAACAGACGGCCAAGATGATCGGTTACGTGACTTCTCAGACCCAAGATATTTTGGTCCCCACCGATATTAGGCGACTTGTTGGACCCCAGAGTTTTTCGGACATTATAAGAAAACTTCTCGGACCCAAAAGTTAATTTGAGATAAATTTATTAATTTAAAAATTAAATAAAATTATCATTAATATCTATGCCGTTAATAAACCAATCATACAGCTCCATGTTTCCACCAGTGATATATGAATAACCAAAATAATTTAGGTTAGCATAATTGTTATCTGAATTTGTCAAGCCACTTTAACAAATTAACAATGTAAGAAAATAATTTCGGGAATGAATTAAAATTATTATGTATCAGACGAGTCTATTTAGTTATTTATAGTACCGGTAATATACCATTCATGTTAGTTTTTTAATATAATCACGATTTGAAGTCAAATAAGCAATTATACTGTGTATCCCAATAAAAAGCAATAGTCAGGGAACATTCAGCGATTTTTGTAATCTTAAGACTTTATTTTTGAGAACGCACACATAAAAATTCATTAGACTATGACGATTTTAAATTATATCAGTAGAAATATGTTCAAGGGTTCCTGTGTATAATTAGTATTGCAAATTGTGTATTCATGCTACGCGAATAATAATCGACTTATTCCGAATCTTCCTTCATAACATTGTATCTATAGAAAATGTAGCATCTTTTTACAGATTAAATAACATCTACTGGAGCAGTTGAGAGAAAGATGCAATTATAAATAATCGTTGATAAATCGTAACCACAATTTTAATTCAAATTAACAGTAAGTTTATAAATATAAATTACCCATTTATTGAAATTTTTAGGTTTATGATTCTCTATTATATTAACACAGCTATACAACGCGCGCTATTTTTAGAAGGACACTACTGTTTCTGGAATGTGTTTAACTCGCTAGATTTAATGGGCTACATGGAACGGCAACTCTGTGAATGAGATTTATGAATGGGAACATTGCACATTTGCTATTTATAGAGCGTACCGCTTACATAAACGTAGGCTAAACAAAATACTTATTTAGTTACGTGAATGAATATAGCATTCTGTTTATGGCATACAATGAGAAAATACGTTCATAATTAGCCTTAGTCCTAGAGTATATGTCGAGCATATGTTTATAACTTCATTTTAAACGCTTATGTAAACAATTATGTAAATTTTTAATCCCCAAAAGTATGCAACAGTTATTTGTATACGTTAAACCATTGTTTGAAGTTTGCATTCCCTAAAATTAGAAAATTTGCCCAATTCTATTGGCATTCAATGTTCCCGCTGCATAATTATCGCAAGAAATCTAGGTCAAAAGTGATCTTAGACAGCTACGCCGAATAACGATGCGTATTGTTATATTTTAACCCTTTTCAGCATAAAATCTGTTCTCGCAACTGCCCTCACGGTACGTCCACAGGTAATCAAAACACGCAGAAGATTTCAATATCAAAATATAAACAACTGTAAAAGTTTGCCACAAGTTTACTTGTTACAGAAAACCTGTCTCAACAAGTGGAAAAATAAATAATACATAATATGCAAGCACAAACATACTTTTTAAAAGTCTATCAAGTCAAATAACTGATATTAACATTCTTACGAAATATCAATAGAAAATCTGTATAAATAACTGCTAATTGCAACTTAAGTACTCAAAAAAGTAAGTGTAGCCAGCTCGAGCCGGCTGTCTGAAGTGACACGGAGGCTGCCACCGAGCGGTATGTGCGCGGTCTTACGATGCGCTAGTGCTTCCGACAGTCAACATACTTAACAGTAACAATAATATCAATAGTTTTTGTTATTCTGCCTTACCTTTTGAGTAATTAAAAACGAACATAAATACGTCGCTACGGATAGATCTGGCTGCAGTACATACAGGATGAGTCCTGAAGTTCCAAATAATAGACCTTGTCCTACTAGTACCATCATAAAGAATATATGCAGCTTAGTTATCAACACTTCATCAAGAAAAAACATCCATGTATTCTCTTTTAATCATAGGCAATAACTATTTAGCATTTCTAAATCACATCTACAGCACACAGCTAAACAAAATTACATAACATATTAAATTATACTGAAACAAGTGTCACAAAAATACATTAGTAATGCTCAAAGCATGGAAATCTTTCAAATAGTATAGTCCTGTGTAGAACCGGTACTGAGTAACTTTTTCACAAGTTTTAGTACAGTATAGTCAAAACCAAGCAGGTTCATAACCAGCTATTGAGTTGGGCTGATAACCCATTTTGAACAACAACTTGGACAGTCTCAGTTCATGCTGGTTCTAATGTCACGATGAACAATTTTTCTATAGCATATGTATCTGCTTCCCGCTATGGTTCGTCACACAAATCACAAAGCGGTCAAGAGTCATAGCCCGGCAGACTGAATTGACGAAGAAAATTATTCATGTCACCAATGGGTCGCTTCTCACTGTCTGCGGGTTCCAGAAAATTTTACCCCAATGGATGTTTTGCCCGAGGATTTTTCTATTACTAAACACTTATGACAATCAACCATCTATTATGATAACAACAATTACTTAACATCATTATTTTAAATATATCTATTTGAATTTGGGCAATTAATAATATTACTTAACTTGAACACACATTATATAATATATAAATTTTTTTAAATAAATGTTAACTACAGCAGTGGTGTTGTGTGTTTTAAACAGGTTAAAATTTAACATTCCACACGTGTATGCTAATTCAAGAAGGAATACTACAATCAGTTGCATAATCCGCTGGAAAAACATCTTTCAGGGTGACACATCACAGATTCTGTTTGTGATAGTTACCTGAAACAAATAAAGTTCAATTTATATATTATTATTAATTTATTATTGCAATGATGTACTGTAATATAAACACACAATAATATTAAGTATAAACATACTGAACTGGCTACTCCATGCAATTCCTATTTTAGATACTTTAAAACTTCTAAATATTGCCTACTGTAGCATACGTTTCCATTGACAAACACTGATGACACATTTAAGAACTGTTATGGATAAACACACTATTTGAAAGAAAGGTATTAAATCCAATGCCGAAATAAGATCTGTTGCCTTAGTTTTACGAGCATTAATTCCCATACTCCACCCACGTGTGGAATGTTAAATTTATACCTCTTTAAAACAATGTGATTGGTGAAAGAGATGTGTCACAAAATTTGAGCTCTGATGTTTATTACAAAATACTCATGTAATAGTGATTCAACAGTGTGACTTTTTACTTGCAAAAGTGTGGAATACAATGAACTTTGACATAGTGCAGTGGGTTTGAAAATATGGAAGTATAAAAAGATAATATTTGATAAAATATATTTCCTCTTTGTGTGAAAAGTGGCTAAAAATAGAATTTACTAAATATACTCTCACACTGTAAATCAATTATCAGATTTGCCTGGATTACAATGTTGTGATTGACTGACTGATTGCTTGGAGAAGAAATGCCTAATTGAGGATTAAAATCTAGTGTGTTCATAACATTGTGCAGGTGCATGTGCATGTGCATAACAGTAAATACCAAATACCAAATGCCCTGTCAGTAGGCCAAGAAATAAACTTGGTTGTCTAAGAGGATAGAGGATAGATTTTGTGGAATATAAATATAGATTGAGAATAACTGTGCAATAAATAAACATGAGTGCAAAGGATACGTCCAAACCGTCCAAATACCAACCGGCAGGGAAGATGCAAGCAAAAGGAGGTGACAGACCAAAGCGGGGTAATTCCGAAGTCAGCAACGACAGCCTGAATGATGTAAGTGCAATAAGGGCTCAACTAGATACTCTGGAACAATCAATAACTGATCTAAGTGATGACATAAAACATATGTTGAAAAAAGATGAGGTAGAAAATATCATAACAAACACAGTTTCTAAAATTATGGCAGAAATTGAAAAACGTAATGAAGATTTTCTAAATAAAATGAAAATAAGTTTGCAAGCAGAAATGGAAACAAAATTGGACAAACTAGTAGCATTCAGTGTCTCAGAAAAAACCAAAGAGTTTACAGATAGAATTAAATGTGTAGAATTTGAAAACGAGACAATACTAGACAAATTTAACTTAATTAAACAAGACCAAAAAAAGGCCTTAGAAATTATGGAAGAAAAGTTAAAATCCACCATAAAAATGAATGAAGAAACCAGCAAACGCTCAAACCACAATGAGCAATACTCAAGAAAGAACAATATTAAAGTGATGAATGTGAAGGAAGATCAAAGTGAAACTGTAGCAGAACTGTCAGACAAAATCATCAAACTATTCAAAGAACAGGACATAAACATCACACCAGAACAGATCGTAGCAATACATAGAATCCCCACCAAAAAAGGACAAATACGACCAGTCCTGATAAAACTGCGTAACAATAACGACAAAACCATAGTTATGAGGAAACGAAAAGAGATGAGAAACTCTGGCCACCGACTGGTAGATGATGTCACGGCAATGAACACCGCACTGATGAACCGACTGCATCTCCACCAGGGCATTGACTCTACCTGGTTCTTCAATGGATCAGTGTTTGCCTTAACAAAACAACAAGAACGTATTAAGTTCGATCTCTATGATATCATTGACCTCGTTATTGAAGAATTTCGTGCCCATCGCAAGTAACATTAACTTACAGTGTATGTGAACAGTATAAATCACTATGTGAAGAAGAATTCAAAACCAGAAGGGGAAGAATAAGAAGACAGACGGTGAGCATCCTAGTCCTTTTTGTTCACTAAAACTTACTCTGTAATAATCAAATTTGAAAATTCTCATATCTTTGAAATTCATAAAACAAAACTTGTTATACATAATTTGTTTAAAACAAATATGTTTAAATTAAATTATACATCTTAGAATATATAATAAATAGGAAGTTCTATTTAATGGATGTACACTTGTCTATGTGTAAGTGCTTAGTATAAAGATGCTGCATAACTTTTATTACCGTGTATTTTACAACAACAAATGCTCCTCTTGGATAGAAGACGTAAATATTTATTACTAAACAAATATGTCATATATACATGTGGATTTATTTACGGTATGAAATGAACATGTCTTTCATGACATAAATGCAACAACAACAATAAAGCTACTTGCAACGTCTATATTGTAATATCTCTTATCTTAACATATTACAAATTACCTACATATATTACCTACATATTTAAGGTTGTAACTTTTATGTAATAGTCTATTTATTGTTAGTATGTATGTTGGCAATAGAATAAACCCCTTTCATGACATAAATGCAACAATAAATAGTCTATTTATTATTAGTAATATCTTTTATCTTAACATATTACAAATTACCTACATATATTACCTACATATTTAAGGTTGTAACGTTTATGTAATAGTATGTTTAGCCAGTGTTATTTATAGACACAGTAACATTGTAGCATTGTTTTTGTTCCACAACTTTCATATAAATAGCCTATTGATTTATATAACGCTATGATTAAATAGCAAAAAGTATACAACATAAATTGGGCATACCATGTGTCGTACTAGAATGTTTTTTGAAACTATATTATGTCTAACAAGATAACTGTCTGTCCATCATGTCACTACAAGGATGTCTGTCTATTTTATCAATAACTAATGATGTACCTGTTGCTGTTCTGTTTGTCTAATTGTTTTCTTTTTCATTTGAGTATTTTGTAATAAGCGTATGTGCTTATAAATTAAGGTTGATCCTTTTTGTAGTTGTTTCAATGTTTATTTGTTCTGTTGTTTGTTTGGACAAAGATAAAATGTATTGCTTGTTATTTAATATACATGTGTATAGCAGGGTAATACAACCAAATAGCTGTGACAAGTACGGACTTGTCTTTTTGCATGTAAATGAAATACCAAATGAAAAGATAATCATTTACATAGACCATGGATAATGTAAAAATTGTTTCCTACAATTGCCGTGGCCTTAATGATATCGCCAAAAGGGATGATGTCTTTAATTATTTAAAAACAATAAATGCGGATATTTATTGTTTACAAGACTGTCATTTTAATTCTTTAATGGAAAAACAGATCTACTCACAATGGAACGGTGAATGTTATTTTAGTTTTGGCACTTCAAACTCAAGAGGTGTATGTATTTTATTTAAAACTAGACTACCCACTAAGGTGCATTCCATACAAAGAGATATTACTGGAAATTATTTGATTTTAGATTTAACAATTGATACACATCGATTTACATTGTGTTCACTATATGGGCCAAACAAAGATACTCCTGTGTTTTTTAGTCACATTTTCAATGTAATTGATACAATAGGAAATGACTCTTATATGATATGTGGAGATTTTAATCTTGTACTAAATGTTGACATTGATTATGTCAATTACAAAACACTAAATAATAATAAAAAATCTAGGGAATTGTTATCTTCCGTAATCAATGATAGAAGTCTAATTGACACTTTTAGGTTTATTAATGGCGATGTGAAACATTTCACATGGCGAAAGCCCAACACTGTCCAGCAAGCCAGATTGGACTTTTTCTTAGTCACTAGTAGCTATATTCAGCATATTAGAAATTCTAATATACATGCAAGCTACAGATCTGATCATTCTCCTATAACTTTGGAATTGAATTTTGGCAAGATAGAACATGGAAAAGGATTATGGAAATTTAACAACTCTTTACTGCATGATATAGAGTACCTAAATTGTATAAAACTTAAGATTGAAGAGATTAAGATGCAGTATGCTCTACCTGTCTACAATATTGATACTTTAAATTCATTAGAAAATGATCTTATACAATTTTCTATAAATGACCAACTTTTTTTAGAAACTCTGTTAATGGAAATCAGAGGTAAAACCATATCATACTCAAGCTACAAATCCAAAATGAATAAAGAAAGAGAGGGTGATATCTTAAAAGCGGTTGAATTTATAGAAAAAAACCTTACAAACGAGAATATGGAAGAACTAAATTTATTGCAACAAGAACTTGAAAATATTCGAAATTTAAAAATGAAAGGCTCTTTTATAAGAGCTAGGGCAAAATGGATTGATGATGGTGAAAAACCTTCCAAATACTTCTGTAATTTGGAAACACAACATACTACTAGTAAAACTATTCCATTTATCGAAAATGACGAAGGCAAAAAAATATTTAATCAAAATGATATTCTAAAAGAAGCGGCACAATTTTATAAAATGTTATACACAAAATCTGTACATAATGAGAATTATAATATACATGAAGACCTTAATGATATACAAACTGGAAAATTAAGTAATGAACAATCACAAGTACTGGAAGGCCCCATCAAACTGGATGAAATCGCATTCACATTAAAAAATATGAAAAATGACAAAAGTCCTGGATCAGATGGTTTCACCGAAGAATTTTTTAAAGTCTTCTGGAAAGATTTGGGCCATTTCGTTACTAGAAGTCTTAATTATGCTTTTGCCTCTGGCTATATGTCAATTACTCAAAAACAAGGAATACTTACTTGTATACCTAAAGAAAATAAACCCAGACAATTGTTAAAAAATTTACGTCCCTTAACACTTTTAAATGTTATTTATAAACTTGCATCTGGCTCAATTGCCAACAGACTTAAAACTGTCCTTGATACTCTGATTTCTAAAGACCAGACAGGATTTATTAAGGGCAGGTACATTGGAGAGAATACTAGACTATTGTATGACATAATGAAATATACAGAGGGTAACGATATCCCTGGACTATTGATGACGATTGACTTTGAAAAGGCATTCGATACCCTTGAGTTTGATTTCATAGAAAAAACTCTAGAATATTTTAATTTTGGAGTAACATTCAAAAAATGGATATCCCTTTTCTTGTATAACACCATGATTTTAATTCAAATCAATGGATTCTTATCAGATTTTATTACTATAGAAAGAGGTTGTCGACAAGGAGACCCGATAAGTTCGTACATCTTTATTCTTTGCGCTGAAATACTGGCAATTAAAATTCGGAACTCGAAAACAATTAAGGGAATAGAAATTGATAATATAGAATATAAAATCTCTCAGTTTGCCGATGATACTTCTCTTTTTTTAGATGGCTCGGAAAATTCCTTAAATGCAACTCTTGATCTGTTACAAGACTTTGCTTCATGTTCTGGATTAAAAATAAATTATGACAAAACAAACCTAATATGGATTGGCTGTAAAAAGTACAGTACACATTCAATAAAAACTAAGTATAAACTAGTCTGGGGGACGACAACTTTCAGAGTTCTAGGAATTATATTTCATGTTGACTTGAATACAATGATAGACATGAATTTCTCCAGTAAAATAGAAAAACTACAAAATGTCATAAATTTTTGGAGTAGAAGACACTTAACACCCCTGGGAAAGATAACTGTTATCAAATCATTATTACTCCCCTTGTTGACGCACCTATTTATTACCCTCCCTAATCCAGGAGAAATAATACTAAAACAGATAAATAACATCTGTCATAATTATGTCTGGAATGGGCCTGCTAAAATTAAACATAAAGTTGCTATTAAATCTTATGATGATGGAGGTATTTCTATGATAGATGTCTATGCCTTTGAAAAAACAATGAAAATGACATGGTTAAGGAAAATTGTATTGTGTACTGGAAAATGTTTCCTACTGGTTTATTCATTGTTTGATGTTAAAAAATTGACGAATGTGGGAAAAGATTATGCTGAAAAAATAGTAAAAACATTAAAAAATTGTTTTTGGAAAGATGTACTTAGATGTTATATTGCATATATCAATAAACAAGTTGTTAGTAGGCATGAAGATATATTAAATATGCCTTTATTTTATAACCACAACTTTAAAATAGGTCTGAATAGTATTTATAATAAACATATGTATGATAGAGGAGTTAGGTATGTTAGAGATATAGTAAGCTCATCTGGACTATTTGTGAGTAAGGATTTGTTAGAATCTTACATTGGTATACAAATTAATTTTCTATTTTATGAAGGCTTAATTAGAACAGTGAAGAACTTTATAAAAATGTCAGGCTTTGATGTTATAAAAAAGCCAGATATAGAATGTGCATTTACATCTTTTTATTTAAATAATATAGTCTTGATGCAAAACCAAAACAAAATTGTATATAAAACGTTTACCTCCAACACCGATATACCAACTTGCCAATCGAAATGGAATATATCTTTCAATAACATTGAATGGAAAAAAGTACATAGACTTGTTTTTAACATTTCCAGAGATACATACACCCAGTGGTTTCAGACAAGAATTGTGCACAGAATCCTAGGAACTAAATCTTTACTGTATAAAATGAATATTGCACAGGATAATTTATGTACTTTTTGCAAAGAACATGAAGAAACTATTATACATTTATTCTGGGACTGCTACTTTACACAAATTGTTGTCAATTATGTTATTCAATTTTTAAGGTCACATAATATGCACAAATATTCTGAAATTTGTTGTCAAACTATGATACTTGGCAGTACAAATGAAACCATGAGTGAAATAAATATTTTTATCTTAGAATTGAAAAAATATATATTTATGTGTAAGAAAAAAAGGGTCCCACCCACTATACTAGGACTAAGTAAAAGTTTACGATTATCATGGGACATTCAAAACAATGGCAAATGTCAAGAAAAAGAAAAGCAAAAATGGGCAATTGTACAGCTACTTGCCAATCCAATCCACGATGAAGTAGTGTAGTGTATCCAATATCATAATTATACTAGTTTTTTATTGTTCTAATACTTACCCGATACCATATTGCTGTATGTCTCGCAATGATTTCAAGATTATATTGTCAGAAGTCCAAACACGATTCTCTGTGGTTTTTTTTTTTTTTTTTTTTTTTTTTTTTTTTTTTTTTCCTTTCTTCTTTCTTTCATATTTGTGTTTGTATGTATGCCGAAAGTGAGTGTTTTTTGCTATTTTGTTGTACATGCATTCATATAAACATATTTATTTTGCCTCTTCTATAACATTATCAGTAATCTATAAAGATGTTAAAGACAACTCAACAAATATTATTATACACTAACTTTTATTGTATTTAAACTGTCTGTCTACTAACATCAAACATTGTAAGGTATGGAGCAGGATGACCTCGACCTGCACATACCTATGGACGAGGTAAATAAAGAATCGGATCACAAAAAAAAAAAAAAAAAAAAAAAAAAAAAAAAAAAAACATACTTAACAGTAACAATAACAGGATGAGTCCTGAAGTTCCAAATAATAGACCTTGTCCTACTAGTACCATCATAAAGAATATATGCAGCTTAGTTATCAACACTTCATCAAGAAAAAACATCCATGTATTCTCTTTTAATCATAGGCAATAACTATTTAGCATTTCTAAATCACATCTACAGCACACAGCTAAACAAAATTACATAACATATTAAATTATACTGAAACAAGTGTCACAAAAATACATTAGTAATGCTCAAAGCATGGAAATCTTTCAAATAGTATAGTCCTGTGTAGAACCGGTACTGAGTAACTTTTTCACAAGTTTTAGTACAGTATAGTCAAAACCAAGCAGGTTCATAACCAGCTATTGAGTTGGGCTGATAACCCATTTTGAACAACAACTTGGACAGTCTCAGTTCATGCTGGTTCTAATGTCACGATGAACAATTTTTCTATAGCATATGTATCTGCTTCCCGCTATGGTTCGTCACACAAATCACAAAGCGGTCAAGAGTCATAGCCCGGCAGACTGAATTGACGAAGAAAATTATTCATGTCACCAATGGGTCGCTTCTCACTGTCTGCGGGTTCCAGAAAATTTTACCCCAATGGATGTTTTGCCCGAGGATTTTTCTATTACTAAACACTTATGACAATCAACCATCTATTATGATAACAACAATTACTTAACATCATTATTTTAAATATATCTATTTGAATTTGGGCAATTAATAATATTACTTAACTTGAACACACATTATATAATATATAAATTTTTTTAAATAAATGTTAACTACAGCAGTGGTGTTGTGTGTTTTAAACAGGTTAAAATTTAACATTCCACACGTGTATGCTAATTCAAGAAGGAATACTACAATCAGTTGCATAATCCGCTGGAAAAACATCTTTCAGGGTGACACATCACCGATTCTGTTTGTGATAGTTACCTGAAACAAATAAAGTTCAATTTATATATTATTATTAATTTATTATTGCAATGATGTACTGTAATATAAACACACAATAATATTAAGTATAAACATACTGAACTGGCTACTCCATGCAATTCCTATTTTAGATACTTTAAAACTTCTAAATATTGCCTACTGTAGCATACGTTTCCATTGACAAACACTGATGACACATTTAAGAACTTTTATGGATAAACACACTATTTGAAAGAAAGGTATTAAATCCAATGCCGAAATAAGATCTGTTGCCTTAGTTTTACGAGCATTAATTCCCATACTCCACCCACGTGTGGAATGTTAAATTTATGCCTCTTTAAAACATAACAAAGAGCACATAAACCATTAATATGTACAAAAGCCGACTTACATATTCTTATCCACAACATTTAAGAGTTTTCTTTTCCAGTCATGTAGTTAAATGTGCTCTCATCAACAACGATTATCATTACATGCAGAAGTAACATAATCAGTAGTAACCCCCCTGACCTCAACCTCCTACGCAGAGTGATCTCCCCTTATTGGAATGTCGAAAAGGTCAATAGGCACAGATCTGGGTTTAAACTTAAACGAAAATATTTTCAGTTCTACTTTCGATTTTAAACGTTGACGTGTCATAAACTGGTTTATATAAAATCGCATTTGATTTTCGCTATATAAAAGTCTACAACGTAAATTAGTTCGCAAAGCATAATGGTTGTAAGAGGTTTTGTACTTCTTATCTTGCTTACTTCATTTTCATCCAAATGTGAAAATGACAATTCAGGCAAGGATGATAATCAGTGCAACGACGGTGTTTGTGAGAAGAGCGGAGCGACCACGGGTAGCGATGTCAACGGCCGTTCAAAGACTGTTCAGGTTGATCTTTATCTATTTTAGTTATTTTACACAAGTCATTTTAGTTATTACAGTTTTTTTATTTATCATTAATTGCGTTTCATGGCAGATACAAGAAGTATTTAAAGCATGATAACTTGCATGATACAATTAAAAATATGATTATTGTATTGTTTTCATAAAGTGTGAAACACAATAATTATAGTATAATAATTGCATTTCATACTAACCAGTATGTGTTAATCAAATAATCATTTTGAAGTTTAAAAAGTGGTTTAGTAATATAGTAAATACAAATATATTTATGGTAAAATACATGTACTGTATGAATATATCGATGTTTACTGTATCAGCTATGCGTTTCAGTAGATTGTCATTCAAGACAGTATTGTATTAATTATTTGTAAACTATTTTATCAACTGTCATACACTTGTATAGACATAATCACATGGACGTATCTAATATATAAATATGATACAAATGGAATCGTATAGTGATTTCCACAGAACCATTCCGTTTATTGGATCAGTTAAACTGTCATGGGTTTGATCGTTTTATAATATTAAATTGACGATATTTTAATGAACAGAACAGACCAGAAAGTTTATTCACATAAACCAAAATGGTTCCTCGTGTAGCTAACAATATACATGTACATATACAATGTATAATTAGGATATTTAAGAAAACGTTCTTGGTTAATTCAGCAATTATTTTCAGATTAGTAGAAAGAAGAAAAATATATGCATGGATGGATAAGTACATACAAAGACACACACACACAAATTCCACCTAGTTATTCACTTTCATATACCAAAGGAAGAATAATGTATTAACATTTTTGATTTTTTGTTCACACTTGTACCACAAACATAAATACATAATGTGTATTTTCATATCATAGTTCATATTTTAATGTTTACATTGTGTATTATGAGATTGCAAGAAAAAAAGTAACATCATCAAATCATCACAGTTATGCCGAGCATAACATCTAAAAATATATTTTATCATGTGCCTTCATGTGATAATAATTCCACAGATTATTCTATCATGAAACAAGAAATATATGTAAAAAGATATTCCGCGTTTGTTGTATATGTTTGTAAAGAATGTAAATTGATTATCCAATATCAATATTTAATGCTGATGCATATGTTGATTTGGTTAATAAACGAACAGTCTCATTTCTTCAAAGATCGTTATTCTACGCGCATTTAATATTATTGTTCGATATAATTAAATAAAATAAATGACTAAATTTTCATCATCAAATAGCGAACTGATATTTTCATGTGGTTATCTCCTAAAAAGTAGTGTGAAATGTTTCTATATTTGAAATAAATAAAAAGAATATCATTATTTCATGTCAAAGCAATGAACTGATAAACTGCCCCATGTTTTAAATCAGTTCTACTTGAATAACCGAAATAAGTCAGATTCATCAGCTTCCGCCAGTATCTATTTATAAGAAGATGCAAAATCTATGTATATATTGGAAAGCCTCCACAGGAAAATATAAGAGAAAATGCAATTCTAAATAATTAATAAATAGATCTACCAACCGTTATTCAAATAAACATGCCTGGTAACTTTATAAATATAACTAATTGTCCATTCATTATTATTCTTATAGTCTATCGTTCTGTGGATGCTTGTTAGAACGAATCAGTGTTGCTGATGTGTATACAATTAATATGCGCATGTTCGTAAGCGAGTGTATTACATGGAATGTTGCCTATCGAATATACGATATTAACGGGGGATTTTTCCAAGGTCATGTTACACGGCCTGTAAACACTGGCATGTAAATTGAAAATGAAAATTGAGCTAATTCAACTTCTGAGTAGGGAGCTCAAAACCGGAAATTAGTCAAAAACGTAAACAAAGTAAAGAGGTATGTCTTGATTTTTCCACATTGGCTCATTGTTTCCTTTTGCCTCCGAAAAAAAATTGAGCCAATTTTGTACAGGCCGTGGTGGGGATTTCTTTTAAACTAGCTGATGCAATGTTAGGGTTTATTCATTCGGAACTACAGGCGGGAAATTTTCACAACATTTGAATGGATGTTGAGAAAGGTCAAAAGTTGGACTTAACACCTACGCCGAAAAAGAACTGAACTGATCTAAAGATAAATGTACATAAAATATTGATCAAACTCTTAATTTCTTATACAGCAGCCAGTAGATATATATTTTTGCATCCGTTTCACATCAATACAAACATAAAACCAAATTGTCTATAACATTACAATACTGTTTATGGTTATACCAGCATATTTCCATTCAAAGTTATAACCAACTATTATGTCTAAAATGTAATTATTTACACTATGAGCAAATATACAATAAGATTATTATAATGAGATTGTTCAACAGGGTTCATACAGATAACGACTTACACATTTCAAGCATATATTAAGCATTTTAGGAAAGACGATATAATTTCAAGCATTTTTTTGAGTTTTCTGTATTTACATTGGTAAAAGGTTGACTTAATAATTGCTAATGATATAACTGTTAAAATTTGTCTCTTGACTGTTTTGCTTTGCTAAACACTTATTTTGAAACAGTACTCATTCAAAAGAACATTTTTACAACCCATATAAAGTACTTAAGTGGGATACTGTCTTTAAAACATGCATTTGCATTCATAGTAAACAATCAATTTATTTAATTTCTCAACATATTTAAGCACTTTTGATCCCAAAATAAGCATTTTCAAGCACTTTTAAATTCTCCTAGTGAAAATAAGTATATTTAAGCACTCTCAGTCACTTCAAAGCACGTTCAAGAAGCAGCTTGAAATTCGAGAACTTTCAAGGATCCGTTTGAACCCTGTTCAACAAAAATGTGTAAATCCGCCTTCTCCACAATGACCAACTACATGTTTTCTTCAGGAGCAATTCTCTTGCATTGGAGATCATCTTCTCATTCACAGATCCACCAGCATGCTTACGGCACTGAAATAAACACAACCATAATTTAGAGAGGTTTGATATACAACACTGACAGAAGAACAAAAGCTCACCTACATTGTTTGAGGTATGCAATTTTGCCAGTGGGCTGGACATTTGATATAAGTCTTCAAAAAAAGAAAAATATATCAAACTGATTAATACTAGCAATACAAAGAATTAGCTGATAAGGCATGTTATTATTTTAATCACATGTAATGTTTTATCGAGATTGCATACATTTTTGCAAACAAATAGATATTCCGTTGGGCTAGTGAAACACAATATCTGTTCACAAATAAGTTATAGTTGAAAACTAAACAAAAATAGATATTCCGTTGGGCTAGTGAAACACAATATCATTTTCACAAATAAGTTATAGTTGAAAACTAAACTTTTACCACCAAGTTGCTGCCTTGCCTTTGAGGTTTTCTACTTCAGCTCATACACATGTGTTTTTTTCTCTAGTCGGAAATGGGCACCGCATAAATTAGCTCTGAGACATCTCAGGAATGTTAGATGTAAAATCTTGGAATATATTTTACTTGATTGGTCTTGTTTTATCTATGATATACATTGTAATGCAAGATATTCTAATTAAATTATACATATTATTATCTGCATTTACAAGAAAAATGTGAGTTAGGGTTTATGATTTATGTAAAAGTCTCACACGCTAACCAGTAGGATAAAGAAGATTGCTCACTTGTAATTATAACACTTTGTTAGTGATAAGTGTTTTCAAAACTATCGACTAAAAGCGTTACAAACGCTGTTTAATAAGCGGTCCCCGGAAATTTTTAATTTAAATTTTAAATGTAAACAAAGTTTTGTGCATGCGTTGACTTTGCTATGCATGACTTGTCTTGTTCCAGTCGGCCGCCATTTTTTATCGATTCGTAATGTTTTTCTTGAAAAAATATAATTGTTTTGAATCAAATCAGGATGAAAATATGAGCCACACGGCGTTTGAGTGTTAATAAGCGGGGGCGTGGGGGCGGAAACCCCCAAAATCAGTCACTCCGCTAATTAACAGATCAAATTTCTTCGTGGTTTACTGCTACAAGACTACTACTTTAAGTTGAGACGTGTAAGCTTACAATTAATAGATGCACAGAAGGCCGTATCGAATATTTCTTTATATAGCTATCATGTTCTCAGTTATTTTTTTTTTAGTTATTTGTGGTTTTAAGAGTATTAATCGCTTTATTCCATTTGCAAATTGTGCTTAACGAGTTAAGTCGTTACGCATGACTGCATCGATAACCATTTTCAAAATGGCCGACCTTTTTGTAGAAGGCGGGTTAATCGCAAAGATATGCGATTTTGAATTTATATGTTGTGAAATAACACAAACTATTAATAAAACTTTGCACAAAAATCGCCATTTTTGGGCTATATTTACGAGCACTTAGTCCTTAGTTACGTAGAATATAGTATTTCCTGGGTATGCTAAAGTAAAGGTGTTCCAATTTTTTTTTTCAGATAAAAATAATCGTTTGCTGCACAATTCTTATTTCTCTCTTTTAGCACTTGGTTAGGGAGATATAGCTGACGATGCGTGTTCGTTATATTTTATGTTTTATGTTATCATTGTCGAGCCCGCCTGCGGTCAGCTCGAGTTAATTGTCACAACGGCGGTTCGGTGTATGTTCCTGAGTGCATCCGATCGACCGTCCGTGCGTGCGTGCGTCCGTCCGGACTGTAACTTCATCATTCATCAGGCAATTTAAAAATAACTTGCCACAAATGTTCACCGTTTGGAGTCGGCGTGTCGAGCGCAACACCTGTGTCCCTAACTCAAAAGTCAAGGTCACACTTAGAGGTCAAAGGTCAAATATGGCATAGATACAACTTGACCGGACTGTAATTTCATCATTCACCAGGCATTTTAAAATAACTTGCCGCACATGTTCACCATGGAGACCGCGTGTGACGCACAAGGCATGTGTCCCTAGCTCAAAGGTTAAGGTAACACTTAGAGTTCAAAGGTCAGTATGAGCATAATACAGATTGTCCGGACTGTATGTTCATAATTCATCAGGCATATGTAAATTATCTTGCCACAAATGTACTCCATGTAGAGACGGCGGGTCGCGAGCAAGATCTGTGTCCCTAGCTCAAAGGTCAAGGACACACTTGGATGTCAAAGGAGAAGATCTGCTTGCTAGAAAATGTGAATTCAAAATAATTAGAATGCAAGTTGCTTCTTGACAACGGGCTCGACATGTTGCCAACAGGCATATAGTTTTATTAAAAATTTTACATTTTGTTTTTGCCACCAATTAACAATATTTGTATTATTATAAATCTTCATTAGCGAGCCTGTGAACAAAGGTTCTTTATCAATTGTTATCATTAGTGTTGAACGTATTGCAGGACAGTCGTTTACGAACTTCGAAACAAGGCCAATGTGACTCTGTTGGCTCACAGGTTACTACATTTTAATAAATCTATACATCATCTACCATTTCGTGGGTTTTCAAAATAATGTCTCTGAGTCGATTTGTGAAGCGGTGGATGGTTTGACCTTTAAGAGTTTGATATGTTAGAGGATGCATTGTAATTATACTTGGGCACCTTTTATCAACTGCATACCTTGATACGGTTGTGTTTGGATTAGGTGAACCAGACTCCATGTATCAGATATAAGGTAACGAGACAGTACTGCATTAATGTACTATTGATTCCCTTCACCTGCTTGGATGCTCACATGGCTTTTACACATCGTGGTAAATGAATTTAGTAGATTATCCAAACAATGCATTCGCCTGATTAACTGTTAGCATTGCTTGCAAATCACTGCGATGCACTTGCCAAGGGTATCAACAACAGTCTATTTAGATCTATAAGCGCCAAAAGCTGGACATTGTTTAGGACTTGATAACAGTAAATAGCACAAAAGCTCTAGCATTCAGTGATTTTTTTTTGTATATTTTTGGTAACTTTAGCTTTCAACAAATCACTGGAAGACAATGGAACGTCAGTGCTAAGAGTTTCGATGAACTTATTACAGAAGCTTTTAGAACTTGGTAAATTATATGGATGAACACATCTTTTGCATTAGACATCATATTCCATGTTGTTTTAGGCGTCGAATGCCCTCGAGCAGCAGAAGATGGTGCAGACGATAGCGGCCATTGAGCTGTATCATGCCCAATGCGAGATGGCCAATTATCTGGAGCTGGCCTACCTGAACTTGGCAGATCACCCGGATGTGGCCAGAGAGGTTTATGTTTCACTGTATTATCCATTCATTAGAGCTAATGCATTGTCAGAATTAGATAGACACACTATTATACAGCGAGGTCTAACGTAATTGTCTTTTTTACTCAATATTTACTATCCCAAAATTTGCTATAGGCTGTACGCTATCAACGGAGCATGTTTCGTGTTCCCTTTAGGCATCTACTTTGTATGAACGCATTATAGCTCACGCGGATACGAACATTTAAATATTTAAATGCTATCTCATATATTGTTTTGCACCCTTTACGGATTTAGTACTGATTGCTGCTAGTTTCGAATGACGGCGCACGCTGCGAGGTCTCAGCACCTGATGACGTCAGGCCTGATGAAAAAGTTCACAGTGACGGCTGGCCACATCCTCAGGACAATGATCCCCATGATTTTGGACGCCGTAGAGTTACAGGCAAGTACTGATAATTTTTCATGTTGCACCAATAACGTCTGTTGAATTATTATGAATTTTATTCATAAATGTATAAATCGATTTAGGTGATTGTATCAGTAGTTTACATGTTCTTATACCGCCTAATTCATAACCGTGTTATACTATACTTCTTGAACTGGAAAACGAAATAGACACACATTCTTGTAGACGCGCATATATTTGGTATTAATTTTCAGGATCGGGACATTATCATTGACGCATTTGGTCAGATTATTCAAAACGCAGAATCCATGAAGAAGGAATCGGAGGACACACGGTCCAGGTAGGCACCTCTGAGAGAGTAATACTTAAGCATTGGAAGGAAGGGATTCGGGACTGGTCATTGACTATCAATGAGTATTTATACTTGATTGTACTGAAATGTGTTTGTCTTTGTTAAGATAAATTTAAAAGAAGTCCGGACTTAAAGGAAGAAGGCATACAGGAGGACGCCTATGTTATGTTTTCCCTGGAAAGTAAACTGACCCTTGTACTAAAAACTGAAACGAAAACATAAATTTTTATTTGAGATCTGGACTTTGAAACACATTTGACCGACAAACACATTACCAAAGTTTGTACGATAATGAAAAACCCTTTAACTAGTGTTTTATAATGACCTCTTGACATATGAAATTAACATTGGTCAGGTGATTGGCCAGTTGTGGTAGTGACAATTATTGCATAGCAGGGGAGATCACTGTCGGGATGTTGTAATTTTGCAGTTACCTCACTCTGCAAACGGAGGTGCAGAAGAACATGGCGTCCGTAAATGACAGAAACAAGCATGTCGTGAAAGAAACCGAGCGGCTAAAAGTAGAGATGTAACGAGAACAGCAGATGGCCAAGGCTGCAGCTCTGGCCCAGAAACAACTGGAAGAAGAAAAGAAACACATGGAGGAGGACTTGGAATCCTTGAAAGGACAAAGAGATCGGATGTTTAAAGTCGCAGGTCGGTATGATCAGCAGTCCGTTTCGTTTAGAAAAAAATGACTGGGATACGTGTCACATAATATTACTTTCATTTTATGTTGGCCTCTTTCAGAGAATGCAGGTCGCGACATGTCATCCGACGACGAACGAACATTCCTCGACGACAGCATTCGCCCGAGCGCTGTCATGGGCGGTGGTGTCGGCATTGTGTTAGAGGTGGTTGGGAAGGCCGTAAACTTGTTTACGAGCATGTTTAAAGGAGACATGAAGAAAGACAGAGTAAGTTAATTATCTCCCATTTGTAAGGGAAAACGTAAATTTGTGCAGCTTAAAAATGTACACTTGTATCTGAAACCATTCACGTTTAAAATGTTAAGAACATTAAAGAATAAACCACAAATGTCATTTTTAAAGGAAAGAGCACTAATGACTAACCGTACACGTTTAGCTTTTCTTTGACTTTCTTAGCTTATGACAATGCACCAAACATATGTGTATAGTGTATGTTGAATGCCATTAATCACTAGTTTGCCAAAGCATGTTGCTTCTTCCTAAAAAGTACAAGGAGCTCATAAATGGATACCAAGCCGCTAAGGACAACGTGCATCGGGCACAAAAAGAAAGGCGCGGGGTCATAGAGCGTATGAACGAACAAAGGAAGGAGGCGCACCAGCGTCTGGCCAAGATGAAAGAACTCAGCATGCAACAATGTATTAACGACTAGATATTAAATATCGTGTTTACTAGTGAATCAACTCAGTCATTTAGCTTCAGTGTTCAGGGCAGACACAAACCATGAAGCAAATTGTCGACCAACGAGTAGCATAACATAACAATAAGACAAGGGATCGAGTACGATTACTTACTGGCAATTTCAAGCGTAATGTTAGGCATTCAAAAAATTGAAAAGGGATTTCTAAGGATACAGCTACGTACCGATAATTTTATCATCAGAATAGAAAATTCATTGTACGACCGGCTTGAATGCAGATGTTTATTAATGTGAATAGTCTATAAATAATAGTATTATTGATTGTTTACAGCTGGTCTAGGCAATGTGGAAAGTCTCCGCGAGGCCTCGCTGCATCTCGGTGACGTGGACCGTCAGTTCACGAGAATCATTCAGTTCTGGGAGAACATGGCTGCCACACTCAAGTACCTGAAAGAAGATGTCAGGTCGGGGGAGGTGTACTTGAAGAAAATTGAGAACGAGAAGTATGCAGAACGGTTTAAGAAGTCTATCAGTAAGGCAGAAAAGGTAAAAACACTCGTGTATTTAGTTTTTATTTAGTTTTATATTTTAACAGTTTTACTTCAAAGAGTTACACTTTTTATAAACATTTTAATAGTCGAAGATTATCCAAATATAGGACTTGAAAATATGTTAATTGCACCTATGTTACATTTCATGTAACCAGTTTACAAAAATGTGTACATTTTGCAAATACAGGACTGGCAGTTCTTCGGCAAGATATGCAGCGATTACGCCCAGGAAAGTGACACGGAAATCATTAACCAGTACAACTTCCTGTCAGCTCCTATCGACCACATGTCGAACGCCGACCGAACAGCTAGGCAGAAGGCTTTAATATCGTCCATCGAGGATGATATCGACTCGGCGTTTGGTGAAGGAAATTAAGAGTATAATAACTGAATGTTAACATATTAATTAAGCCGTGAATGGTCATCTGACGAGTTCCACTGAAATTACTAGAGATATGTTTTGTAGATAAGAAGCCGTCAGTTCCAAAAAGTGACGCGAGTTTGCGAAATTCTGTGTATGCAGTGCATCTCACAATCGTACGATTATGGAAGTTATGTTGCTTGTATATGGCTTGTTTAATATCTTAGCTGTATGTAATGGCGTTAAATAGCATGTAATTACCGTTCTAACAAGGTGCACGGGAAATTAATTAACCGTAATCTAAATTTTTTGAACGGCTACGTAATCATGTTAGTTTTGAATAGTAATTTTATTATAATATGTTTAGTAAACATATCTGTACTTCGTTGTCATTGATGTCTTGAAATTATTTTTTCATGTTGTCCGACATTCTATAGCTCAGTTGCAAATGACAGAACTTTACTGGTATGTTCATACACCACTAGTTCACGTTCTTCTCTATTTTTATATTACAAATGTGTAGTTTATATAAAGACCAAACACATAGTGAACTTAATGAATGACCGGTTTTTCAATTTTTTTTTTAAATTATTATAAAATGGCAATGACATTGTTTTTAGTTGTATAATATGATTTCCAATGATTCTGATCAGAATGTTCCAGATATTTTCCGTGTTCATTCTCTATGGATGTGAATGCATTATTAATGTTACGTCTGTTTCAATACGTACAAGTCATCTTAATGTTAGACATTAAAACCATCACATTTACTTTATATTTTAATAATTTTATACAATTTTTTGTTTGCGTTTTCTTGTCAAAAGTATGTATGCTTATAACCTTTTAACGCTTTGTTTAATAAATTTGTTAAATAAAAACAGGAAATTTTTTCCCGTCTGATGTAAAATCATTTCAGTGTCCATATTAATGTAAAGACTTGGTGGCAAATGTTTTTCATGCTAAATTGTGAGGTGTAACATACCCGTATTTACTTCCATGTAACGCAAAGAAAGAGGGAAAAATAGAAATGATGCTCGTTTAGCTATAGCTACATGTGTTTAGTTTGTATAGACAACAAGCTTCAGACAAATTTGCTGCATATGCCTACGAGCATTTTAACATTCAGTTATTGTTGTTAAAGGTTTTGTTTCTGTTTCTAAAATGGCAAACGACATTCATTACAGATTCATCCATAGCCGTTACCAAGAAAAGCTTTAGAACTTTCCGAGAAAATTGTTATGTCCTCGTTTCGTGAAATCATAAGTATGCAGGTTCCAAAAGATTCATACATGTTAAACACCTTTGTTGTATTTTATTTCTAATTAGAATGCTTGAATGTTTTACTAAAAGGCTAAATCAAGTGTACTTCTGTGGCAAAGATTATTCTATATTATTAAGAGTTTATTTGAAGCATTTGTCCCTCTTTTGCAGCCCCTGAATAACACATGCTACATTTGCCACGCTAACTCTAAACATGGATGAATGTGTCTCTATTACAAAACTGTCACTGTGACACTCTCTTAAATATACAGCACACTCTTAAATTATCCAATAATTGTACATTTAAGATGTTATTTCTGCAGTATAAGTAAAAATTAACATATTACCAAAAGTTGTGTCTTGAGGTAATGTTTAAAGGAATATCTTGTTGATATTCATTTATATCCAACTGTTAAGTGAGCATTTGGTATATGGTAATTGCCGGTTGTTCGTCGTATTGGCGTGCGGTCGCGAAATATAAGACTCAGAAAAAAAGGAAAAGGCCAGATCGGTTCATCCATACCAGAACTATATTGCTCGTTCGTGCAAAATACACAAATTGACTGTTACATATGTAAGATGTAATTTAATGTGTTATCGAATCTTTACCAAACATGCTTAAATTAATATTCGAACTAAGATTTCAGGTGTATTCTATAACGAACCAGATCGGTCCGGAAACACTAGCCCAGCCATCATACATATATCGGCCCGCTGTCGGCCCAATATCGTTTTGATATCGGCGGGCCGCGATCGTTTTGCCCATCGGCATTTGATCGGCCCGATATCGTCCAAGTTATATATCGGCCCGACAACGGCCCGCTATCGGTTATATGCATTGCCCTTATATATATTGCATAATGCAATAAAACATGTATATAATAAACAACATTATGATTTTACCGTATATACATGTTTATTTCAATTACACACATACCGTATATACATATTAATTTCAATTACACACAGTTGCATGAGTACTCGAAACATGAACATGGGAGTAATTACAACACAATATGAAACAGATACATATACTACAATTACGTATATATACTTAATATGGGACACATACATATACAAACATTAAACATACAGATGTTATCAGGCTAAAATGGCGTGCAGGTACACATTATTTTCCAAAGCAATGATGTCAAGTCCTTGAGGGCTATATTATATAAAGTCAATATTTCTTAATAATTAGTGGATTTGGAATTTTCATCTAACTACAACATGTAAATGTTTTTATTTATAAACACTAACAAGCATATGCATCATCTTCGAATAGACAAAGAGTACATTTTTATTGTTTTCACTACAAGCACGGTTTTAGTTGTTGATCCAGGAGATTTTAATAATATAATGGTATCTTAACACAACAAAACCAATTACTTTATAATACATTCTTAAAACTATTGTACATAATTGTACATTTTCAGCAACATTATTCGACAATTTTCTGAACAACATAAAAAAATCATAAGACTTATATATATTAATGGCAACTATATAACTGGTCTGGTAAACAGACATATACATCACTTTTTTTTTTATTATCTAATAATGCTATTTTAACTACTAAACATGCACATATGCGTAGAAGTAAACAATTTGAAATGAGCATGCATTGATTCAAAATAATAATTGCTTTGTTATTTCATGAAAAGTTTCTTAACAAAATTAAATATTATTAATACAGAAATCGTAAGTCCCAAAGATTTTGACGACACAATTTGCGTTGGAACAGGTTAATCATCTTCGTGATGAGTTTGATCTATGGTTGATGGCTTTATTCTTTTCTTTCTTCCACCATCACGATCACCTGCGTTGCGCAGCCATTCTTTCACGAAGAATTCCGATTCGTTGTTTGTCGTGTTCGGGAAATTGCGCTTCACTGCTCCTGAAAATGTCCATATAATATATTATGTTAATAATGTTGTAATACTGTTCGCTTGCATCCAAGACATTTACCAATATTTACAACACATTTCTATGGGCTAAGAACAATATTATCGTTGTAAAACTACCCAATATACAACTCAAAATGTACCGTAGTATCTGTTCTTAGCGCAGCATAGTAAAATGTAGTTCCCATTACAATTTCAAAATGTCAGATCATGGCAGAATCAAAATAACTTTTTTTTCGCATTATTAATTGGCCATCAACTCTTTATTGTTATGATGTGTGGCTATTAAAACCACATGAGCTAACACCTTCATGGTTGAATTCCTTCGCTCCAGAACTCCAAATCGTTATTTATTGGCCACATTAACAACGATAAATCAAAAAGTATTTTTTTTACAAGACCCTGTTTCATTTTTCTCAATTTTAATAGAATGTTTTATGACTATTGTAATACATTTTTTTTCAAAATATGAGGCATTTATTGACTAAATATTTTCATTACTACTTATTGTACCGTTATAAATTTTTCTTACTTAGTATTGCAGAACACAATTTCAGCGAATGAAATGCCATCTTGCCGCGTCCAGTCCAGTTAAACCCCAACGCTAACTGGTTGTGGAGGACCTCCGTCATCAGACGCTTCGACATTGTTTTCAAAGACGATCCTCCGACATTGGAAAGATAGTCAACCTGCAACCGAAAATATACAAGGGGTTTAAAAACAATAAAGGGTACAACCTTGCATAACATTTTAGGTACATAATGTCAACTAATTATGTACATTATACACTAGAAAAGCATACAGACTTTAATGAAAATGAGTCTCACAATACATAACATCATCCGTATGGTCCTGTCATCTGACAGCCACCGCTCCACGTCCTGCAATGCTTCCACGTTCAGAACGAGCAGGTTGATGCCATCTTGCAGATCATGGCCTCCAACGGGCCCATTCAGCCTCTGCATTAATGTAGCCAGCATGGACTTGATCTCGCGTTGTTAGTGCTTTATTTCCTCCAATGAACGGAGGATAGCAATATCCCTCCCTGAAAAAATATATCAGATGTGACTTATGTTTCTTAAAACATTGTTTATAACGTGAGCTTACTAACACATTTCCTGAACGAGTTTAATAAAACATGGTATGACAGGACAACACATGCCTTTGAACGAAACAAAAGCCTTCTTATTTGACCAAAACATGATGATAAATCCTATAAGTTGTTCACAATCTTGACGTCATGTTATGTTACCGACAACATAACGTCATGCGATTGGTCAGTCAAAATAAATGTATCCAATGATAACACTCAAAATGTTATTTTACACGTGTGTAAGATAAAATACTCGTAACGGTTGAATTAAACGGGAAACAAGGTATAGCATGTGCTAAATACTTTGATGAAAAGTGTTTACCTGAAACAGAAGTTTGTGACCTGTCGGAGGACAACCTTGGTGATGACAGTGTTGCACTTGACGTCTTGGCTGGCATCAGAACCCTAGGCGACGCAAGCATTGGGTCGTCTCCTAGGAATCTGATGCTATTCCTAGGTGTCGTCTCCTGGCTTTTTGTTCTCTGTGGGGGTAGATGGACACCTTGTTATTGCGGCTATAACTATTTTGGGGGGAGGTGTTGGCATTGATTCTGCTGTCATTCCACCTGAATCTTCACAAGTCACCATCCCCTTTTTGGAGGCTTTACAAGCTTCAGGTGATTCATCAGTCTCAGAATCAGAATCCAAGAAGCGTCGGTTTGGCCTTAAATCAAAAGAAGAACGTTAAGGGCACAAGCAATACAAATCATTTGTTAATTGGCCAACCACCAACATCACCGGGGGCTGACGTGTGTAAACAAGTGTTTCTCAGACAGCATGTGTATGACAGTATTTTAAAATTCCTTCAATTTGACATTTGCATAATAATACTTCTAATCATATAAATTATATTTCTATTACGCAAGTTAACATCTTTATTATTAAGCAAATATATCTTATCTTTTATTTTACTAAAAAAGACATTTTAACAGATTGACAACTTGAAAATTTCCAAATTTTCTGTCATAGATTTCCGCAATGACAGACAAAGAAATATTTAAAATATTCCATGTAACTTTAAGATTACCTGTGTTTCCTTTTGTGTGTAACTTGAAGCTGTTTTTCTGTATCTGCATCTGTTTGAAAATCAGACTGGTTTTCTGCCTCCTTTGCCTTCTGCTGGGAATGCATCTGTAGTAACACAGTGTAAAGTGCATAATATCATATATGAATTTGCTAAGAACATCATTTTCTTTTTTCAGAGTCAAAATATACATGCTTTCATGTTTTATCTTTAGAATAGCATATATTTTGTGTATTTTAGATCCATGTGTTAAAAATAATTACACAATATTGACTCTATTAAAAATGCATCTTATTAATACATAAAATCTACCCTGTCAAATTTATACACCGATCCCACTTTTCCACAGCTATTCGGTACTGTAAGCATTAATTTCCATTCATCGAAAATGTCAAATTACCATGTGCTCTTTCAAATATCACTAACATGCACTTGTTCTTTGATGAAACATATTTAAATCTCTAAACGAATGATATTGAATTATGACCATTGGATAATATTGAAGATTTATTTGAATATGATTTTTACATTTAGTGGAAGAATCTGTAAAGCGTAAAAAAATGTTTGTCTCAGGTTATCCGACCTAACCTAAAAAATGCCCCGACCCTACAAAATTTTATTAGGTTTGTCAGATTGATTTTTGTTTTATTTACCTTTTTCAATAATTAAATGTGTTTTTGGATAAATAAGTGTTTCGTTTTTATAGTATTCACTTATAAACAATGTTTAACGATATAACTGATATGTTTTGAATACCGGGTATTTATTCAATTTTAAAATCTTCAATTTGACCATTTACGAAAAAAAAACACATACAAAATTAAAAACAAATCCGACCTACCTACCCTAATTTTTTTTGGCATGTAACCTGAAACAAACATTTTTTTTACGCCTAACAGCACACTATGAACATTTTTAAGCAAAGTTTTGTTATTAAAATAATTACCTGTAAGATACATCACCCGCCGGATACCACAGGACATCCAGTTATCTTCTGGCTACAGGTGTTGCTATACGGTCAAATGCAGTTTGGCAGACGACTTTATTGGAGGCCAAAGAACTTTCTTGCTTCCATCAGCATCTGTGGTCAACCATTTTTCTGACACAACTGCCACTTCATTGGATGAAAACTCAACAACCAGATATTTTGACATGACCTGGTGTAACAAAATCAAAACATGTTTCTGTATTGCTATTTCCTATTAATGTAAAAAAATGTCAAACTTGCAGGTACAGTTTTGATCCTTGTGTTAAACATTGAACTGATTTGACTGATTTGCACTTGTTAAAGAAACAGTTTAATCCATATGTGCTAATGAAACTTATTATTTTATCGAGTAAATATTAAATGATTGATGGACTTCAATGTATGTACATCATGTCCTATTGCTTAGTTATCAAATCATGAATAAGTGGTATGAAAACAAATCCATCATCAAAAGGGAGAAGCACACATTTACAAGTAATATCAGTAAATGATGCTATACACAATGAGCCACTCAGTTCTGCAACATGTTTAATTCTTAGGTCGAAAGAAGCTAATGGTATACTAACGAAATCTGATGCATTTGTGAATAACTCATAAACAACATATTTTTCATTTGTTTCATTTGTAATTATATTTCTTATAACGCCAACATTGTCATTTATAAGAAAGCAATAATTCCCTTTTGAAGTAGAGAAAACTATGTCCGGAAAATGGATTTCTTTAAACTGAGATATCTTAGTATTGTTGAACCTTCTTGGTACGGGTCCTTCATTATGCATTTTTTTCAAAATGACAACTTTTTCAGGCTGGCCATTCAAATTAGGATCAAACAGATTTCCTTTACTTTCAGATATTCTGCGAATGACCTGTTGCAGTGGCAGCGTGGGTTTTCTAACAAGCTTTTTTAGTTTTCCTAAAAAGCTTTCAAAAGCAAAAGCAGAACTTTTTTCAAGAAGACCAAAGCTCAGTACATCTAAGTGCAAGTGCCCCAACCCATGAAGATTGAAAACAAGCATATCCCTGCCATAGAGGTCTCCAAACTGTTTTACAAACTTAACTGAAAGCTCTTGAACATAAACTCTGTAATTTTAACAAAATAAACTGCTGGACAAACAGAACACACACTCACAAACAAAAGCATGAAATACTTATACAAGGAAGGAGGCAAATGTTTTTTCAAGACAACTGGCCCAGTATACTACAAGAATTGGCGAAACTCTGTGGCTTTCCATCTCTCAATATAATCTAGAGTTGAAGACTTACGATTAAATTCCCTTGGCAAATGTCCGGACAAATCCAACAGGCCCTTTGATATTATTTTAACAGCACTGACACCAATACGACATCAATTGTCAATTGTTCCCTTCGACCAAAGCAAAATCATACGTTTAACAACGCCTAGATACACCAAATGCATGGCAAACTATGGAATGGTGATTGCCCTGTATGATGCCTTCTAAGTGGACTGTTTGTGTCAGGAAATGTCATTTTCCCCTGCCACACACCATGTTGCACACACTTATGCTTTAGCTGGAGCATCACAAATCACACAGGAAAGATAAAAAACTGCTCTGATATCAGAATCATCCCATAACTTAATACCATTTTCAAACAAGCTTTCCAATTCTTTAACAAAGTGATCAAGGTATTCTGCCACACTAGTAGGTTTTTTATCACAGGAGAACAATCCAATTACAAACGGCTTTGTAATAGCCGGTTTAATAAGTCGACCTAAAATTGGCCACAACTGAATACCAGAACTCTTAAACAATGGCAATCCATCAATATTTACTTGAATTGAAACCTCGACAACATGTTGGCGGCAGTGGTTTTCAAATATTGACTTTATCCAACTTTCTACACCACAGTGGTAATAGCAACCACCAGCAATATTTAAAACTTCATAACACCGTGGGTTTTTAGTAAAGTCCGTGCATCTTTTTGTAAGTATGTATGATACTGACGCAAAATGGCAAGGAAATCAGAAAGAGCAGCATGGCTTATGTTATGTTTAGACATAACATAACATCTCGATACAAAATGTCTAAGGTTTCTACAACTAAAGCCAAGTCATCCGAGGCTGAATCCAGTGAAACATTATCATGATCACCAGACACAGGAATTTGGAAATTTTGAGATTCATCTGAATCAATGTGCACACTGGAATCTATAGGCTGAGAATTATTATTTACTTCATTTTGTATAGGTTCAACTTCTGTAGCAATGTTACTTATAGTATGTACATGTACATTGACAGATGAATCAATTTTCCTACGTTTAGACCAATACGAACACATTGTATTTTTTTAAATTAAAACATAGAGAAAATATAAACTATATTATATTGTACATTAAATATATACTGTGTTCCGATGGAGTCGCGGTACTAAGGATTTTTTGAATAACCAAAATGGACAACACTTACAACTTTTAAAAAACGTGTACAAGGTATAAAAATGCATTAAACACACATGGCAATCAACAACAAAAAAACAATTATTTCATTTGGAATTCCTGCAAAACACCAAACCACACAACACGGTGTATACATTTATTGAAATAAAGTTTTCTTTTGTTTTCAAAATTTCCATTGTACGTACTATTTATTTAACTTTGCTTATGCATGAAAACTATCTGAATTGCATAGAATATTGCAAAGGACATTCTTTTCTGCTTAAACATGTTCGTATAATGCATTTCTTCTAAGAGTCTCATCCGATTTCATTCCAGAATTTAATATTAAGATATTGTTTTTACTCTGTCGTCTGTACCAAATTAGTAGGAGTATTTCCCCGTGGGTTTTGTACATACAGTATTTCCTTTATTTAAGGTTATACTGTGCGCTATTTTCCAAGATTGGCAAGGATTGCTTCACTTGTTACCGATTACCGCGACTCCGTCGTCCAAGTTGTCAGATACATATATAGGTTAAAGCAGATTTGATCTCCTGTCACACAACAAAAACAGAATTTGACCCAAAAATGTCAATGCACTATGTTAATTAACAGTCTTCTGTCACACCTGAACCTGTGGGTGAGGTCATCGTCTGCAATCGTCAATCTGTTCCAGGTACTCTCTGCTGAGTAATCTGTGAAAATAAAAAGGTTTTTCGTGCATGTGTACTCAATATTGTGATTACTAGTGTAACTTGGATACAATAAGTGTTCATGTATTGCGATAAGGCTAGTCGCTATGCCGGCGTCACATTGTCGAGCTCACGTGCGAACAGTCCAGTTCAAAAACGGGTTTGAGAGTCCCATCAAGGGTTAAACTCTTGCTTCTCCTACTGGTGTTGATGCGAAGTATGCCAGGCTGGAGAAGACGTCAATAGATAGTAGAATACATGACAATAATCATGTACTAACCTTGAAAGATACTGATGGTACGGACACGACTGTGTCAGCTTTGCGGCCCCGCCCCAACGCTCCAGTGTAGTTGCAAAGTTCAGTAGTTTTGATGACTCGTCTTTTCATCCAGACTTGAATACCAATGAGATGATGGTTCCGGCTGAGTTCCTGGTTCTTTTAATCACTGCATTTAGAAAACATACTCAAATTAAACCAAACTGTGATGGCGATTAAAATTTTGATGCCGCTAACTCACTTAGGTGGGGTCTGGATTTGCGTGGGCCCCTAAAGTGTTTTATGCATGTATTTCATGTATTTTTCAGCTGAAAGCCTGACCTAAGTACAATTATAAAATAAAAAATGAACTAGATAGGATCTGTAAACTTTGCAAATTAGGAAAATTGGTATTATTCAAAGTAGGCATGTAAGACGGTCATTATGGCCAATGCATCGGCCAGTGCGGACACGAACTTTGGGGTCATTATTAACAGTTACAGGTTCTAAAACTAAATGATACGGATTGCAACACAAAGTATTATAACATAAATGAGATAGTTGTTGAGTCTCGTGCAAATAATTGTCAAAATGAAACTGAAAAACAACACGGTGAACACAATGGGTCTTGGATGGTGACTCTGGTGGACATTTTGCTTTAACTTTCAAATATCTACTCCTCTCATGTCCACTAGAGCAACCATCCCATAAAATACAGCCTTTAATGGGGGTGATTCTCTTCATTACAGTGCGTTTGTACGCATCCATTTGCAAAATGTTGAAAGACGACAAATATTACCGAAAGTTCTTAAAGGTTACGCATGCGCAAATAAGTTCCTCCATAGTTACATATAAAATATTCAATGTTTGATCTAAATTTTCACCATGACCAAGCGACTTCCCAATATATCACCATACATTGTTGGAAAGATAAGGCCATAACCTTTTGAAAAAACAGCATGTCAAAGATTTCTATACGTTGTAACTCAAAATATTTACCTGAGAATAAACACACTGGTTTTAAGAGGAATGGGGGATTCCATTTTGTGCATGAATACATGGGCCAAAGGTTATGAAGCTGTGAACCACTACACAAACAAGTAGTGCACACTCAGTCACATGTGCTTGTTATCTAACTGACAGCATGTAACCCTGAGGATGTGACTTCCGTTTTGGGGTAATTAGACCTATATACATGTATTTGAGTTTCCGTCTTTACATTTCGAAAACTATTTGGTGATTAAAAACTAATTTATCGATCGTTTAACAGTATTGTGTGTTCTTAACTTTCATTCACTTTTAAAAAGAAATAGATGTTGATAACCTTGCTTGGTTAATTGTATTTATGTCGCTTTATCTGTGTAAGATCGTACATATGTATAGACACACTTTAATTGAAATGTAGTGTAATCGTATGTTTATCGCACAAGTTGAAAACCATTTAAGTTAGGTTTAAGTTAGGTGTCAATTAAACCATAAAACCTAACCTTTACCCTACCCCTCACACCTTCGGAACCTGACGTTAACTGGGTGTAATAATTGAAATGATGGTTGTTTAGACAAATCACACGTTTCGATACCTAACTTGAGGGGTCGTTCTATCTTAAACGATGGATATATAGTTTACCGTTAAGATAAGTATAGTTTAAATAACACGAACAACAAAAACATAAGGAACAGTTGACGACGCTAAGGATTTTAAAGAAGGTTCTTTTTGTTAAATTATTCGAACCCCAATAGGGAAAGACGTTTAAAAATAATAACATAATAACATAAATACAATTGTTATCATGGTTTCAAACTTTTCTCGAATTGTGATAAATCTATTTCTTCCTCATGCAGAACTTGAATTGTGTACAGTTTAAAATCCATCAAAAACAATCCGTAACATTGATGCAATGAATTAGGCTACACCTTTGACGAATGGCGAATGATCGTCTGGAAAGATGCAAATATATGCTCAGTATAATTACCCAGAGAGGCAGCATGGTGGAACTAAAACGAAACAGGATGCTACACCGTTCTGAATCATTCCCTGGGTATAACATTATACTTAAACTCTTATTCATTCCAGAAGCATACAGTCTTATGCCTTCCAAAATGTAAACATGAAATACATTTTTGTTCAAAATATATACTCCTTTGTATAATATATATGCATTTACGATGTAAAACAAAAACGGTTGAAAATCATGTATATGAAGTCGAAACAATTTTATATATACTTCTATTTCCAATCAAAATATGTACTAACAAATATGCATGAATGTGTATATTTTCTTTAATGTGCTGTTATTTGATATATGATCTCGAACGAATATATGGCGTAATACGGATATACCGAATAGCCGGTGACACATGTAGGTGGAAACTGAATGACCTTCCCATGCACGCTAAGGAATGGGGTATTGTCAATTATACCCGTAATGTTTTTTTTGTATGCCAAGGGTATTGTATATGAGAAAGCGAACCAGATAACATCACACCTTGCACTCGTGTTTCATGGTTGTTATGTAAATTATTTATAAAACTTACACAAACATGAAGCATAGTGGCCTACATACGCTTTTAACAAGGAAAACATGTTGACTTAAGAGTGTATATACAATTGTACAAGGTTGTATTAATACTAGTATATATATTATGATTTTTTTAATACTAGCTAAGTACACATTTCAACGGCGAAACCTATAAAACATAAGCGATTGGGTATTTAACAGATTTTCAGAAAGTACCCGATCTTTGTTTATATTTCTAGATACGGAGATAAGGAAACAAAACTGAAACTGAAAGAGCTAGTTGTGTTCGATAACGTCCTTGAATTAAATCTATCCAAAATCCGATAAACTAAAAGGCCAAGCTTTATTACCGATAAACGATCCTAGTTCATTAAAATAGTCGACGATGCTTTAGTTATAACTAGTAATTTTGAAATACCTTACTCATTGTGAAATAATGTGTGTGATAAAACTTCAAAAAAAAGTTTAATAATCCTGTACCGTATACGTCTCTCTTATGTTTGTCATACCATTAGTTGCATTCGTGTGCACGAAATTACAAAACCACTTTCAGGTCTGGTACGTCATAAATAATTATACAAATATGAACTGAGATACCTCCAGCAAGTTGTGGAGAATTTGTGTGCCCGAAATTACTTAACCACTTTCAGATCTTGTACGTCATAAATAATAATAAAACTATGAACTGAGATACCTCCAGCAAGTTGTGGAGAATTTGTGTGCACGAAATTACAAAACCACTTTCAGATCTTGTACGTCATAAATGATTATACAACTATGAACTGAGATACCTCCAGCATGTTGTGGAGAATTTGTGTGCACGAAATTACAAAACCACTTTCAGATCTTTTTTTGTACGTCATTAATGATTATACAACTGTGAACTGAGATACCTCCAGCAAGTTGTGGAGAATTTGTGTGCACGAAATTACAAAACCACTTTCAGATCTTGTACGTCATAAATGATTTAACAACTATGAACTGAGATATCTCCAGCAAGTTGTGGAGAATTTGTGTGCACGAAATTACAAAACCACTTTCAGATCTTGTACGTCATAAATGATTTAACAACTATGAACTGAGATACCTCCAGCAAGTTGTGGAGAATTTTTGTGCACGAAATTACAAAACCACTTTCAGATCTTGTACGTCATAAATAATTATACAACTATGAACTGAGATATCTCCAGCAAGTTGTGGAGAATTTGTGTGCCAGATCTTGTACGTCATAAATGATTATACAACTATGAACTGAGATACCTCCAGCAAGTTCTGGAGAATTATACAAATAATTATAATAATAATTATACAACTATGAACTGAGATACCTCCAGCAAGTTGCGGAGAATTTGGGTGCTGTCGGTTTAATAAGATGGGGATTATGAGTGGACATACATATGTCGTTATTAGTCATATTAATAAGCTGTGCAACGAATTAATTGCTACTTGTAATTAAGGGCTAAATTCGCTTTAATTCACTGGTAAATTCGCTGCAGTCGAATATTGCCAATATAAACAAGAAATGTATTTAATAAAAGACAATCGGCGTTGAAATTAATATTGTGATGTCATTTAAAGATTAACTTAACAGACAGCCAAGATGATTGGTTACGTGACTTCTCAGATCCCAGATTTTTTGTTCCCCACCAATATTAGGGGACTTATTGGACCCCAGATTTTTCGGACACTCTAAGAAAACTTCTCGGACCCAAAAGTTAATTTGAGATAAATGTATAAATTTAAAAATTAACTAGAATTATAATTAATATCTATGCCGTGAATAAACCAATCATACAACTCCATGTTTCCACCAGTGATATATGAATAACCAAAATAATTTTGGTTTACATAATTGTTATCTGTATTTGTCAAGCCAATTTAACAAAATAACAATGTACGAAAATAATTTTGGGAATGAATACAAATTATTATGTATCAGTAGAGTTTATAAAGTTATTTATAGTACCGGTAATATACCATTCATGTTAGTTATCTAATATAATAACGATTTGAAGTAAAATAAGCATTTATACTGTGTATCCCAATAAAAAGCAATAGTCAGGGAACATTCAGCGATTTTTGAAATGTTAAGACTTTATTTTTTGATAACGCAAACATAAAAATTCATCAGTCTATGACGATTTTAAATTATATCAGAAGAAATATGGTATATAAAGGGTTCCTGTGTATAATTAGTATTGCAAATTGTGTATTCATGCTACGCGAATAACAATTCGACATATTCCGATTCTTCTTTCATAACATTTTATCTATAGAAAATGTAGCATCTTTTTACAGATTGAATAACATATACTGGAGAAGTTGATAGAAAGATAAATCGTAACCACAATTTTAAATCATATTAACAGTAAGTTCATAATATTAATTCCACTTTTATAGAAATTGTTAGGCTTATGATTCTCTGAACGCTATTATTGATGCATGTACGAGTATATTAACACAGCCATACAGCCGTTGCTAGCTATGCGCGCTATTTTTAGAATGCCACTACTTTTTGTGGAATGCGATGAATTCGCTAGAATCAATGAGCTACATGGAACGGCGACTCTGTGAGTGAGATTTATGCATGTTATTTTTAGAGCGTAACACATATAAATGTAGGCTAAACAAAATAGTTATTTCGTTACGTGAATGAATATATCATTCTGTTTATGGCATACAATGAGAAAATACGTTCATATTAACCTCAGTTCTAGAGTTTACGCGAGGATATGTTTATAACTTCATTTTAACCGCTTATGTAAACAATCATGTAAATTTGTATTCCCCAAAAGTGTGCAACAGTTATTGGTATACGTTAAACCATTGTTTGAAGTTTGCATTCCCTAGAATTAGAAAATGTGCCCAATTCTATTGGCATTCAATTTTCCCGCTGCATAATTATCGCAAGAAAATCTGGGTCAAAAGTGATCTTAGACAGCTACGCCGAAAAAAGTAACGCAATATCTGCCCAGCGATAATATGTTATGCTACGGTCACTATCACCGAGGGTTGCCTTATGACATTGGGAAGATATGTTTGCTATACATGTAGCCTGCTCACACAGGCTGTTATCTATGTTATGACCATTAAAACCTCGTGTGCTATTTATCAAACAAAGTAAGGAATACTATACTTTGCTCATGAATTATTTCTTTAAGCCAAAAGTTTCATCGATGTGACAGTACATGTGAGTACATTTTAAAAGTATATAGAAAGCACATGCACATGTTTTGATTATCTTCCGCAACATTTATTTGTTGTACTGCGTATTAAGTTTCTGTTAAATGTTTGATCCGACAAAAGTTTGCCTATGTTAATTTTTAAGGAAGAATATCCAGTTTGAGATTTGTTATTGATACGTGTGCATAGAACATTGCGAAACCGAAAGAGCATACAGGTTCACATCAGTCAAAAATGCACGCAAGTCAACCCCAGTTCGTATCTGTAATTGCGTAGAACAGTTCTCAACAGCATTTCGAATACATCATGCATGAATGATGCGGTTTATTTTTAGGAAACATCTGATTTACAATTAGGAAACATCTGATTTACGAATTCGCTTAATAATTTATACACCATCGGCCATAACTTTTATCTTCGAAAGCGATTGTAAGTAAGTTTGTACGCTCAAATGTAAAAAACGGTGGATGTTTAGCAAAAATGTGAGTTTACAAGACTGGTGTAGCCTTGATATAAACATAAACACTCCGAATTGTGAGAAAGTATGTTTCCTGTAGCACAAACATGTTTGTATTCAATGATACATAGTCAATGTTATTGATCGCGTTTGAGATAGAAATACCTATTCAGTACGCTACGACGTTTACGCAGAGTAAGTAAAAGGTATTGGTCAGCTAATTTATTATCAGATATAATAAACTCCTGGCTTTGTATAGACAACACAGCCATGTAAATAATGCTGAATACTACTACAACAACCACCGCCACTACTACTACTACTTCTACTTCTACTGTTGCTGGTACTACTTCTCTACTACTACTTCTACTGCTACTGTAGCACTACTACTATATTACTACTACTACTACTACTACTACTACTACTACTACTACTACTACTACTACTACTACTACTACTACTACTACTACTACTACTACTACTACTACTACTACTACTACTACTACTGATGCTGCTGCTGCTGCTGCTACTACTACTACTACTACTACTACTACTACTACTACTACTACTACTACTACTACTACTACTACTACTACTACTACTACTACTACTACTACTACTACTACTACTACTACTACTACTACTACTACTACTACTACTACTGCTACTACTTCTACTATTACTTCTACTACTACTACTACTACTACTACTACTACTACTACTACTACTACTACTACTACTACTACTATTACTGCTTATACCACTACTACTACTACTACTACTACTACTACTACTACTACTACTACTACTACTACTACTACTACTACTACTACTACTACTACTACTACTTCTACTTCTACTACTACTACTGATGATCTTACTACTACTACTACTGCTGCTGCTACTACTACTACTACTACTACTACTACCACTTATACTACTGCTACATCTTCGGTGGTTTTACAAGGACATTTATTTATTTTCAATCTAACACAAAGATAAAATATTTGATTAGATTTATAAATTAGACTGCGCATTTTTATGTTTAGCAGATTTGAATTCCAATATTGGCAGTTGGCAATTATTATACTTAGTTTATTTCAAAGGCATTGAAGGTTTTATACACATGTAAGACTAGAAATAAAAGTAAGGTTACTGCACGACGGTCGTGTACGGGCAGGTGTCTAAGATTTTTTGTAAAATAAAATAAAACCAAATGTAGATCTATTATTAAAAGAAGAAACACAACTGGACGACACTAGGTCCACAGATATCTGCACACAGAAACTGTAAGTAGGTTTATTTCACCGAAACTGAAAGTGTTTTCCAGCTAACAAAAAGCACCCAGACAGCACAGTATAAAACAGGCGCATCGCTTTCCCAGAGGCAGACGACAAGGAAAACGTTGAACACTGAACAGTCGGCTGTTATTATTCATTTAACATCTCTGACTGCGCAAAGGTCTTTTCTACTTCTAGAAAACAGAATTTTAGCAACGATGGCCAGCGACGCAACACCGTCGGTAAGATGGTTATTCATTTTGACTAACACATTGCGATATTTATATTAAAGGTACTTATTCATAGATTTATGTAAAAGTCTCACACGCTAACCAGTAGGATAAAGAAGATTGCTCACTTGTAATTATAACACTTTGTTAGTGATAAGTGTTTTGAAAACAATCGACTAAAAGCGTTACAAACGCTGTTTAATCAGCGGTCCCCGGAAATTTTAAATGTAAACAACGTTTTGCGCATGCGTTGACTTTGCTATGCATGACTTGTCTTGTTCCAGTCGGCCGCCATTTTTATCGATTTGTAATGTAATGTCACAACGGCGGTTCTGTGTATGTTCCTGAGTGCATCCGATCGACCGTCCTTGCGTGCGTGCGTCCGTTCGGACTGTAACTTCATCATTCATCAGGCAATTTTATAACTTGCCACAAATGTTCACCGAGTCGGCGGGTCGAGCGCAACACCTGTGTCCCTAACTCAAAAGTCAAGGTCACACTTAGAGGTCAAAGGTCAAATATGGCATAGATACAACTTGACCAGACTGTAATTTCATCATTGACCAGGCATTTTAAAATAACTTGCCGCACATGTTCACCATGGAGACCGCGTGTGACGCACAAGGCATGTGTCCCTAGCTCAAAGGTTAAGGTAGCACTTAGAGTTCAAAGGTCAGTATGAGCATAATACAGCTCTTCCAGACTGTATGTTCATAATTCATCAGGCATATGTAAATTATCTTGCCACAAATGTACTCCATGTAGAGACGGCGCGTCGCGAGCAAGATCTGTGTCCCTAGCTCAAAGGTCAAGGTCACACGTGGATGTCAAAGGAGAAGATCTGCTTGCTGGAAAATGTGAATTCAAAATGATTAGAATGCAAGCTGTTTCTTGATAACCGGCTCGACATGTTGCCTACAGGCATATAGTTTTATTAAAATTTTACATTATTTTTTTGCCACCAACTAACAATATTTTTATTATTATAAAACTACATTAGCGAGCCTGCGAACAAAGGTTCTTTATCAATTGTTATCACTAGTGTTGAACGTATTGCAGGACAGTCGTTTACGAACTTAGAAACAAGGCCAATGCCACTCTGTTGGCTCAAAGGTTACTACATTTTAATAAATCTATACATCATCTACCATTTCGTGGGTTTTCAAAATAATGTCTCTGAATCGATATGTGAAGCGGTGGATGGTTTGACCTTTAAGAGTTTGATATGTTAGAGGATGCATTGTAATTATACTTGGGCACCTTTTGTCAACGGCATACCTTGATACGGTTGTGTTTGGATTAGGTGAACTAGACTCCATGTATCGGATATAAGGTAACGGACAGTACTGCATTAATGTACTATTGATCATTCCCTTCACCTGCTTGGATGCTCACATGGCTTTTACACATCGTGGTAAATGAATTTAGTAAATTATCCAAACAATGCATTCGCCTGATTAACTGTTAGCATTGCTTGCAAATCACTGCGATGCACTTGCCAAGGGTATCAACAACAGTCTATGTAGATCTATAAGCGCCAAACGCTGGACATTGTTTAGGACTTGATAACGGTAAATATTCAAAAGTTCTAGCATTCAGTGTTTTTTTTTCTTTATTTTTGGTAACTTTAGCTTTCAACAAATCACTGGAAGACAATGGGTCGTCAGTGCTATGAGTTTCGATGAACTTATTACAGAAACCTTTAGAACTTGGTAAATTATATGGATGAACACATCTTTTGCATTAGACATCATATTCCATGTTGTTTTAGGCGTCGAATGCCCTCGAGCAGCAGAAGATGGTGCAGACGATAGCGGCCATTGAGCTGTATCATGCCCAACGCGAGGTGGCCAATTATCTGGAGCTGGCCTACCTGAACTTGGCAGATCACCCGGATATGGCCAGAGAGGTTTATTATTCACTGCATTATCCATTCAATAGAGCTAATGCATTGTCAGAATTAGATAGACACACTATTATACATCGAGGTCTAGCGTAATAGTCTTTTTTACTCAATATTTACTATCCCAAAATTTGCTATAGGCTGTACGCTATCAACGGAGCATGTTTCTTGTTCCCTTTAGGCATCTACTTAGTATGAACGCATTATAGCACACGCGGATACGAACATTTAAATATTTCAATGCTATCTCATATATTGTTTTGCACCCTTTACGGATTTAGTACTGATTGCTGCTAGGTTCGAATGACGGCGCACGCTGCGAGGTCTCAGCACCTTATGACGTCAGGCCTGATGAAAAAGTTCACAGTGACGGCTGGCCACATACTCAGGACAATGATCCCCATGATTTTGGACGCCGTAGAGTTACAGGCAAGTACTGATAATTTTTCATGTTGCACCAATAACGTCTGTTGAATAATTATGAATTTTATTCATAAATGTATAAATCGATTTAGGTGATTGTATCTGTAGTTTACATGTTTGTATACCGCTCAATTCATAACCGTGTTATACTATACTTCTTGAACTGGAAAACGAAATAGACACACATTCTTGTAGACGCGCATATATTTGGTATTAATTTTCAGGATCGGGACATTATCATTGACGCATTTGGTCAGATTATTCAAAACGCAGAATCCATGAAGAAGGAATCGGAGGACACACGGTCAAGGTAGGCACCTCTGCAAGAGTGGAATACTTAAGCATTGGAAGGAAGGGATTCGGGACTGGTCATTGACCTTAATGAGTATTTATACATGATTGTACTCAAATATATTTGTCTTTGTTATGATAAATTTAAAAGGTGTCCGGACTAACAGGAAGAAGGCATACAGGAGGACGCCTATGTTATTTTTTCCCTGGAAAGTAATCTCACCCTTGTACTAAAAACTGAAACAAAAACATAAATTTTAATTTTAGATCTGGACTTTCAAACACATTTGACCGACAAACGCATTACCAAAGTTTGTACGATAATAAAAAACCCTTTAACTAGTGGTTTATAATGACCTCTTGACATATGAAATTAACATTGGTCAGGTGATTGGCCAGTTGTGGTAGTGACAAGTATTGCATAGCAGGGGAGATCACTGTCGGGATGTTGTAATTTTGCAGTTACCTCACTCTGCAAACGGAGGTGCAGAAGAACATGGCGTCCGTAAATGACAGAAACAAGCATGTCGTGAAAGAAACCGAGCGGCTAAAAGTAGAGATGGAACGAGAAGAGCAGATGGCCAAGGCTGCAGCTCTGGCCCAGAAACAACTGGAAGCAGAAAAGAAACACATGGACGAGGACTTGGAATCCTTGAAAGGACAAAGAGATCGGATGTTTAAAGTAGCAGGTTGGTATGATCAGCAGTCCGTTTTGTTTAAAAAAAAATGATTGGGATACGTGTCACATAATATTACTTTCATTTTATGTTGGACTCTTTCAGAGAATGCAGGGCGCGACATGTCATCCGACGACGAACGAACATTCCTTGACGACAGCATTCGCCCGAGCGCTGTCATGGGCGGTGGTGTCGGCATTGTGTTAGAGGTGGTTGGGAAGGCCGTAAACTTGTTTACGAGCATGTTTAAAGGAGACAAGAAGAAAGACAGAGTAAGTTAATTATTTCCCATTTGTAAGGGAAAACGTAAATTTGTGCAGCTTAAAAATGTACACTTGTATCTGAAACCAATAACGTACAAAATGTAGACAACATTAAAGAAGGATAAACCTCAAATGTCATTTATAAAGGAAAGAGCACTAATGACTAACCGTACACGTTTAGCTTTTCTTTGACTTTCTTAGCTTATGACAATGCACCAAACGTATGTGTAAAGTATAGCGTATGTTGAATTCCATTAGTCACTAGTTTGCCAAAGCATGTTGTTTCTTCCTAACAAGTACAAGGAGCTCATGAAGGGATACCAAGCCACTGAGGACAACGTGCATCGGGCACAAAAAGAAAGGCGCGGGGTCATGGAGCGTATGAACGAACAAAGGAAAGAGGCGCACCAGCGTCTGGCCACGATGAAAGAGCTCAGCATGCATCAAGGTATTAACGACTAGATATTAAATATCGTGTTTACTAGTGAATAAACTCAGTCATTTAGCTTAAGTGTTCAGGGCAGACACAAACCATGAAGCAAATTGTCGACCAACGAGTAGCATAACATAACAATAAGACAATGGATCGAGTACGATTACTTACTGGCAATTTCTAGCGTATGTTAGGCATTCAAAAAATTGAAAAGGGATTTCTTAGGATAAAGCTACATACCGTTCATTTTATCATCAGAATAGAACATTCATTGTACGACCGGCTTCAATGCAGATGTTTATTAATGTGAATAGTCTATAAATAATAGTATTATTGATTGTTTACAGCTGGTCTAGGCAATGTGGAAAGTCTCCGCGAGGCCTCGCTGCATCTCGGTGACGTGGACCGTCAGTTCACGAGAATCATTCAGTTCTGGGAGAACATGGCTGCCACACTCAAGTACCTGAAAGAAGATGTCAGGTCGGGGGAGGTGTACTTGAAGAAAATTGAGAACGAGAAGTATGCAGAACGGTTTAAGAAGTCTATCAGTAGGGCAGAAAAGGTAAAAACACTCGTGTATTTAGTTTTTTTTAAGTTTTATATTTGAACAGTTTAACATTCAAAGAGTTACACTTTTTATAAACATTTTAATAGTCGAAGATTATCCAAATGTAGGACTTGACAATAAGTTAATTGCATCTGTGTTACATTTCATGTAACCAGTTTACAATAATATGTACATTTTGCAAATACAGGAATGGCAGTTTTTCGGCAAGATATGCAGCGATTACGTCCAGGAAAGTGACACGGAAATCATGCACCTGTACAACTTCCTGTCAGCTCCTATCGACCACATGTCGAACGCCGACCGAACAGCTAGGCAGAAGGCTTTAATATTGTCCATCGAGGATGATATCGACTCGGCGTTTGGTGAAGGAAATAAAGAGTATAATAACATATTAATTAAGCCGTGAATGGTCATGTGACGACTTCCACTAAAATTACTAGAGATATGTTTTGTAGATAAGAAGCCGTCAGTTCCAAAAGGTGACGCGAGTTTGCGAAATTATGTGTATGCAGTGCATCTCACAATCGTTCGATTATCGAAGTTATGTTGCATGTATATGGCTTGTTTAATATCTCAGTGTTGCTTGTATATGGCTTGTTTAATATCTTAACTATATGTAATGGCGTTAAATAGCATGTAATTACCATGCTAACAATGTGAACGGGATATTAATTAACCGTAATCTAAATGTTTTGAACGGCTAAGTTATCATGTTAGTTTTGAATAGTAATTTTATTATAATATGTTTAGTAAACATATCTGTACTTCGTTGTCATTGATGTCTTGAAATTCTTTTTTCATGTTGTCCGACATTCTATAGATCAGTTGCAAATGACAGAACTTTACTGGTATGTTCATACACCACTAGTTCACGTTCTTCTCTATTTTTATATAACAAATGTGTAATTTATATAAATATCATTATTTTTTATAATTATTATAAAATGGCAATAACATTGTTTTTAGTTGTATAATATGATTTCCAGTGATTCTGATCAGAATGTTCCAGATATTTTCCGTGTTCATTATCTACGGATGAGAATGCATTATTAATGTTTTAATACGTACAAGTCATCTTAATGTTAGACATTAAAACCATCACATTTACTTTATATTTTAATGATTTTATACAATTTTTTTTTTTGCTTTTTCTTGTCAAAAGTATGTATGCTTATAACCTTTTAACGCTTTGTTTAATAAATTTGTTAAATAAAAAAGGGATTTTTGTCCCGTCTGATGTAAAATCATTTCAGTGTCCATATTAATGTAAATACTTGGTGGCAAATGTTTTTCATTCTAAATTGTGAGGTGTAACATACCCGTATTTACTTCCATGTAACGCAAAGAAAGAGTGAACAATAGAAGTGATGCCCGTTTAGCTATAGCTACACGTGTTTAGTTTGTATACAAATGATGCCCGTTTAGCGATAGCTACATGTGTTTAGTTTGTATAGAAGTGATGCCCGTTTAGCTATAGCTACATGTGTATAGAAGTGATGCCCGTTTAGCTATAGCTACATGTGTTTAGTTTGTATAGAAGTGATGCCCGTTTAGCTATAGCTACATGTGTATAGAAGTGATGCCCGTTTAGCTATAGCTATATGTGTTTAGTTTGTATAGAAGTGATGCCCGTTTAGCTATAGCTACATGTGTTTTGTTTGTATAGAAGTGATGCTCGTTTAGCTACATGTGTATAGAAGTGATGCTCGTTTAGCTATAGCTACATGTGTTTAGTTTGTATAACATTCAGTTATTGTTGTTAAATGTTTTGTTTCTGTTTCTAAAATGGCAAACGACATTCATTACAGATTCATCCATAGCCGTTACCAAGAAAGGCTTTAGAACTTACCGAGGAAATTGTTATGTCCTCGTTTCGTGAAATCATAAGTATTCAGGTTCCAAAAGATTCATACATGTTAAACACCTTTGTTGTATTTTATTTCTAATTAGAATGCTTGAATGTTTTACTAAATGGTTACATCAAGTGTACTTCTGTGGCAAAGATTATTCTATATTACTAAGAGTTTATTTGAAGCATTTGTCCCTCTTTTGCAGCCCCTGAATAACACATGCTACATTTGCCACGCTAACTCTAAACATGGATGAATGTGTCTCTATTACAAAACTGTCACTGTGACACTCTCTTAAATATACAGCATACACTTAAATCATCCAATAATTGTACATTTAAGATGTTATTTCTGCAGTATAAGTAAAAATTAACATATTACCAAAAGTTGTATCTTGAGGAAATGTTTAAAGGAATATCTTGTTGATATTCATTTATATCAAACTGTTAAGTGAGCATTTGGTATATGGTAATTGCCGGTTGTTTGTCGTATTGGCATGCGGTCGCGAAATATACTATTTTTTCATTTCATTTGGATATTGGTATTGAAGAAACTTGCACGACGAGTTCGATAATGGTTCAGAATTATTGACAATTGTTCATGAAATAAAAAACAACAACAACAAACCATTATGTTCCCCCTCCCCCAATCATTATGTACGAGTACGCAGTGTTTGTATGATCAGGGAGACTCAGAAAAAAGGAATAGGCCAGATCGGTTCATCCATACCAGAACTATATTGCTCGTTGACTGTTACATATGTAAGATGTAATTTCGTGTGTTATCGAATCTTTACCATACATGCTTAAATTAATAATCGACCTAAGATTTCAGGTGTATTCTATAACGATCGGCCCGGAAACACTAGAGTGTTTGCCTGTTATTATTCGGGGGCGAGTATAGATGTCCGTACATGTCCGTACATTCTGACGAAATCTTCATTTTTCAAGTATAACAAAACTTGCTTAAAGCTTGTTTATAACCGTGCGTAGTTTGTTGTTGTGTTTAAGGAGATTAAACAATATGCAAGATGCTTCATAAAAATGACAGTTTATGAACGAGATTGATGGTATAACCCCTTCATGGTTTTCATGCGTACAAACATGTGTTCAATCTGCGACATACATGTTACAACAACGCAATACATTTCCTACTGATTCGCTGTCTTGGTCTCTGTTATATTTACTATTGTATTTGTGCGTTCATTTTTTCATCTGCTAAAATACATGTACGAGTATATTAAGTAATCAACAGTTTGAAAGTTTCTAAATAGAACATATTCGCCAATTGCTTCAGTACTGAGATGTGCTTTATAATTTAAAATCTATCAATTGAGATTTACTAGATATGTCTTAAACATCCCAAAATTAAAAGAAAACTCTGTTCCACCGATATGACTAGACATCACTAGGTGTTCCACACATTAGATGCTTATTTAAATATATTGTGTCACAGACGAGTGAACTGTACATTGCAATTAACTGGAATATTTTCGGAACAAAACAAACCGCCTGTTTTGAGCGGAACAGTAACATGTATAAAAGAAACACTGACCCTATGTTACCATGCTATCATATAACGCGTTTTCCATAATGACTCAGTGACGTCGTCGTTGCAACATACAATTAGTGTAAAGAATCACGACATTATGCATTGTTTTATTTTTAGCTCACCTGAGCACAAAGTGCTCATGGTGATCTTTTGTGATCGCCCGTTGTCCGTCGTGCGTGCGTGCGTGTGTTCGTGCGTGCGCCGTCAACTTTTCATTTAAACAACATCTCCTCCTAAACCGCTTGGCAGATTTTCACCAAACTTCACAGGAATGATCCTTGGGTAGACCTCTTTCAAAGTTGTTCAAATCTTTCCGGTGCACTGCATATGTAGGTCACCAGAGCTAAAAATAGATTTAAAAAGTGGGGTGGCATTGTTTATATAGACTTATATATCAAAATGACTTTAAAAATTTTCTCCTCTGAAACCGTAAGGCCCAGAGGTTTCATATTTGGAATATAAAATTGTATGGCGGTTCAAATGATGACCCTGGGGTCAAAACTGGGCACACCCCGGGGGTCACGTGGTTCATATAGACTTAAAAGTTAAATAGCAAAATGACTTTAAAATCTTCTCCTCTGAAACTGCTAGGCCCAGAGGTTTTGTATTTGGTATGTAACATTATATAGTTGTCCTCTACAAAGATTGTTCAAATGATATCTCAGGGACCAAAACTGGCCCTGCCCTGGGGGTCACACTGTTTATATAGACTTAAATAGCAAAATGACTTTAAAATCTCCTCTGAAACCTAAGTGTGTTTCATATTTGATATGTAACATTGTATAGTAGTCCTCAACACAGATTGTTCAAAGTATGCCCCTGGGGTAAAAAGTGGCCATGACCCGGTGGTCACACGGTTTATATAGAGTTATATGGCAAGTGGGCCTTAAAAATCTTCCTTTTTGAAACTGTTAGGCCCAGAGGTTTTATATTTTGCGTGAAACATTGTGGAGTGGTCCTCTATAAAGATTGTTCCAATGATACCTCTGGAGGTCACATGGTTTATATACATTTAAATAGCAAAATGACTTTAACAATCTTGTCTGCGACCGCAAGGCCCAGTGGTTTCATATTTGGTATGTAACATTGAATAGTGGTCCACTACTAATATTTGTCAAATTATGCCCCTAAGGTAGAAGGTTGTCACGCCTTGTGGGTCACATGGTATATATAGACTAAAAAACTTCTGAACCTGCAAGGCCCAGATTTTTATACTCAGGTAAGGAGTTTAGTGCCATTTTGTCCTCTTGTTATTAGCCATTATGATGCCTTAAACTCAGGTGAGCGACGTAGGGCCATCATGGTCCTCTTGTATAGAAATATGTCCCCAAATGCATTCAGCTAAGGAGACGCCTCAACCCACTGTATCTGTACATTGTGCAAAAACGTTTCCTCTAAAAAGTTTTTATTGATGGTCACTGTTCGTAAATTTAAGTTTTATGTTGTAAGTTTAGTATGAGAACTCATCGAAGGCTGATTTATTCAGTTACCATCATTAATCATCTGGGTTTTGAGGAATGCAGTAATGCTATCAGAACATGCTGTCATTGTGTACAAACATAAATCTGCAGAGGCTGGTATTCTGTACTGTATTGCTCTGCTGGGTTTATTTGGATAAACTATCAACAGTTATCCGTTTAAAATTAATAGTCAGGGGTAACTCCATTCTGGCTGGATATATCACTTGACAGTTATCCTCATAAATATTAATAGTCAGGGGTTACTCCATATCTTGCGATATACATCACTTAGCAGTTATCCTCATAAATATTAGGGACTAGTTGTGTCAATCAACACTACGGTCACTCCCAAATATAGGCGGGTAAGTCTTTTGGTATAAAAGCTAGGAACAATTCGGGGCGTGGGGAGACAGCTTGGATTCTTACTTGGGCTGTTGGACTCTTGGCTTGATATACACAAATATCATTGCATACAATACTTTACATGTGATTGTTGACCAGAATTGTGAGAAAAAAAACAATCGACTTATATTCGGATTGCTTTGATTGTATGGGAAAATAAACAACACATTAAATAAGAGTGTTATTTATTGAACACTTGAAAATACGAACGAAAATTTGCAACATTTAGCTCGTTATTTTACTATTGGTGGCTGGCTGGTACGGTTGTTGAAACCGCCAGATGCCGATCGCCAGCTTGTTCAAGCGAGATTTGCATGTGAAAGATGATCACCTCAGAAGGAATTGTGCAACTCTCTATTTCTAGGTACATTTAGTTCAATACTATGCAGAAATGAAGATGTTAATATTTGTTTCATAATCAAGTTATAGGTCCACATACAGTAGACTGTCCCAACATTAACATCGGCGAACTCCCGTACCGCAAGTTTTTAATTTACTTTAACAATTGTCGTCTTTGACGTCTCGGGGTTTTTTTCGCGTCTAGTCAACATTACCAATTTCAATATATTGTTATTTTTGAAATATAGGCCATCTGTCCAGAATACAACACAACAGTATACATAGTTGTTTAATAGTAATTAAAATATATATCCGGCCAAAATAACTTGAGACACGTAAAACTATAAAGCGTTTCTCATATTATTGATACAAAATAAGTTTTGATAGATTCCATAAGTTAAGCAATGTTAAAGAGTAATTACTTTGTAGAAGAAAAAACATAAATACTACGCATCAAAACCCTAAATGACATTTAGTATATCTGACCCTGCATATATTTATGTAGTGAATATCATTCAACTGTGGATAATAAAGCAAGTGTTTGCCAAGACTTGTGTGTTGATTCTTGGCAAATTATATTTTCACTTTGTACTTAAAAATGTTACACACATTTTATGTTTAACTTATGATCTCAACACCTGAAACGTGCAAAAACATTACGTAATCTAAAAGACAGCTCAATAAAAGACAGTTAAATGTCCTACAGGTTAATAGTGACTTAAATTAAACAACAACTCTGTTGCATAGACTTGAACACGTTGGAAGGCAATATTTACGGCAATGTGCTTGTGACATTTAAATTATTTCTCAATTATCAAACCACCATATTTCGACCCAAAAGTTAGTATAGGCATTACCACAGACTCATAAAGTTTACAGACGTTAGAATGAGTAAAATATCCTAAAGCACTAGGAATGTTTGATAGAAAAACTAGTGTTTGTAGCACTGATTCACTTATATATATTTTCTTTTTTTTTAAATCTTTTTCCTAGTCGGCAGAAGTTAAAAGCGTTTCTTTTGGTTGGCATGTGTCATGTTTTGGCCTAACACATATTTTGAACGATGATCTAGCTGTCTTGTAACAAAGAAAATCTGTATCCATCGACATTGTCTTAAGACGAGTTTTTGTGTGTTCCTTTTGCTATCAAACACTGCGTATTCCACCAAGATTCGTGCATTTGCGTGGACGTTTCTTATGCCAAGCAGGCTAGCAAGCATATTTTTTGCAGACGTTTTGTTTACTTTGTTTTATTTTAATACTACTTCTTTTATTTTGGTCATTATCGTACTTTTCTTTGCTCATAGTTGTATTATTACTGTATGCATATCATATTCTGGTAAATTGTTATAACCGCAGTTACGCAAAATTTATTTATGGTCATAAGTAATTGTTTGGGATAGGTCGTTTTGCTACCTGCACCCTATATAAACTTTCCAAACACGGAGATACATCATATCTTTAAACATTAATGTATATTCTAACATGACGCGCAGATTCACCATTGATAAACTACCAATTAACAGCCCGAAAAAGTAGTTCCGAAATTGTAAAATATTGTCTGCAATATAATTGCAGAAAATGTCGTTAGTTCATCTAAGAATCGAAATAATTTTCACATTACCGTTGTTTATCGACTTATAAACACCGATTTTTCGTTTTGATACGATATATTAAACCATCGTAGTTTAATTCATAAGCATCAGAACTCCAAATCGTTGTGTATTAACCGATAAACAACTCTAAATCGAAATTTATTTCTTAATTATATATACCGGTAAAAAAACGACCAATTTATTATCAAAAGTTTAAGGAATCCATAATACAGTTATTGGGGAAAATGAAATGATACCAATTGAAACAACAATTAAATTTAAATAGTATATACACTTGTTCAATAAAGTTCCTTTGGACGTTCAAGTTCCAATTTATGAAGATTTCAGATTTATACCCATATATATAGTTAAAATGACTTGTAAAGACTATTGTTGATTTATTTCATCATGTAATCATTGAATTTACCGGTTTTCGCGCAGCTCTTTCCGATTTTGTTCGGATTCGTTCATTGTCAGTATTGTCATATCATAAAAATAAAACATAACAAGATCGGCAATGTTGAGTTTATTCAAATATGTAAGCATACATAATGTTGATCACCGTTAATGGCTATCGCGTGATAAAAGCATAAGTAACACAGTATGTCGTAATACACCAATAAAACGTGCGTGTGCCAGGGGAGAACATGAAAAGGTGATATCAAAGTATCACCGAGCAACTGTTTGTAGACATTATTGAGATTACACAGTTAGTCAATCTTTACTATGAAAGACAACGACATGTAGAATAGCAATTCATTAAATGACATTATACCATTAATGGGCGTATACAATAAAGTTCATTTACAGAAAATTAACATTTAAGGCACGAACAAAGTGGTACATTTTAAACGTAACATTAAAAGGTTAATGTTGAGATAACAAACATATAAAATAATACATTATGTGCTTATATCCTATACACATTTTCATAAAATAAATGGAGCTGCAATAGTTTGAAATAGAAAATTGGTGTTTACATATTCAACACTATGAAACTAGCCCTCGTGTTTTATGTAGAATATCGTGCAACTCGCCGAATGTTAACTGTTATAGCCGAACTTAATCCGCTCGAAAGTTAGCAGTGTAGTGCAAAATTATTAACCTGACACGCATGAAAATTTCGTATGCAATCGGGATTTATTTATAAATGCCACGACAATTATCGAGCGTAGCATAGCTAATACTACAATGTAAATTGATATCGAATTGGTTTATATATCTAAAAGGTCGAATGGTGTAGTAACACAATAAAATATTCTACACTTTTATAAATATCTCATGTTCTGCATATTTTAAGAATAACTCTAAACATTTTACAAGAGGTCTGTGTCAGACGGAATTGAACTCGATTCGATGGCGTGCGGCGCTAGCACTTATACCACACGACCATTGAATACCATTCTCGCTATCCCGTATAATGGTATTTAAATCTATGTCAACATCAATTCCAATTCCAGGAACTGTTTCTGACATCGGTTATATACTAAAGTAAGCAATTGCTAAGAAAGACAATAAGAAAACCGTTTTATTGTAGAGTCTGAATTCGGCCATGTTCACCTTTTGTGCGGCTTTAAGTCAGATTGTTTGAAATCAATACATGTAGATTATACATATCTTACTTCAGTTTTGACTTTCATAAAATCATGGCAGACAGGAGAAAAACGCTAGAGTCCAAAGCAAAAGAAATTATCTATAACACATCCGATTGGTTTAAAAACCAGAATAGCTCTTCTTTCCTTGAAAATGCACTTCATGAGCAGAAGTAACATCGACATTAGTATGTGATATTATGTTTGCTATTTTCATATGGAATATTGCTTGCTTGAATAATATATTGATTAAGAACATGAAAATATGATGAAGAAAAAAATATCATAAAATTTTTGAAGAAAATGCAGCAAAATTGAATACCATTTGAATAAGCTGATTGAGTTTCGATGGTAACACAAAACAAATCTAAATCTTCGACGTTACTTACTGCGTCAGTAGAACTGATCGATATACTCTCGCTTAATTTAACACCTTTATATACCTTTAATCCATTATTACTACATAATATGAATAGTGGGCCACGTGGACTTTCGTGTATATGTTTACGGAACAGGCCGACTCTAATAATAGATAATTAGGTAACCGGAAAATGTATTTAAATAGAAGTCAGCAGGATCAGGTCAATGTTTTCGCACTATACTTAGTATTTCATCATAGATCAATTATGAACTACTAAGACGATTGCCATCCTCAACTGTTCATCTATGCTTGTTACAACATACGATGTTCGAATATACGAAATGCAATACTAGTACGTCCCGTGGAATTCATCAGGTGACCTTGCACGACTCCAAAAATAAAACACAAACAATAAGTTTACATGCAGAATACTCTTAAATAACAAGAGAATTGTGCTCTTAATTTTCTGCTCAAAACACCGAGCCGCCATACGACTCAATGGCCGAATACAAAGCCTTCTTCCTTGCCCCTCTGTCGGTGACTGACATTTCATCAATAGGAGATGACAGGAAGTTGTAGAGAGTCAGGATTTCTGTGTCACCTTCACGAACGTAGTCGCTGCATATCTTGTGGAAGGACTGCCAGTCCTGTAGTTGCAAGACTTAGTATATATTTAGTGTAATAATTACAGTCACTTTCTATATACAAACTCAAGATTATTTTAATGACTTTCAAATGTGATCAAAGTAACAAGCTTGCATTAACTGTCACTTCAAACATTATGACACGATTCCATTCACTTCAATGCAACACCTTCGTATTATTGTCATGTCCATGTGCACTTTCTTCTGACCTGTTGTTTTATTTCACACCTTGTAAATAACGGAATGCAAAATAGAATTCTACATTTAAGCACATGACTCTAACGTAGTAATGAAATGAAGAGAGAATCTGACTGCTCAAATGTATACCGTGATATACCGTTACGCCCTTAGAATATACATACCTTTTTGGCTTTAGTAATGGCCTTTTGGAACATTTGTATGTTGTTATTGTTTTCAAGTTGTTCAGGGACAACGCCGCAGGAATGCCATCTTCCTTTAGATACTCGAGGGTATCAGCCATGTCCCTCCAGAACTGAATAATTCTCGTTAACTGGTAGTCTACTTGTTCAAGATGCAATGAGGCTTCATTCAGGCTTTCCAAATTACCGAGACCTGCTGCAAAAATGGTTTTAATTATTAAAACAAGCATATCTATTATTTACATGTACCATTTCAGACAATAACTAAAACTGACAATCGAATATACTACCTACAGCCTAGCATTAGTCTCATTTTCAGCTCGACTTTTCGAAGTTAAAGTATTTGGTTAAGTTTTTTGGTTACTTTTTGTCAGAGCGCATTTATTAAGGTATCCACTTGAAACGTTCAATACTTGTTTACTATTAAAAGGCTAATTCATTACAACAAGGCATTTGTCTTTGTTTGGATTTACAACTTAAAATAGTTTGTCAATTTATTTATAATATAAAATTTCTATCTATATAAGTATCAAAGACATTGTATTGAAACTCGAAATGCTTGTTTAAGGTGCTGACTCTATTCTGCAGACAACAGGAGGTAGCTCTTTGAAGGATTTAATTGGAGTTATTATCCCCTTTTAAACTTAGAATTTTCGCTTTCGGTCAAATTTCACAATATCTATAAGAGGTATCGACTGAACACTCAAAATACTTGATCCCAGTTATGAACGCATTCTGTAGACAAGATGAGGTAACTATATCAAAGATTTTGGTGAAGTTCATGCCCTTTTTTCAGCCTAGAATTTTCGCTTTAGGCCACACCAAACTGAAGTTTTGGTCATCGGGATTACCGCACCGATTTGTTGCAAATTCAAATATATATATATATATATTAAAAAAATGCTCTTCGAGTCATTTAAACAACGGAATAACAGTTAACATTTTAGTTTATTGTTTGATATATTTAAGTGTTGACTTAGATGATTACATTACACATGTGTTCATCAAAAGTGGTATCTTCCAGCCTCTGTGTACAATTGTACCATGAATAAACAATATAAGCAAACATTTAATAAATGTGTTGATTGTTTGTTTGGATTTTTCGCCGTTTTCAACAGTATTTAAGTCATATCATGGCAGTCAGTTAACATACTCACACTTTTCCGGGGCAAGCTTAGCCGCTTTAAGCGGTTTACCAGTACTAATTGCACATACTTATGCCAGTAACTGACAACTGTGGCCGGGCTTGGGTTTTGAATACATGTGTTGACATTTATTTATATGACCATAACATCAATGTTATCATCTTAATGTGTTTGAATGTTATTAAATGGTATAAAATGATTATTATTGACTTGGTCAAATTGAAAGGGATAAGCTCGACATTATTCAAATCATCAAAATATATTTTTAATAAATGATGTGCTTTTAATTAAACAAGGCTAGTAGGCCTATGACATTTTATTTCACTACATCAGTAAATATGGCCTTTGTACAATGTTTGATAGAAAGGCGAATATGATAAATAGAGAATAACAGGTTACTGTCTGGTCTTGTGTAATATATCAGGTGAGGCTTAGAATAATATAACGGCGAGGCAGTAACCTGTTTTTCTATTTATCATACCACGTTTTTCTTAAAATTACACCAAACGAGCTGATTTTTTTTACATATTTAAAAACTAAGAGCCGCGTTGATTTTACTGAGCCGACTTTTACACGTTCACGTACATGTAGTTATGGATTTCTAAAAGTTGAGTGGACAATACCTTATTATCAATATTTCTTAAAGATAAATGAGCTGGCATAAATGACAAACTATTTTAAGTTGTAAATCCAAACAAAGACCAATGCCTTGTTGTAATGAATTAGCCTTTTAATAGTAAATAATTCACTACGAATACATAGATTACACACACGTCTATTCATTTAATATTGGAAACGCAAACTGAAATGGATTGCAACGATCAATTTCATCGGAGAACACGCATCGACGAATTGTTTTCAGACGCCATTTCATGATTTTGGAGTTGTGTATTGAAAATGACATTTTGAAGATCGTTTCAATAATGACTATAGCGTCTTCAATATTTGGTCAAAACATGTTTGAGACTCAACATAAACTGATTCTGTGTAGTGACTTTTAGCTCATTTATTAAAAATGTATTGAAATAACTGTGTATAGATGATTTATTGTTCCATTGATGACGTCATACCACTACCAAAGTGCGGGTTTATGTGAATATATAAAAAAACGTTTTGTGATTTATGACGATTAAAAGTAATAAACTATATACGCTCTTGGTAAAAATTTTTTTTTTTTAATCTGAATAATTTTTACTGAAAATGTTGACTTTAGAAGTGGATCTCGAGTAATATGGCGAACCTCCATACATTGACTGATATAAACGCCACTGACCTGATATAAAAAATATATCAGGCAACTTTGTATCAGGCCGATGTCAGCATAGTGGTATGATATATATATATATATATATATATATATATATATATATATATATATATATATATATATATATATATATATATATATATATATATATATATATATATATATATATATATATATATATATATATATTATATATATATATATATATATATATATATATATATATATATATATATATATATATATATATATATATATATATATATATATATATATATATATATATATATATATATATATATATATACATATATATATATTTCTGATTTAGGCATTTGGGGGACCATACTATAATTTCTGCATTAGGGGGACAATTTGTATATTTTTTATTAGAACCGTTTCATGACATCTGACATTGTTTTGACAATAAAAGAAACACTTTACTACCATATCAGAAGCATTTTGTGATTAAACAAAAAATAAAAAATATACGAAACAATTGGTCCCCTTAATATTTTTTAATTATAACATATTCATTAAGGAGACCATTTCATATATTCTGTATTAAGGAGACCATTCCATGTATGCTTTATGAAGGAAACCATTCCATAAATGGTTTATTGAGACCGTTGTATTTATGCTTTTTAATCTCCCCAAGATATATGTACATGTATATAGAACGTTTAGGAGACCAGGGAACAAACTTAGACTGGAGAAATTACACTTGTGTATTTGCAAGTTTTATTGGTAGCAATGTTACTTATAACGGATAAATCGTTTTGAATAAAAAATGCTACCGTTTGAAATTGTAAATACCAACTAATACTCGAATATCGGCATGTTATGGTAAAACAGTTTTTGATACACAATATCTCATAGAAGTTACTAGGGGTGTAACGGTATCACTGACTCAAAATATATACACCGTGAGATATTGTCCATATTGAAAGGCTTGTTCAAGGATAAAAACACGTTTTAGATATTACCTTTTGCATTTCCTGGCGCAAGCACACACGGTACACTTGCATATGTCATATTGCTTCATTGCGTAACACGGCTGGGCTTCAATGCAATAAACGTACAGCGACATTAAGAATAAAACTTGACACCTGTCATTCGCCGCAAGAAACGTGGGTTTATTGCTTAATGAACGCACGACGCTATGAGCTTCGCATACATACACGATATTATTTGCATGCTTTTAATACGGTATTGTCACTTTCCATACTAGTATAGTCTGTCTTTTGAACATGTGTTACAACCATAAAGCTAGTTTGCTTTTTAACAACTAAAAAAAATTAACCATAATATCTTCTTAATGTGCATGCCAAATTCAAAGACGTAAATGACAATAATACATGTAGAATCTTAGGAACAATATTGATATTAGTGTTGGTGCCAAGATACATTTGATGCATTGTTTTCGAAAAAAAACTAGTGCTGTTCGTGCCATATCGATTATGTTGGCTGTGCGTTTTGTTGTAAAACATAATTCATGATACCATAGAAAAACGCCAGTCGCACGATTTGCAGACAAAGCCACTGTCTGCTAAAACTTAGACGTGCGGTAGACCTTCGGCGATTGCAGTAGGCCCGTACGATGCGAGGATGAACTCCCCATGTTTTACAAAACGCAGATGTTTGTCTAAATCCTCAAACTTGAAGTTCGTCGGAGCCACAGTCCGCGCTTAAACTACACCATAAATTATAGAAGATGAACGAAGTGGCCCATAATTGCATCATTTGATGACATAACTATTTCACATTGTTTATTGAATGAATTAATATGTAAATGAATGCATGAATGAATGAAAGAGAAAGTAAGTGAATGAATGCGATGATTAGATGCCAGGTTCACTGTACCGCATCCCCCTGCAGGAAAGCCTTTCTGGATCGGCCCTGGGTGGTCTGCTAAAACAAAAACCCTGTATGTCGATATATGTTTATTAGCATTATTTGTATGTTACATAGTGACCGCATAAATATTTAAGATGTATTCAATAAAAACCTTAATACCGTACTTTATGACAAACAACAAAAATCCCGTCAAAATTGGAAAGAATTTAATGTGTAATGTAAATTAAATAGAACCAGAGTTTTACATTAAAGAGACATATTGATGGTTTTTCAGATAGAAGAATCAATTGAAACAATGCATAATCCCATTTTTCACTGATATATTTTACTCTTTAGTTTAAGCAAAATACATTATGGTATCGTTAAAGAAAAGCATGTGAAATGCCCCCAATATTTTGATACACGGTTCAAGAAGGAAATGAACTCATGCCTACAATGTTAACTTTATTTACATTGCACTACATATATCAATACTGCCCATCCGCCTACTGGTACATTTCATTTATATCTATATGTCATCTATAACTATTTTTTCCATGCCCGCGAAGTGTCATATTGACAGCTTTTTCTAAATATTAACAAAAATATATATATATTTTTTAATTAAAACTACACCTATATGTTAAGTTGCCATTAAACAGTTCATAAAATAATCTTTTATATTTGAAAATGTACAGCTAATACGCCTCTTTAATCCTCAGTCTGTCTAAAACAAATTACCATACATTTTGACTACAACATGCACTTAAATTGATTGAAAAATGTGAACGAACCACTGCTTAGTTAGGATTAATTTTGTTCTCTATAGGTATGTTGCCAATGCATAATAACGAAAAAGATACAACTATCCTTCTAACAAAGGCTGTCCACAAGGCCCGACTATTCATTCCGCTTTGATAATATACATATTCTGTAAGTGACCTTACATAATGACCTCGCAGACATATGTGAAGTTTCAAAATATCTGCAATAGTTACAGAAACATATATAATTACTTTTAACTAAATTTTCAAAGTACAAAAAGGGGCTTAATTTGCCTCAAATACTGGTCACATACAAGTCCAAATACAACTAGCCAGTGAAATAATGTCATGAATACTTTACCCTTAATGTATTGTATATACTATTAAACACACTATTATGTGAATTTGGAATAAGATGGATTTTTTGTTCTCTTGGTTTAGATGCAGTTAATTGAATAAATGTGAAAATTTAGCAAAGTAATTATATTTAATAGGCATTTTCATTAAAAAAATACCCATAAAATTGGTATTACCCCAAAAAGTCCACATCTACACTTTGCATGCATGGACACAGTTTTTCAGGACCTGAAAACTAGCAAAAAAGCCCATAATTTGAAGAAAGAGTTATGAATTTTGTTGTTGTTGAAACCATCAGTATTGTCTGAATTTAAACATCTTGAATTTCTCAGATATGTGGTAGAAAAGAAAATATAAAGTATATTCTATGTTTAACGTCTTATTCTAACTTCACATAATACAGTGTTTATTATTACATTAAATTAACAATGTATTCAACCAAATATTTAAGTATTAACCAGATGGAACACAAAGAATAATTTGAATGTTTTGGTGAAGGAGTCAGAAATATGTTTTTATCTGTAAAAATGTAGGCAATCCACAGTAATTAAACAATAAATTCAAAATGTCCTGATTAGCCAATATTTGTCATATTCTTATCACCTGCTCCAACCTTAACAGAACATTATATGCCAGTTCATTCATAATGTTTTGCATGATGCCACTAGACTTACAAACCAACACTGGCAAATACTGCTTTGTAGAGGAAACTAGGACTTTCATTAGAAGTGATAAGACACTAACTCTGGTTTTTCTAGTCCGAGCAGACCCATGGTCAAACTCGTCAAAGATTTTATTGTCACAAATTGTGCATGAATGAAATAGATTGCTTGGAAAAAGGTGGCCTCTAGAGTGTTTTTATATTTTTTTTTTCATAAATAAGGGGTAATAACTCAGGTCAGATTTGGCCCACTATTTTGTCGGCGATTTTATGGTCACACACAAATTGTGCATTCTGATTATGCCCATTATCAAACTAGTCCCAAGATTTTATTGTCATACAGAATGTTTGATCAAGATTGAATGAAAAATGAAGTCTCTATTGCAGCAATCAACCCAAATGTTGACGCCAAACGGACGACACAGTCCAATCCCACTATACCAATAGCTCACAGAATAAAAATGTATAACGTACGCATTGATTATTTAAAAAAATAACAGGAGGTTCTAGTGGGGTTTCAGTGTGGGAATGCTTATGAATACTGAACACAAAACAACTTCATGTTACTTTGTTAACAACTGATATCAAAGATATTAAAGTTATATGGATGAAATATTACACTTACTTGGCAAGTTTCCTGTATTGCCATTTTCATCAGGGCGAAGATAAATGAATTGCTTGAAGTAAGTTCTCAACAGTTGAGTGTTTTCACTGGACCATTTGACTTAAAACAAAATGAAAAGAAATAATAAAATGCACAGATTAAGAAACTGATTTGTGTTTAGGTTAAATCTGATCAATATTTGCAACATTATGTTGATCTGCTTCAAATCTAATTAATATAATATGCGAGAGGTTATATCCGTGCCAACATTTCCTCTCATCATTACTATTGCATACAAAATTAATTTCAATTTTTATCTTTATCCAAGTTTCTTTAATAAAAGGTCAAACAAACACCCTTTATTTGATTTAAAGAAAACAATATGATCTTCCATGTACAAGATTAGTGTGACCATGGTTGAGAGAAGAAACAAAACATCATGATCGAAAAAGCTTGCCTTAGCAATGAAATACATCAGCATACGAATGTTACCACCTACAAAATAACCCACATCTGTAAAAATGAGAATGCAATACCATGCAAACACTTTTCTTTGTGGCCACTAGAGCTGAGCTGTTCCACTTGTACAGAATTCTCTTCAGTTAGATGGTCATCATCAGTGGCCTCAACCATATCGCTGATTGCAGGCACGCCTACATAATTATAAATTGTAAGAGAAATATTTGTCTTTATAACACTTTAATAATATTTAATCAAACCACACTACTATGAATAGCCAAAACCACAAGTTTCTTTGTAGTATTTCTATTTTAATACAATGACAAGACAGTATAATGTGTTCATAGTAACGCATTCAATCAAGAATTCAGAGCATCTGCCTTATTCGTAGTATCCTGTTATTTATCTCTTAAGTATATCTTTTGCAATACTTAGAATCAAATGCATATGCATAACATATATTTAATTTCATAAAATTATCTGGACTGGAATTTTTAAAATGCCAGCTAGGTTTTTAAGAATTTGAACTAATTTTACAGGTCTTCAGGAACCCCAAGTTTTTTTAATTACAGACTGTGAGAGCATAATGTAAGATGTAGCCCAAAGCAAACCATAAATAGTATACATAAGTCTTCATCTAGCATCGGAACTACTTAAACCAAGAACCATTTTTTTTGGAAATAAAAGTATTTCGGATACCAATTTTGGTGTAAAAAATGTGCGAATTATGCACACATCTGTTACCTGAACACATTCTGGCATCTGTACAATGTTTCACCTTGATATCACCTGGATACACACCATCAGGATTTAAATGAGGTGCCTGGTTCATGCCTATAATATAATGTTTTGTAATGTAAGTCACTTAGCATAAGTTAACACACATATTCAGCATTGTTTCCATAGGCTATAGGCTGTAAAACCAGAAATGATTTGCTATAGGCTGTAAAACCAGAAATGATTTGCTATAGGCTGTAAAACCAGAAATGATGTAACTACTGGTAGAATCAACGAATCTTGGTAAATTATCAACATTAACTGGAAGAAAGTTAGCATATTGACATTGCCTATTTTAATACTAGATGCCTGTTGGCAACCTGTCAAGCCTGTTGTCAAGAAAAGCAATCAAGAGAAAAGATATACTCAAAGAAGTTTACCGTGGAACACTGCAGCTAGCTTATCAATAACAGTTTAAATATCTTATGAGACCACTACACGCACATACACTTAACTGCTCTTGTGATAATTCAGTCGAGCTAACTGCAAGTGGGCTCGACAAAAGAATTATTGCAAGACATATAAATGAATTTGTTTTATAACTGTGATTATACTGAATCAATAATTATGAATCAATACCTTCATCAACTCTGTTCAGCATTTTGCCCATGACAGTTACTGCCTGGACTCCTTGGGGACATTGGTAATTTTCCTTATTAATATCAAGATAATGGCCCATGTGTTCTAAGAAAACTTTTTTTTGCTGTTGTTTTCCCATATCCATGCTGGCAAAGACTGAAGATAGCCTGTGCCGCATTTTTGTGGCATTCACTGGAAGATCGACACCAGCCATCTTACAAACGTCAGCTACGGAATGCCAACCAGAGCAGTGCGAGATGTGTGAATTTTTTGTAGCAAACAAAAAGACGTTTCCTTCTTGGATTCCAAACATTAACCTATCTCAGTTAAGCAAGTTTATGGCCTCCACCAGATCAATTGGGACCAGCACAGGCACATACTTTCTACCTTTGCCTTTGAGATAGGCAAGTTTAAATTTTCCCAGAAGTAACTGTTCAGCTGGATCATGAATTTTTTCAATTTCTTCATCTGGGAGCCAAACTCCTTTTTCAGCCTCCTCCCATTCACTTCGCAGCATTCGTGCTGCTTCTTCCCCCCGTCGGGCATTATACAAGGTTAATCTAGCAACAACCAGACATCTGAGTAAAGAATACTGCTTAATATTGTAATTTTCAAGAATGTTCTGAATTTGTGATCCAACGTACTCTTTTATTTTTTTTTACTGATTGTTCATTTGGCAGATTAGCTGGTTTTCTAGCTTTTTCTAGGGAAGATTTGACACAAGTTTGCCTCGCTTTTGGGTACATTTCACTCCATTTATGCTTGTATGCGGTGATGAAATGTTTCAGTTCTTTCCTCTTTTCATCTTGCATTGTTTCACAGTAGAAACCAAGTAGGGTCTTTAAAGCCCTTAGAATTACTGCATCAAGAAACAGTTTTTGTCCATGCTTTTCTGTTCCTGTATATTGATCAAATGACAACTGTTCTACAGCTTGTATAAGGTCTGGCAAATGATGTCGACTGAGCATATCTTCCAAAGTTGTGTTTTGCCCGCACAGCGATTTGAATTCAACAAACAACCGGCCCAACTCTCTCATTTCAGTCATGACAACTTTACGCACCTCATCCTGTTTACCCTCTTCATGTCTTCGCAAATTAAAGTGTCTGTACCCAATCAACTGAATAAATTTGTCTGTCCTGCACAGGTCTCCTATTTCTCCATCCCTAACTCTATTGAGAATGTCTTTGAATTCAACATCATTTTGAATTGTTTCATCAGAGGCTTTCTGGAGTAATTTTGGCTTAATTGCTTGAGGATTTAATGACGCACACTTGTGTTTAAAGAAATACTTGTTCGATAGGAAACTTTTACAGTCAGCACAGAACCGAACCTGGTCCTCAAATTTGGGTTTTCTTTCTCTCATTTTAATTTCTTTTCCATCAGCCATAAGTGCTGCGTTGAATTCATAAATTCCTTCTCTGCGTTTCTTTTCAAAGAAGCTATTCTGGACGGCAGAAGGTTGATTGAGTATGTCTTGTAACTCAGGTTCACTTTTTTGTTTTCTGATCATGTGTCTTTTTAACTTTCCATTTAGAACAATGGCTTTACAGTAGACACAGTACCTTTCAGGTTTCTGAAATAGACGTTAATGACAAGAAAAAAAACTGTTAACATAAATGAAGTAACATCAACTGAATGGCAAGAACAAGAGGACAATGATGGTCCAAAGCGCTCACCTTGAGTACAGGCACAGATGAAGACCATACTGTTGTGGTTACAGGTTTGAAAATAAATATGAACAATACTCATGTTCCCGCAGAGGGGGTTAGGATTGGTTTGATTTTAAACAACTGTCAGTGCAATGGGCTTTAAGATAAAGTTCAACTTGGGTAGTGGAGGTACAGTATTTTTCACCTATCCTAGTCTTTTTTCTCAATATTCTTTTCTGACACATTTTCATTAAGTTAATGACAATTGAATCCTGGAAATTTTTGAACATTTTGATGTCTTTTCACAAGCAGTTTTGGAGAACTGGTTGTGATGTGCTTTTTGTGATGGCTATGCTATATTTAGTCTGAAAGTCTACTTCATGTGCAATTTTATGGTCACAAACTGTGCAAGATCGGTGAAGATTAAATGAAAAATGGAAAATTTCTTTTCTGGAGAATGTCCATTTTTGCATTTTGTTTTCATAAAGGGCAATATCTCTGGTAGTTCTGGTCCAATCTTGCTTAAATTTGACTTTACTTAAAATCCTATGGTCATAAACAAACTGTGCAAGAATAGTGAAAAATGGATGAAAAATGATGTCTCTATCCTGAATAATTTATATTTTTGCATTTTTTTTCACAAACAAACTCTGGTATTTCTGGCCCGATCTTGCTGATATTTGACTTCAAATATAATCTTCTGGTCATAGACAAAATGTGCAAGATTGGTGAAGATTGGTGAAGATTGGATGAAAAATAAAGTTTCTAGCCTGAACAGTGTCAATTTTTTTATTTTTCTTCCAAACAAATAACTCCAGAGTGTGTACCACAATCTTACCCATTTTTGGCTCCAAACACAAACTGTGAGAGTTTGGTAAAGATTCGAACATAAAGTCTAATTGTTGCAAAAAGGCATATTTGCATGAAAAAGGAGCAATAACTCTAGTGCAGGGTTGGCACGAATCACCCACCCCCGGGTTTTCCCAGCGGGTTTTACCCGTTTTTCCCGCCCTGGTCAATACTCTGAAAGTGGGCAATACTGGGCAATACTATTTTTTCTTCAGTTAATTTTTGCAGTTTTTATTGTTTTTATAAATCTAAATTCTCAGTTAAATTATGTCATTACAAAAATGACTTGTTTAGTTTTGCAGATTCAATATATGCATAGTTACAGTATTTTTGTAAGTGCAGGCACATATCCATTGGTTCATTCATTCATTTTTGATGGCAACGTTTATAATATATTTTCTATAATGTTTGTGAAATGATTCCGCTTGATATTGAAATATGTCTACACTCATTGAAGTTATTCATCCTTCTTTTTTTCTTGCATTGAACTGTTCTTTTTTTTTTGTAAACAATAGAACTTAGGTAGGCCTTCTCTGTCTGGACAATAACGCCAGCCTGGACAATGTTATTATAATCTGATATTGGGCACTACCGGGGATTACTGGACAAATCACTTTTATCTTCTATTTTCATTACTTACTTTCTTTATTTTTTACTTTAATAGCAGGATAATGATTATGATGAAGCAATATTTATTTAAATAATTATTTTTATACTGATGCACAATTAACAGCAGGAATCATTCACTTAAGGTGCCAATCAATGCATGTTTTCACAGTTTGGAAAAGGCCCATTATTTACATGGGCTTTTGCCTGGCCCCTCATTGAGATAGGTCTTATGTTTATTCAAGAGGTCCAGTTTAACTGTATGTTGAGCACTTGCATCTGTCAATTCAATCAATGTTTGTGTTGTTTAAGAGGGTGTACATATTGTGGATGGGTCATAAATGATATCACAATGTAAAGTCATTAATTTTTATGTACTGCATGGGGCTGCAGTAGGATCTTGTTGCAACATGATATCCACTAAAATATTGTATAACATAAAAAATATTAGGATTGTCAAATTTCTCTTATACATTCATTTCTTCTTTTTCTTTCATAATAATAATTGTGTTACATATATACTGAGAAAAATATAATGAATGTGAGTAAAAACACAGATGCCAAGTAAACTCAGTATTGTCCAGACTGACCAAAAAATCCAACTTAAATTTTGTGAAAAAGAAAAGAAATTATCAATATGTGTCCACATGAAATAGAAATAAACAATGTAACTTACATTATAAAATTGTTAATAGATATATGTTTATAATGTAGAAACTCATATATTAGCATGTAATTTAAACATAATTGTGCAATATCTTTTTTTTCAGTATTGCCCACTAAAACCCGGTTTTTCACAGTATTACACGCCTGGGCCGGTCAATACTATAAAACCCGGGTTTTATGCCAACCCTGCTCTAGTTTCACTGGTGTGAGCAAATTATTGACGGGGGAATGACGGCATACGGAAGACGCGGAGAGGTCCATATACCAATAGCTCATCTGAACAAGAGGGCCAAAAGGCCTTAGGTCGCTCACCAGACAGGGTTCAAAAGCTTTTTCTTCATTTTGCCCTAGTAACCTAGTTTTCAAGTTTTTAGCAAGCTTCAAGATTCATTTATAAATATGTCCTCTAGAGTGGTCACACGCTTTTAAGTTTTCAATATAGCCATATAAGGAAAACTTCCCCGCCCCCTGGCTGCCATGTTTTTAAATGGAGCGGAACCAACCTAATTATCATCAAAACGGATGTACTTAGATAGTTTCATGATTATTGCGCAAAAATATGACATCTAGAAGTGTTCACAAACTTTTCCTATAGCTATATAAGGAAAACTGCCCCACACCCTGGAGGCCATGTTGTTCAACAGAGCAGAACCATTTCCAAACTCAGCTGAGATATCATCAAGATAGAGCTAGTTTCATGCTGATTGGGTAAAAATGTAACTTCTAAAGTGTTAACCAGCTTTTTTCTATAGCTATATAAAGAAAACTGTCCCACCTTCTGGCGGCCATGTTTTTCAATGGAGCCGAACCATTTTCGAACTTGGCCAAGATATCATAAAAAAATATTTTGAGCAAGTTTCATGTTGATCAGGCAAAAATTGTGACTTTTAGAGTGTTAACAAGCTTTTTCTTACATTTTGACCTAGTGACCTAGTTTTTGATCCCACATGACCCAGTTTCGAACTCAGCCTACTATTCATTGGGATAAATGTTATGGGCATGTTGAATGGAGATTGGTCAATAAATGTGGCCTCTAAAATGTTAATGAGGCAAATACTGACAATGCACAATTCATGACAGACAAAAGGCGATCACAAAAGCTCACCATAAGCATGCTGTGCTCAGGTGAGCTAAAGAACATCATAGAGTTACAATGACCAATAACAAATTTTACATTGTGCAATACCTTCATACTGCACAAAATCTGTAAATGTATAGTTTCATAATCAAATCCCAATTTTCCCTACAATATTAAGATTTTTTTTCAATTTTGAGTAACATGGACCAGACATTTGACCTCTGGTGAAAAAAAATCTTGTTCATAAACCTCATATTGCCCTTTATGTGTATACCAACTTTCTTGATCACATCTTATGTACTTTTCGAGTATTTGCAGTACTAAGTGTTATTCAATTTTTTTGACAGGTACCTGACCTTTGAAAAATAAAACTGTGCATAATCATTACATTGACTTCATATGTATACCAAGTTTCATTGAAGTATTTTTGGTACATTTTGAGTTATGACAAGATCCAGTTTTTGCACACAGATGGAAGGATAACTAACAAACAGAGAGAATCACGGAGGGCAAACCTATAGTTCAATCTGTGTACAAAGTTTCATGATCATATCTTATGTGCTTTTCGAATTATTACAGTATTAAAAGTTTTATTTCTACTTTAAGGAAAGCCTCTGGACCTTTAACCTCTAGTTAAAAATTAAAAGGCCGTGCCTAAGCCTCACTTTAGTGTTTAAATGTACACCAAGTTTCATGAAAGTATCTACAGTACTTTCTAAGTTATGGCATCATCAATGTTTTGTGGATAGACAGACAGATGGACGAACAGACAGACTAACAGATGGAGGGCACACCTACAATCCAATCGGTGTACGAAGGTTCATGATCATATCTTATGATGTACTTTTCGAATTATCAGAGTATAACATTTATTTCTATTTTTTGTAACAGCGGAGTGACCTTTGACTCTGGTAAAAAAATTAAAGGTTGTGCATAAACCTCACATTGCCATTTATATGTAGGCCAAGTTACAGCAAAGTATCCGCTGTACTTTATTAGGTATTGCAAGATGAAGGATTTTTGACAGACAGACAAACGGGCAGAAGAAGGGCAAACCTATAGCCCCCTCCAGTGAGACACCGGAAGTGGACTAAAAAGGAACTAGTCTCTGGTGGTTCATGCCATGTATTGTTTGTAAATATAGTTTTCAACTTTATGCCACACACTTAATACACACTTCTTACATTATGCTACTCAGAAGCAGACTGGATGTCATGTGATATATGTATGAGTAAAGAATGTTCAAATATATGACTTTCAGGTTTATTTTCGGTCTTTGTTTCCGATGAAGCTGACCCACTTTTAGTAGCAGCAGAGGTCGAGTTCCTTGATACAGTAGCAGTATCTGTACCCACACTGTTAGCTTCATTAGTAGTTACCACAGAGTCTACGTGCTGAGAAGCAGCGTCAACTCCTTCATCACTCAAAGAGTTCACTTGGCAAGTAGCAGCGTCAACTCTCACAGTGTTTCTTCGCTGAGTAGCAGCTTCATCACTCAAAGAGTTCCCTTGACAATTAGCAGCGTCAACAGCTTCATCACTCAAAGAGTTCCCTTGATAAGTAACAGCATCAACGCTCACAGTGTTCCTTCGCTGAGTAGCAGCTTCATCACTCAAAGAGTTCCCTTGGCAAGTAGCAGAGTCAACTCTCACAGTGTTTCTTCGCTGAGTAACAGCTTCATCACTCAAAGAGTTCCCTTGACAAATAGCAGCGTCAACAGCTTCATCACTCAAAGAGTTCCCTTGATAAGGAGCAGCATCAACTCTCACAGTGTTCCTTCGCTGAGTAGCAGCTTCATCACTCAAAGAGTTCCCTTGATAAGTAGCAGCATCAACTCTCACAGTGTTTCTTCGCTGAGTAGCAGCTTCATCACTCAAAGAGTTCCCTTGACAAGTAGCAGCGTCAACAGCTTCATCACTCAAAGAGTTCCTTCGCTGAGTAGCAGCTTCATCACTCAAAGAGTTCCCTTGACAAGTAGCAGCGTCAACTCTAACAGTGTTCCTTCGCCGAGTAGCAGTTTCAACACACAAAGAGTTCCCCTGACAAGTAGCAGAGTCAACTCTCACAGTGTTCCTTTGCTGAGTAGCAGCTTCACCACTCAAAGAGTTCCCTTGACAAGTAGCAGCGTCAACAGCTTCACCACTCAGAGAGTTTCCTTGGCAAGTAGCAGCGTCAACAGCTTCATCACTCAAAGAGTTCCCTTGGCAAGTAGCAGCGTCAACTCTCACAGTGTTCCTTCGCTGAGTAGCAGCTTCACCACTCAAAGAGTTCCCTTGACAAGTAGCAGCGTCAACAGCTTCACCACTCAAAGAGTTCACTTGACAAGTAGCAGAGTCAACTCTCACAGTGTTCCTTCGCTGAGTAGCAGCTTCATCACTCAAAGAGTTCCCTTGACAAGTAGCAGCATCAACTCTAGAGAAACAAAACCGAAGCATTAGGGTAATTTTCTATATGAAGTCGTATTCTTTATAGTATAATGTAACCCAAAATGGCGCGCCTGCACATGCCCAAAATTAATCTATTAGGCAAAATAGCCGGGCTGCAAAGGCACATGAATTCACTGATTAATAGACCTTTATCCCCGAAAAAAGACCGCTTTTTGTTCGTTAACACACCGCTATGCTATAATAAGAAATAATACAGAATACACCCACATGTTAAAAAAAAAAGAAAATGTGTGAGCCTTAATAAAGAGTGGTCTCCCAAGACTGGTTTCCTACTTTTAAGACATATATAGGAACAATAAGTGTTTTCCCTAAGACTGGTTTTATTATACTTTCACAATTTGTGTAGAAATAATGATACACCAATCTACCTAAAATAATTTAAATTTGTGATTCTGTTTATAAGTTATTGTCCGGAAACACTGATTTTAGGGAATTTAAATCAAAAATTCTCTGTCAACATTCAGTGGTTTGTAATCAAAGTTGAATGATGTTTTTTTAACCTGTGTATTAAAATTAATTAAATCTGTCGCGCCTTTATGAGTTATCATTCAGCAATAGTGTATTGGGAAAAAATTGGGTCTCCGTAAGACTGGTTTCATACTTTCCAGACTTATAGAACAATAATGAGTGGTCTCCCTAAGACTGGTTTCATACTTTCAAGACTTATACAGCAATAATGAGTGGTCTCCCTAAGACTGGTTTCATACTTTCAAGACTTATAGAACAATAATGAGTGGTCTCCCTAAGACTGGTTTCATACTTTCAAGACTTATACAGCAATAATGAGTGCTCTATCTAAGACTGGTTTCATACTTTCAAGACTTATATAGCAATAAGGAGTGGTCTCCCGAAGACTGGTTTCATACTTTCAAGACTTATAGAGCAATAAGGAGTGGTCTCCCTAAGACTGGTTTCATACTTTCAAGACTTATATAACAATAATGAGTGGTCTCCCTAAGACTGGTTTCATACTTTCAAGACTTATATAGCAATAATGAGTGGTCTCCCTAAGACTGGTTTCATACTTTCAAGACTTATATAGCAATAATGAGTGGTCACCCTAAGACTGGTTTCATACTTTCAAGACTTATATAGCAATAATGAGTGGACGCCCTAAGACTGGTTTCATACTTTCAAGACTTATATAACAATAATGAGTGGTCTCCCTAAGACTGGTTTCATACTTTCAAGACTTATATAACAATAATGAGTGGTCTCCCTAAGACTGGTTTCATACTTTCAAGACTTATATAGCAATAATGAGTGGTCTCCCTAAGACTGGTTTCATACTTTCAAGACTTATATAGCAATAATGAGTAGTCTCCCTAAGACTGGTTTCATACTTTCAAGACTTATATAGCAATAATGAGTGGTCTCCCTAAGACTGGTTTCATACTTTCAAGACTTATATTGCAATAAGGAGTGGTCTTCCTAAGACTGGTTTCATACTTTCAAGACTTATATAACAATAATGAGTGGTCTCCCTAAGACTGGTTTCATACTTTCAAGACTTATATAACAAAAAGGAGTGGTCTCCCCAAGACTGGTTTCATACTTTCACGACTAATATAACAAAAATGAGTTGTCTACCTCAGACTGCTTTCATAGACCTTTATACCAAATATAAATCCTCTGAACCAAGAGGGTTCAGAAAAGAAATTTTTTTAAGTTGAATTACTAAAAATTGGTCTAAATATACAATGTGAACCCTGGGGTGTGGCCAGTTTTGACCCCATTGGCATAATATGAACAATCTTCATTGCCATACGATGTTACATATCAAATATGAAACCTCTGAGTCATGTGGTTTCAGATGAGATTTTTAGTCATTATACTATTTAGGTCTACCAGTATGTAAACAATATGACACCCAGTTTTGACCCCAGGGGCATAATTTGAACAATGTTTTTAGAGGACCACTATACAACAATACATAGCAACTATTAAACCTCTTGGCCTCATGGTTTCAGAAAAGATTTTGAAAGTCATTCTGCTATATAAGTCTATTGAAACCACATGACAAAAGGGGCCTGAATAATGTTAAGAAACTTCGTAGCGGACCATAAGAGAATGTCATACATCAAATATAATAGCCCTGCGCCTTGCGGTACCAGAGGAGAAGCTTTCACTTTTAAATATATGTTTAGCTCTGGTATACTACATATGCAGAGGACTAGAATGAATTGAACTACTTTGAAAGAGGGTCACCCAAGGATCATTCCTGTTGTTTCATGAAAATCTGCCAACTGTTAAGAGATGTCATTTGAATGAAAATGATGACACACGACGCACAATAGACAAAAGGTGATCACAAAAAATAAAAATTCAGTGATATCAGAATGTATTTGGAGGATTTCTTTAGGAAGTAAATTAATATATTAGAGAATAATAGGCAAATGCATTACCTCTGATTAGTTTCTCTTTGAACTGGAACTAAAAAAAAAAAAAGAATACGTAAGTTCTAACAAACATTTAACACTAACATATTAAATTTTTATTATAAAACATAATGGTATTAACCATTTCATTAATGCAAAAAAATCAAATTAAACTATATATCCTGAACAAGATTATCATCATGCATAAAATATATGAGGTGACCAACTGATCTTGAGTCTTTCAACATAAATTTTATTGTTTGTGTGCTTTTTTCTTTCAATTATCTAATAATATGTTTGTTTCATACCTATAGACGATTCTCCACTATCTGTTTCACTAATATATTCGTCACTCTCTGAATCAGTCCGGAACTTGTCCACATCAAAAGGATCTGAATCAGTATCTTTAAAAGAAAGAAAATATAAAATAAGTGCCAATTACCAGAAATGGTAACATTCCATAATGGTATTCATTCTCCAAAAAAACACCCTTAACAGCATTTAATTGCAGACTCATGTTTCAAAGGTGTTTTAATACAGAACTTTACTTGAACAGTGCAGATTGTTTACTTGCTTTGAGAGTATTATTACAGTCGTTTCACAGTCAAACTATGATGGTTTGAATATACTTTGGAACATTAATAGTGTCCCATGTTTGTTTAATAGAGAATATGGTCTTTTCTCTGATCAATAAATACGTGATAAATGTATTTGTAAGTGTACTTGAAAATGCACATGAATACAAAACTAAGACCTGCATTAAGCACAATTTAAAAACACACTATAAAACAACCATTTATCAAAGAAAACCAGTTGTTTTCGTGTTGTATGTGTCAACAAATAAGATTTCAGCATCTTTGAACAATATGTTAATGATATGAAATGATGGGTTTCTTAGAAGTAATCATGGCATTTGTATTTAAAACATACTAAATCTAACAACAAACAAAATGAAACAGGAAAAAATGTCATGATGGCCCGACAAACTCTATGAGGACTGGCAAAGATGATTGCATAACTATTGTGACAGTTTGTCAGAGGCATGTGGTAATGGTCTGAAGTTACATGTACTTGTCTTGCTAATTAGCCCTCAGCTCCAAGGTAAAACCGTGATTATCAACAAGACATGTCCCACGACAGCCTGCTCAGCTATTCATTCTGCTTAGATAATATACATATTCTGGAAGTGACCTTGTATGACCCCATAGACTTGTGAAGTTGCAATTAAATATCTGTACTATCAAAGAAACCTGTTCTTGCATGCACAGTTTTTACCTGAATATATTCCTAAGTACAAAAAAGCGGCTTAATTTGGCTAAAATACTGGCCACAATTATTGGCATTCGCCAGTGACCATATATTATGACCCTGAACACATATGAAATTTTTAATAGAACGTAACTATGTAATGGATACAAAGATACAAATTTCTTGCTTGCAAACTTTAACCTTAATTTTCTTAGTACAAAAATGGGCATAAATCTGGTTGCAGATCAGAGTTGGTGGGTAACCTTACATAATGACTTCTGAAGACATGTGGGAATGACTTCTGAAGACATGTGGGAAGATCGAATATCTGCAGTAGAAATAGTGATATGGAGCGGTTACAAGCAAACTTTGACTATATTTTTTTAGTACAAAAATGGGCATAATTCTGCTAAATTACAGGTCTGATTTATAGGACTTGAGTTTTATAAGTACAGAAAAGGGCATAATTCTGCTAAAGTGCGAGTCAGAGTGACGGGCCTTAGTCAGTCATATAAAATATTATTTCTTAACTTACAAACAACTCATTTTCATAGACAATTAGGGTCAAGACGGTCTATATATACTGGCAATATTGGGTTTAAAGTGTTACACTCTGATTCAGAAAGATAATAGCAACTGTCAAGTCATGTTTTCCATTTTGTAGTGTCTCTGTTATGGTAGCCTGCAGGTTTATTACTATCTACCCATTCTATGTTCATATTTGTTAAAGAATGTATGGTCATAGACAAACCGTACATGTCTGGTCTAAATTGGGTGAAAAAATAAGGTCATTATTCTAAGTAATGTCCCTTTTAACATGTTATTTTTTGCTCAGGTGAGCTTAAAAGTACAACAAAATGAGAAAACCTTAAGAATAACATAAAAAATAAATCACAACAATGAAACCATTACCAAATGAATACTGGTCAAGTTGGTTTTCTATAAAGTAAAAGCCATTTAAGGTTCTTATACCCCAAAAAACTATTATTAAGTATCCTTGATGTAGAACTAATTTTAGCTTAGTAATACAAAAAACATACGCTATACTATAAAGAATGATTTTATAGACAATTATCTTATTGTTTCGATTTTATTTCTCTAGATGTATGATTTTTCGTTCGTTAACATTTGCAGAGGCCCTTGAAATGCATTAAAACCCTTGCGCTCCTAGGGCCTTAACCAATTTTTCGGGCTTCTGCGAACTATAACGACCTCACAATGATGTATTTTCCATATTTTATAAACTACAGCCTTTCAATGAGTGTCAAGAAAATCATAATAATTTTAAAGCTAAAATTACATATATAAATACCTTCTTCCTCCACCATAGGTTTTCGGAATCACCGTAATCATACAGTATTTCATCCCCCGCACTTATGTCAGATTTTGCAAAAAGACATAAGTAATCTTTCTTATCATAAACTTTCAGTTTCATTATTGAATTTGATTCTTTCTTGTCAGCATCGTTCACGAACTGGCAAATATGGTTTGTAGTGGCTTCAGCATCAATACTGAAATACATAAAAGTAACAAAGCAGTTCTAAGTTGAACATATGACTGAAAGCTGTATATATACAATGTGGAAACAAGAGGGCCATTATGGCCCAAAGCGCTCACCTGAGGAGTGGATGAAAAATGAAGCCTCTATCCTGAATAATTTCCATTTTTGGTATTTTATTCCCAACAAAAGGCAATAACTCTCAATGTCTGGCCCAATCGTGCTTAAATTTGACCTTACTTATAATTATCATATGGTCATAGACAAACTGCAAGAATGGTGAAGATTGGATGAAAAATGAAGACTCTATCCTGAATAATGTCAATTTTTGCATTTTTTTCAAAAGCAAAGGGCAATAACTGCCATAATGTTGGCCCAATCTTGCTCATATTTGACCTCAGCTGTAATCTTATTGTCACAGACAAACTGTGCACGTTTTGTGAAGATTGGATGAAAAATGAACTTTCTAACCTGAATAATGTCAATTTTTGTATTTTTCTTCACAAACAAAGGGCAATAACTCTGTGTGTACCACAATCCTTCCCATTTTAGGCCTCTGCTGAGATCTGATACTCATACACAAACTGTGGAAGTTTGGTGAAGATTCAATGAAAAATAAAGTCTTTATGCTGCAAAAAGGCATATTTGCCATTTTTTTGCATGAAAAAGGGGCAATAACTCTAGTGTTACTGGTGTGATCAGGCCCAATATAAATTCCAACCGAGATGTAATGGTCATACACAAACTTTGCAAGTTTGGTTAAGATTGAATAGAAAATAAAGTCTCTAGCGTGAGAACAAACTAAATTGTTGATGGCATACGGACGACGGACTGACGGATGACGCAGATGTCCCCTATACCAATAGCTCACCGAGCACTTCGTGCTCAGGTCAGCTAAAAGTTACACCATCTACCACACACTGGTACTTTATATAATCAAAATCATTTAAAGGTAGAAATTATAGAGTCAATAAAGAACATTCCTGTTAGGCATACTCACATTGGTCCATTGGTTTTTAAGATTTTCAATACAGCCAAACAAGGAAATCCCCACATGAACTATGCTGGCAGTGAGAGGCAGTCATGTCATTTCATAACTTGAAATGAATTTCTGTGAGTTACCAAAGAACTATATCAATGTAAAGTTATTCCAAACTCCAACTAGTGTTTTCATGTGAAAACATTTTCAAACTTTTTCAAAACAGTCAGACAAGGAAAACTGCCAGATTAGATTTCACTTTTGTAAACAAATGCCATCACTTTCCAGTAACAATTGACACCAAAATGAATCTTTATAAATGTAAAAGTTGACAGAAAAATGCAAACTTAAGATATCATCAAAATGGCTCCTATGAATTGTGCCTAATTTGGAGCAAATACCCCTTTATTGTTAAATTTAAGGAGTACTAGTACACTTTTAACTCAATATTTATCAAGAGCACTGTATAAAAACTTTATTACCATATCATACATGTATCAATCAATTATTGAACACCTCGTAACATAATATTTTATAGATCAGAAATACATAACCATATTAACTGCTAATATGTCCTTTAACATGTTTGTCCTTTACCACATGTAGCATCTAATTCAAAATGGCACCAGTCATCCATTCAAAAATGATCAAGTTTGTAACCAGAAAACTAAAACTGTATGGCCAGTAGTTTTCATATAGAAAATAACAGGTTACTGCTTGGTGTGTAATATATCAGGTGGGGTTTAGAATAATATAATGGCGAGGCTTGCCGAGCCGTTATTTTATTCATGCCGAACCTGAAATATTACACAAGACCAGGAAGTAACCCTGTTTTTCTATTTATCATACCACTTTTTTTTTTCTTTTTTTTTTTATAAACTCTAAGCAGCGCTGATTTTGCTGAGCCGGCTTTTACACGTTCACGTATATGTAGTTATATGGAATTCTAAAAGTTGACTGGATAATAACTTATTATTAACAGTTTGTTATCAAAACTGAGCTGTTTTCACTTCAAAAACATAGATTATACACTCGTTCATTCATATTATATTGCAAATGCAAACTGAAATGGGAAGCAATGATCAATTTCGTCTGAAAACACACGTCGCCTAATTATTTGGAGACGCTATTTTGGAGTTGTGTATTGAAATAAAAAATCTCACGATTTTTTGGTAAAAATCTTTGAGGCACACCATAAAATGATTACGTATAGTGATTTTATTTCGAATTTACTGAATTAACTGCATATGGATGTTTTATTGTTCCACTGATGACGTCATACCACTCACTACCAAAGTGCGGGTTTATGTCAATATTTAAAAAATAACGTTTTAGTGATTTATGACGATTAACAATTATTTATTAAACTGTATATGTTTTTGGTATCAAATTGTTTGTTTTATTGCATCTGATTCGTTTTTACTGAAAATGTTGACTTTATAGTTGATCCAGAGTACCAGTAATATGACGTACCTCCAACATTGACTGATATAAACGCTACTGACGTGATATAAAAAATATATCAGGCACTTTTGTATCAGGTCGATATCAGCATAGTGGTATGATAAATTAGAATATCAATATTCTGTTACATACCACCAGTGCTTTCCTAAGTATTCGTAAAAGAAACACTTGTTCTCAGAATGTTTGCTTTTCAGTCGCTCCAACCCTTCAGTTTTTGTTATCTTTTCTCCCGAATACTGGAGTAAAACATCTCCATGTTGGAAGTTCCGTGTTGCAAAAACACCAAAACCTACAGGAAAAAGTACATATGAAAACTTTCAAGAGCAACAAATGTTATGAATTCTCTTATGAAATGACTCATGGTAAATGAGTGATGGGGTTCACCTGCATGATTTATGGTAGTCATGCAATTTCATGAATAAAGAGGGCAAATTGCTTTACATACATAGGCTGCCTTACAAACATTTAAGTGTGACATTTAAGAACTAATTGAGCACACAATATTTACAAAAGAAATTTATAAGAATCTGAACACGACTTTGTTGAAGCAAAATGTAAATGCGAGAAATGTGTTATTTATTTTCTGTATATATAACACCTTTTACCTTTGTACTCGGAAATGTAGCGAACACAAAAACCGTCCCTGTCCCACCCACAGTTTATATAGTATTGAGCCTCTTGGTCAGGAGAGACTGTAATTTTCTGAAACATACAATGCTGACATGGAGACATGAACATATGAACAGTATTGTTTCTTTTTAACTTGTGGCCACTTGTTAGTGAGTACAATGCATAAATGAATTAAGTAAAATTTACAATAAAATTAAAACCATTATTTTGTTGCAGAAATATTTCAATCTACGTGATCTAAATTAATAATTTGACAGTCACACAACATTTTGTTCTTTATACAGCTTTTACTTTCTAAAAATTAAATAATGGCTGACAGAATATTTTTCATGATATCTTATGACGCAAATGTATATTTTTAAAGTATTACATTGGTCTATGTAGTTAGAAATTATACTTTTGAAAGTTTGATAGAGCTGGAATTGTCGAATTGTCACAAGAGTGACGAATATACCCCCACTAAATAACTTTGTCACAAAACTAGGTGCATAAATAACTCAATCAACTTTAGGTGGTCTGTAACTAAACTCGATCTTGACCTATATTGACCTATATTGTATTATGTTACACCAATGTACCTAAAATAACTTACATTTGTGAATAAGTCCAAAATATAGTGGTTTGTAACCAAAGTCGAATTACGTCAGACATGTGTACCAAAAATTATTTGAATATGTCAAGCCTTTCTTTAATCACACATATCATGCTGAAACCACATTTTTATGGAATTTTAGTCGAAAAAGGAGCAATAACTAACATTGAACCTGACCTGTACTTTATGATTTGACAAACGTGTACCAAATATTATTTGATTTTGTCAAGCCTTTCTTGTCTTATCATCGGGAAACCATGATTTTAGAGAATTTTAGTAGAAAAAGGGCAGTAACTCTGTCAAAATGTAGTGTTTTGTAACCAAAAACAAACTTGACCTGTTTTTTATGATGTTGCATGTGTAAACCAAACACTATTTTGAATATGTCAAGCCATTCTTGAGTTATCTTCCAGCAAACCATTTTTTAAGGAATTTTAGTCAAAAAGAGGCAATAACTCAGTCAAAATTTGTAACCAAATTCAAACTTGACCTGTATATTGTTTTTACACAATGAGTACCAATATATTTAAATATGTCAAGCTGTTCTCTAGTTATCAACCGGAAAAAAAACCCCCAACAGACTGATGGACCAAGAAACTCACTCCCATATGCCCACCTAAACTGTATAATTACGCGATTTTGAAAGAGACGCTTGATAAATGTCACTTGGGTGTTTACACAAATGTTCAATTCCTATCCAACATATTTGATATACAGTAGTTACACAGGTACTTGTATAGTTTAACAAGAGCAGTCTTTTCTTGTGCTTGTCAAGCTTACTAGCTTTTGAAAAGTAGAGCTAAAAACTGCTTTTAAAGAGGCGTATTGAAAGCTTATAGGGTATTAAAGTTTCAAAAATAAAATTATCTTTTCAGAAGTATTTATGACGTGATTGCTTTACGCATGATAGGTTTCATTTTTATAAACCATCAGTAAAATATTTATTTATTATTTTTATAATTATAATTTGAATTAAAAAGTTGTCTCTGTGACACTTTTTGTGGGAGTGGGAGAATAAATAAAGTAGTAATTTCGTTATGAATGAAATCCACATTAATTCCTATTATACATGCACACTATTGATAACGGTGCTGTAGTGTGGGGATATTTTCATTGAAGTAAGCAGAGTCTGAAGGCGTGGACTGAAATCCTACTGGAACCGGATATCCAAAAACATCTGTTTGCACTGTATATATTTTTTTCTTAATGATTCCATTAATATATTATTGCTTGCCTTCTAGACAAATATATTCATAAATATGGCAATATGCATTGTGTTAATATGTATCTACATTTGGGGGAAATACCGTTGGTACGCCCCTTTAATAAAGCACGATTTATTTTACCTTAATAGATCTGTCTTCTCCATCTCCAGACTAGCTTTAAGCTGCAAGAAAATATACAAACAACAAGATTGATAAGAATCATCAGGTTACAGCCTGGTTTTGCTCATAATGCCTTAGTTTATGTCTTCGTAAAATCTCAACTTGCAACTTGTAAAATCTATGTTTTGTCTTGACTTGTGCAACGCTCTTGATAAGGGGCGTATCGGCGTAAATACGCACATAAATTCATACCAATATGCATTAATGTCATTTTTTGTGCGTATTGATTACGCAGAAATAATGTGCATTACGCAAAACGTTTCGTTTTATCAGCGTACTGAAGTTCCAATAAATTAGTGGATATTAGCCCCGAGCAGGGGAGACAACTGTTAAGAGTCTGGATACATACTGGTGAACGATATATTTTTTCTGATTTGGTATACTTTTCAGAGCAGCAGTCTGTATCAATTTTTTGTAAATTGAAAATGGGATAATGGCGTCTGCTTCTCGTGTCGGTTGACCAGCCAAAACAATTTCGCCTCAAAACGGCAATGTATATCAGTGTTTTTTTTTCACCTTTGGGGGAAAGATGGCGGGGCCCTCAGATGGGGAATTTTACAGCAAAAGGGGAATAATTTTTTTTTAGAAAAGCATTATTACATACTAATATTCTACTTTGTTATAAAAAATTAATCAACTGTTTTGCTTGAAATGATAACTTAGAATATGCACTAAATTGGTTTGATGAAAGATTGCTGAGATTTTTTACGAAAATACCTCTATCTTAGTCAATTTTTTCTGATTTTGGTCAAATTTTTTCAAAATAAAGATTACATTCTGAGGGGAATTTTAAGGCAAATATAGGGGAAAAATATATACTTTTTAGCAGGGGAATGGGGCCGAATTTCGGCCCCAAATTGGCCCTAAAAAAAACACTGTATATAGAACATACTATTATGTGAAGTTGGAATAAGACATCAGACATAGAATGGAAATGATTTTTTTTTTTATTTCACATCAAAATGAGCATTTCATGGTGAATAAGTATGTTTGTAATATAATTCTGTGGATAACTTTGTAGAATTTGCATTTTCTCATAAGTCGTGTTAAGACTGATTGTGTATATGATCGATTTCCTGTATTTAAAAACTGTGCTTATGCACGCATTGTTGTGTGAAAATTTGTTGATGCATAGAAGTATCAGGGATCATCCTAGCCCAAAATTTTAGGGAGAAGTGACTTCTCCTTTTGCCGATTTCAGGGAGAAGTTTATCGATAACTGACAATGGCGCGTAAAGCAACTATTTAGCCAATCAATCAATTGAATTATGTATAATTAATTAATTACAAAGACTACAACCTTAGTAATGAAAGTGAAATACAAAATAGCTTAATAAGTTTTATTGGCATTAGAAACAGTATTTTCAAAAAAACAAGCACTATTGCACTGTATACAAGTTTGTGGTAAAACCAGTTTAACTTATGCATTTGTATATGCAGGTGTCTATTGCACTAATTACTCTGCAAATTTTTTAAATTATTACTGGTTAACTGCATATAAAACATTAGTGTAATAAAACAGTTTATTCCATGTTCGATGTCTTAATCTAACTTCACATAATAGAGTGTTATAATTACTTTAGCAAAAATATTTATGTGCAGTTAAATAAGCGTAAGCATATTGCTCTTCCAATATTGAAAACTACCGTAGATGACGTGATTTATTTCACACAGAAGTAAAAGAACACGATGGACAAAACGTGAACGAAAAAACTCTTGGTGATGGGAAATGTTTATTTCCATGGCTGGAAATTTTATAAAATAAAAAAAGCAATCGCCTAAATTGTGACCTATGTTAAAAGGTGGCTAAACATGCAGACCAAAACTTTGTATCATTGTTGCAACTATATGAAAGACTAGTTTTATTATTACAATAATCTGACTTTTTAACATAAATTATGCCATAAAATCTTTCAAACACAGTTGCACAGACTATCTGCTGCAATTTAACTCATTGCATTTCAGAATGCATTCAATATTCAATATATAATTATACTATTGTGTCCCTGCAATCTTATCTAAATGTATAAAACAATTTAAGGTACAATATAATTATGCATATACAATAGGTTATATCACAAGCAATCCAGATTCAGATGACATATATTGCAAATAATTAACTTACATTTAGTCAAAAAGTACATGTTGGCATTTGTTTTAAATTGCTGCGATGCGCATGAAAAATAAAAAAATGCAAATGTTTACCCCATAATTGTTTATCCACAAAGAGTACTAATACTCTTTTATAATTTTGCGTTACTCCTTTTTGTCAAGGTTTGAAGAGTACAGTAACTGTTATTCATTTCCTCAATCCTTATCAAGAGCGCTGCTTGTGTGTGCCTTTAAATAAGTTATGAAGCAGAAACTACTAATTTCCATGCTAGTATGATAAATTATCCCAGTCTTTGAATAGCATGGGTGTTGGCAATGTAATTACAGTTCCATGACTCTTCACTCTTAAAATTCAAACACAATTTACCCCAGTCATCGAAATTAACTTTGATTGATTTCTGTCATTCAGACACTCACTTTCTTGGAAATTGGTTGTACAAAGCAACATATGGTTGTCCGAACAAAAGTATTAAGTGTGAACCATAAAAGTCTGTATACTACACAGCATTTAACATTTAACTTGGAAATTATGCCCCCATATTCCGTTGGTTGTCAAAAAACTCCAATGTCAGAAAAAAATGTCATTTTTTGCTAAAAAATCAATGGCTCTATATATCCAATGACATCAGAAAAAAACTGTGCAAAAATACCCAGGTGCACAAATTCACATGCTAATGAATATGTATTTAAAGTTTAATTGCTGTAGCAGTTAGACTTTTCGAGTTCCCTGTGACACAAGGACAAAAATGTCATTTTTGCTGAAAAAAGCAACATAACTCTGCTGATGTCGGAAACAAATGCACCAAAATACCCAGGTGCACAAGTTCACATGCTGATTTATATGTTTGTAATGTTTCACCATTTGGCAGCAATACTTTTTGAGATACACGTGACACAAGTCCAAAAATGTTATTTTGGCTAAAAAAGAGCCATAACTCCGCCAATGTCTGAAAAAAACTGCACCAAAATACCCAGGTGAACGAGCCCCGATGCCGATGAATATGCTTATAAAGTTTCATCACTCTAGCAGTTATACTTTGAGTTATGCTCAACACAAAAATCCGACGGAGGAGGATGGACAGACGGACAAAGGCAAATCTATTGTCCCCCCTCTAATGTGCGGGCACAAAAAAACAGCCTACAGACACTGCAAAATGTGTCTGACTGTCAGACACATTTTGAAAATGTCAGACAGATCCAAAGTGTTCACCAGACATTTTGTCTGACAGATCTGTTTCAAGTTCTAATTATTTCACAGTTTGCATCTGACTTACAATTTGGTTGTCTGACATAATCTTGTAGGCTGTCAGACAACGTGATTTTGTTTGTTTGTTTGGATTTTTCACCCCTCAAGTTTTGCGGTGTCTGGCCTATGAATGATGCAATCATTTGACCTAGTCCCAGAGGGGTATACTAATTTGTTAACGTCCAGCAATACATTCATCCAGTGTTTAGGATGATTTTACCACCGCAGTTGAAGTATATTTAGCACTTCAGATCGTAGGTAAGTATGTTAATGAAGCATTAAATAAGCAAACAAATTTTTCATAGTTCCCATAATTGGTTGTCTATTAGACAATTAAAATATCACAATCATCTGGTTGTCCAAACAATTTTTTGGTTGTCCCGGACTATAATTGGTTGTCCATTGGACAACTAAAATATCAAAACCTGGTTGTCCCAACGAATTTTGGTTGTCCCAGACAAAAGCCCTCAGGACAAAAGCCCACTCAATGCTTTTGTCATCCTGGACAAAAGCCCGCTCATTAAAAACATATCCATTTTTATATATAAAAAGTTTAGTCCTCGATTAATTCCAATTTACGCCTAATTACAGCACATGTTTTAATTTGTTACGTTTCTGGTGGTCACATAACAACTACAATACCTCTTATATCCCAAATACTTGCTACTTAATTTTATAATTAATGACAGCAACATCATGGCTTCACAGTAATCACAATTAATTACCGACTAAGTGTGGGTGATAATTAATAATTATAATTAAAGAATTTACATATTTATGTTGAGCGGGCTTTTGTCCGTCAATCAAAATTATGAGAGGGTTTATGTCTGGGTGTGTCAAAAACAATGTCCGGAGTAGGGGGGAACGGGAATCTGTGAACAGGTACCTTTGAGTTTAACAACTGGCATGTTATATGGTATTGAAATCGAAAGCACTGATCATGATTCAGTAGTTTCAAATCATGAAAATGCATATTAAAATAAATAACAAATCTAGATATTTATCTGGTATGCTACGTTCCTACGCATAGAGATTACTGGTAAAATAGTGGCACCATTTTATCCAGTATTGACAGTTTGTGTATGACACAAGAACACATAAAACAACACAAAAATGTCAAGATTTGGTCACAAAAAAACGGACATTGTGCAATACTACATTAATTTTGTCATTTCATCATGACCAGACTTGCACTGTTGGTATACGGCCCATTCGAACAAATGACAAATGGGACCAAAACACCTGAACGGTTGGTATTTATTTATTTAAAGAAACCCGGTTTCAATTTATTTATTCCTACACGGTCTTTTACCATTTGTATTTTACAAAATGGAACATTATTGACGTTGACAAGGAAAGTGATACTGTTACAAATTTTTATATTTAAATGTCAGTTAAAGATAATGACACAAGTTCAGTGGAAAAACGTCTGATATTGGATTTTTCACAATAAAACAGAACTTGCGAGAAATTAACAGTACGTGCAACATTGGATCATGCGTTTACGTGTTTATCTCTACTGGACAGACGATGCTTAAAAAAGTGCAATCTTGACCTTTGCAGAGCTGTTATCATTATGTTTATGAACCACAACATTTCCAAGATCTTTTTGTAAACAGCTTGCAGTCTGTCTTATTTATCACAACAGTAATTGACTTCAATGTTTGAAACTTTGAATTAAAAAGTCTAGAATAGACGGTCGGGAAAGTGATAATTGAATTCTTATTAGAAAGACTAAGCAGTCTGGTTCTTTGATATTGGGCAGCCAACTGCACTGGTCGATGCAAAAAATTCAGTATACCAGGGTAGCCCCCAAAGCTTATTCGCCCGGTGGGTAGTCGGATACAGGTTTAGTCCCTACCTGTGTATGACCATTGGTCTCTGTTTTTATAAACAGACAATGCATTAAATTAATGTGATCAGGCAGATGAATGTCATAAGACATAAGGACTCGTGCTTTAATCACGAATG